>OX101810.2:35464208-35731208 GCA_944452925.2 Chrysolina oricalcia | reverse complement strand
TTTCAAAAAAAATTCAAAAAAAAATCGAAAAAAAAAATTTTCGAAAAAATAAATAAAAAATTTTCAAAAAAAAATAAAAAAAAAATTTCAAAAAAAATTAAAAAAAAATCGAAAAAAAAATTTTCGAAAAAATAAAAAAAAAATTCAAAAAAAAATCGAAAAAATGAAAAAAAATCTCAAAAAAAATAAAAAAAAAATCGAAAAAAAAATTTTTCGAAAAAATAAAAAAAAATTTCAAAAAAAATTAAAAAAAAAAATTCAAAAAAAAATTCAAAAAAAAATCGAAAAAAAAATTTTTCGAAAAAATAAAAAAAAAATTTAAAAAAAAATAAAAAAAAAATCGAAAAAAAAAATTTCAAAAAAAAATAAAAAAAAAATTTTTCAAAAAAAAAATTGAAAAAAAAAATTCAAAAAAAATTAGAAAAAAAATCGAAAAAAAAAATTTTCAAAAAAAAAATTGAAAAATAAAATAAAAAAAAAAATTTTCAAAAAAAAATTTCAAAAAAAATTCAAAAAAAAAAATCGAAAAAAATTTTTACGAAAAAATAAAAAAAAAATTCAAAAAAAAAATCGAAAAAAAAATTTTTCGAAAAAATAAAAAAAAATCTCAAAAAAAATAAAAAAAAAATTTTCGAAAAAATAAAAAAAAAATTCAAAAAAAAATCGAAAAAATAAAAAAAAATCTCAAAAAAAATTAAAAAAAATCGAAAAAAATTTTTTTCGAAAAAATAGAAAAAAAAATTCAAAAAAAAAATAAAAAAAAAAATTTTCAAAAAAAAAATTTCAAAAAAAATTCAAAAAAAAATCGAAAAAAAAAAATTTTCAATGAAAATTCAAAAAAAAATCGAAAAAATAAAAAAAAAAATTTCAAAAAAAATAAAAAAAAAATCGAAAAAAAAATTTTTTAAAAAAAAAATAAAAAAAAAATTATCAAAAAAAAATTGAAAAAAAATTTCAAAAAAAATTCAAAAAAAATCGAAAAAAAAAATTTTCGAAAAAATAAAAAAAAAATTTCAAAAAAAAATCAAAAAGAAAAATTTTCAAAAAAAAAATTCAAAAAAAAAATTGAAAAATAATTCAAAAAAAAAATCGAAAAAAAAAATTTTCGAAAAAATAAAAAAAAAATCAAAAAAAAAAAATTTCAAAATTGAAAAAAAAAATCCGAAAGAAATTAAAAAAAAAATCGAAAAAAAAAATTTTCGAAAAAATAAAAAAAAAATTCAAAAAAAATAAAAAAAAAATTTTCAAAAAAAAATTTCAAAAAAAATTCAAAAAAAAAATCGAAAAAAAATTTTTCGAAAAAATAAAAAAAAATTCAAAAAAAAAATTTTCAAAAAAAATTCAAAAAAAAATCGAAAAAATTTTTTTCGAAAAAATGAAAAAAAATCTCAAAAAAAATTTAAAAAAAATCGAAAAAAAAATTTTTCGAAAAAATAAAAAAAATTTAAAAAAAAATTTAAAAAAAAATTTCAAAAAAAAATTGAAAAAAAATTTCAAAAAAAAAAATTTCAAAAAAAAAAAAAAAAAAATTTCAAAAAAAAAATCAAAAAAAAAATTTCAAAAAAAAAATTGAAAAAAAAATTTCAAAAAAAATTCAAAAAAAAATCGAAAAAAAAAAATTTTCAATGAAAATTCAAAAAAAAATCGAAAAAAAAAAATTTCGAAAAAATAAAAAAAAAATTTCAAAAAAAATAAAAAAAAAATCGAAAAAAAAATTTTTCAAAAAAAAAATAAAAAAAAAATTTTCAAAAAAAAATTGAAAAAAAATTTCAAAAAAAATTCAAAAAAAATCGAAAAAAAAAATTTTCGAAAAAATAAAAAAAAAATTTCAAAAAAAAATCAAAAAAAAAATTTTCAAAAAAAAAATTCAAAAAAAAAATTGAAAAATAATTAAAAAAAAAAATCGAAAAAAAAATTTTTCGAAAAAATAAAAAAAAAATCAAAAAAAAAATTTCAAAAAAAAAATTGAAAAAAAAAATCCAAAAGAAATTAAAAAAAAATCGAAAAAAAAAATTTTCGAAAAAATAAAAAAAAAATTCAAAAAAATAAAAAAAAAATTTTCAAAAAAAAATTTCAAAAAAAATTCAAAAAAAAAAATCGAAAAAAAAATTTTCGAAAAAATAAAAAAAAAATTCAAAAAAAAAATTTTCAAAAAAAATTCAAAAAAAAATCGAAAAAAAAATTTTCGAAAAAATGAAAAAAAATCTCAAAAAAAATAAAAAAAAAATCGAAAAAAAAATTTTTCGAAAAAATAAAAAAAATTTCAAAAAAAATTTTAAAAAAAATTTCAAAAAAAAATTGAAAAAAAATTTCAAAAAAAATTCAAAAAAAAAATCGAAAAAAAAAATTTTCGAAAAAATAAAAAAAAAATTTAAAAAAAAATTAAAAAAAAAATCGAGAAAAAAATTTTTCGAAAAAATAAAAAAAAAATTTCAAAAAAAAATCAAAAAAAAAATTTTCAAAAAAAAATTCAAAAAAAAAATTGAAAAATAATTCAAAAAAAAAATCGAAAAAAAAAATTTTCGAAAAAATAAAAAAAAAATCAAAAAAAAAAATTTCAAAAAAAAAATTGAAAAAAAAAATCCAAAAGAAATTAAAAAAAAAATCGAAAAAAAAATTTTTCGAAAAAATAAAAAAAAAATTCAAAAAAAATAAAAAAAAAATTTTCAAAAAAAAATTTCAAAAAAAATTCAAAAAAAAAAATCGAAAAAAAAATTTTCGAAAAAATAAAAAAAAAAATTCAAAAAAAAAAATTTTCAAAAAAAATTCAAAAAAAAATCGAAAAAAGAATTTTCGAAAAAATGAAAAAAAATCTCAAAAAAAATAAAAAAAAAATCGAAAAAAAAATTTTTCGAAAAAATAAAAAAAATTTCAAAAAAAATTTTAAAAAAAATTTCAAAAAAAAATTGAAAAAAAATTTCAAAAAAAATTCAAAAAAAAAATCGAAAAAAAAAATTTTCGAAAAAATAAAAAAAAAAATTCAAAAAAAATAAAAAAAAAATTTTCAAAAAAAAATTGAAAAAAAAATTTCAAAAAAAATTCAAAAAAAAATCGAAAAAAAAATTTTCAATAAAAATTCAAAAAAAAATCGAAAAAAAATTTTTTCGAAAAAATAAAAAAAAAATTTAAAAAAAAATAAAAAAAAAAATCGAAAAAAAAAATTTTCGAAAAAATAAAAGAAAAAATTTCAAAAAAAAATCAAAAAAAAATTCAAAAAAAAAAATTCAAAAAAAATTAAAAAAAAAATCGAAAAAAAAAATTTTCAAAAAAAAAATTGAAAAAAAAAAAAAAAAAAAATTTTCAAAAAAAAATCCAAAAAAAAATTCAAAAAAAAAATCGAAAAAAATTTTTTCGAAAATATAAAAAAAAATTAAAAAAAAATCGAAAAAAAAAATTTTCGAAAAAATAAAAAAAAAATCTCAAAAAAAATCGAAAAAAAATTTTTCGAAAAAATAAAAAAAAAATTCAAAAAAAAAATCGAAAAAATAAAAAAAAATAAAAAAAAAATAAAAAAAAAATCGAAAAAATAGAAAAAAAAATTCAAAAAAAAAATCAAAAAAAAAATTTTCAAAAAAAAAATTTCAAAAAAAATTCAAAAAAAAAAATTTCAAAAAAAATTCAAAAAAAAAAATTTCAAAAAAAAAATCAAAAAAAAATTTTCAAAAAAAAAATTGAAAAAAAAATTTCAAAAAAAATTCAAAAAAAAATCGAAAAAAAAAATTTTCAATAAAAATTCAAAAAAAAATCGAAAAAAATTTTTTTCGAAAAAATAGAAAAAAAATTCAAAAAAAAAAATTTTCAAAAAAAATTCAATAAAAAATCGAAAAAAAAATTTTCGAAAAAATAAAAAAAAATTCAAAAAAAAAATCGAAAAAAATTTTTTTCGAAAAAATAGAAAAAAAATTCAAAAAAAAAAATTTTTAAAAAAAATTCAAAAAAAAATCGAAAAAAAAATCGAAAAAAAATAAAAAAAAAATTCAAAAAAAAAATCGAAAAAATTTTTTTTCGAAAAAATGAAAAAAAATCTCAAAAAAAATAAAAAAAAGATCGAAAAAAAAATTTTTCGAAAAAATAAAAAAAAATTTCAAAAAAAATTTAAAAAAAAATTTCAAAAAAAAATTGAAAAAAAATTTCAAAAAAAATTCAAAAAAAAATCGAAAAAAAAAATTTTCGAAAAAATAAAAAAAAAATTTTCAAAAAAAAATTGAAAAAAAATTTCGAAAAAAATTCAAAAAAAAAATCGAAAAAAAAATTTTTCGAAAAAATAAAAAAAAATTTCAAAAAAAATAAAAAAAAAAATTTCAAAAAAAAATTTCAAAAAAAATTCAAAAAAAAATCGAAAAAAAAATTTTCGAAAAAATAAAAAAAAAATTCAAAAAAAAAATCGAAAAAAAATTTTTCGAAAAAATAAAAAAAAAATTCAAAAAAAAAATCGAAAAAAAAAATTTTCGAAAAAATAAAAAAAAAATCTCAAAAAAAATAAAAAAAAATTTTTCGAAAAAATAAAAAAAAAATTTCAAAAAAAAAATTCAAAAAAAAAATTCTAAAAAAATTCAAAAAAAAAAATCGAAAAAAAAAATTTTCGAAAAAATAAAAAAAAAATTTCAAAAAAAATTAAAAAAAAAATTTTCAAAAAAAAATTGAAAAAAAAATTGAAAAAAAATTCAAAAAAAAAAATTTCAAAAAAAAAAAAAAATTTCAAAAAAAAAATCAAAAAAAAATTTTCAAAAAAAAAATTGAAAAAAAAATTTCAAAAAAAATTCAAAAAAAAATCGAAAAAAAAAAATTTTCAATAAAAATTCAAAAAAAATCGAAAAAAAAAATTTCGAAAAAATAAAAAAAAAAATTTCAAAAAAAAATTGAAAAAAAATTTCAAAAAAAATTAAAAAAAAATCGAAAAAAAAAATTTTAGAAAAAATAAAAAAAAAATTTCAAAAAAAAATCAAAAAAAAAATTTTCAAAAAAAAAATTCAAAAAAAAAATTGAAAAATAATTCAAAAAAAAAATCGAAAAAAAAAATTTTCGAAAAAATAAAAAAAAAATCAAAAAAAAAAATTTCAAAAAAAAAATTGAAAAAAAAAATCCAAAAGAAATTCAAAAAAAAATCGAAAAAAAAAATTTTCGAAAAAATAAAAAAAAAAATTCAAAAGAAATAAAAAAAAATTTTCAAAAAAAAATTTCAAAAAAAATTCAAAAAAAAAATCGAAAAAAAATTTTTCGGAAAAATAAAAAAAAAATTCAAAAAAAAAAATTTTCAAAAAAAATTAAAAAAAAAACCGAAAAAAAAATTTTTCGAAAAAATAAAAAAAAAATTCAAAAAAAATAAAAAAAAAATTTTCAAAAAAAAATTTCAAAAAAAATTCAAAAAAAAATCGAAAAAAAAATTTTCGAAAAAATAAAAAAAAAATTCAAAAAAAAAAATTTTCAAAAAAAATTCAAAAAAAAATCGAAAAAATTTTTTTCGAAAAAATGAAAAAAAATCTCAAAAAAAATAAAAAAAAAATCGAAAAAAAAATTTTTCGAAAAAATAAAAAAAATTTCAAAAAAAATTTTAAAAAAAATTTCAAAAAAAAATTGGAAAAAAATTTCAAAAAAAATTCAAAAAAAAATCGAAAAAAAAAATTTTCGAAAAAATAAAAAAAAAATTTTCAAAAAAAAATAAAAAAAAAATTTCAAAAAAAATCGAAAAAAATTTTTTTCGAAAAAATGAAAAAAAATCTCAAAAAAAATAAAAAAAAAATCGAAAAAAAATTTTTTCGAAAAAATAAAAAAAAATTTCAAAAAAAATTTAAAAAAAAATTTCAAAAAAAATTCAAAAAAAAATCGAAAAAAAAATTTTTCGAAAAAATAAAAAAAAAATTAAAAAAAAAATAAAAAAAAAATCGAAAAAAAAAATTTTCGAAAAAATAAAAAAAAAAATTTCAAAAAAAAATCAAAAAAAAATTTTTCGAAAAAAAATTGAAAAAAAAAATTCAAAAAAAATTAAAAAAAAATCGAAAAAAAAAATTTTCAAAAAAAAATTGAAAAAAAAAATAAAAAAAAAAATTTTCAAAAAAAAAATTTCAAAAAAAATTCAAAAAAAAAATCGAAAAAAATTTTTTCGAAAAAATAAAAAAAAAATTCAAAAAAAAATGGAAAAAAAAAATTTTCGAAAAAATAAAAAAAAAATCTCAAAAAAAATAAAAAAAAATTTTTCGAAAAAATAAAAAAAAAATTTCAAAAAAAAAATTCAAAAAAAAAATTCTAAAAAAATTCAAAAACAAAATCGAAAAAAAAAATTTTCGAAAAAATAAAAAAAAAATTTAAAAAAAAATTAAAAAAAAATTTTCAAAAAAAAATTGAAAAAAAATTTCAAAAAAAATTCAAAAAAAAATCGAAAAAAAAAATTTTCGAAAAAATAAAAAAAAAATTTCAAAAAAAAAATTCAAAAAAAAATTTCAAAACAAATTCAAAAAAAAAATCGAAAAAAAAATTCAAAAAAAAAAATCGAAAAAATAAAAAAAAATCTCAAAAAAAATAAAAAAAAAATCGAAAAAAAAATTTTTCGAAAAAATAGAAAAAAAAATTAAAAAAAAAAAATCAAAAAAAAAATTTTCAAAAAAAAAATTTCAAAAAAAAATCAAAAAAAAAAATTAAAAAAAAAAAAAAAATTCAAAAAAAAAATCAAAAAAAAATTTTCAAAAAAAAAATTGAAAAAAAAATTTCAAAAAAAATAAAAAAAAAATCGAAAAAAAAATTTTTCAAAAAAAAAATTAAAAAAAAATTTTCAAAAAAAAATTGAAAAAAAATTGAAAAAAAAAATTTTCGAAAAAATAAAAAAAAAATTTCAAAAAAAAATCAAAAAAAAAATTTTCAAAAAAAAAATTCAAAAAAAAAATTGAAAAATAATTCAAAAAAATTTTCGAAAAAAAAAATTTTCGAAAAAATAAAAAAAAAAATCAAAAAAAAAATTTCAAAAAAAAAATTGAAAAAAAAAATCCAAAAGAAATTCAAAAAAAAATCGAAAAAAAAAATTTTCGAAAAAATAAAAAAAAAATTCAAAAAAAATAAAAAAAAAATTTTCAAAAAAAAATTTCAAAAAAAATTCAAAAAAAAAATCGAAAAAAAATTTTTCGAAAAAATAAAAAAAAAATTCAAAAAAAAAAATTTTCAAAAAAAATTCAAAAAAAAATCGAAAAAAAAATTTTTCGAAAAAATAAAAAAAAAATTCAAAAAAAATAAAAAAAAAAATTTCAAAAAAAAATTTCAAAAAAAATTCAAAAAAAAAATCGAAAAAAAATTTTTCGAAAAAATAAAAAAAAAATTCAAAAAAAAAAATTTTCAAAAAAAATTCAAAAAAAAATCGAAAAAATTTTTTTCGAAAAAATGAAAATAAATCTCAAAAAAAATTAAAAAAAATCGAAAAAAAAATTTTTCGAAAAAATAAAAAAAATTTCAAAAAAAATTTTAAAAAAAATTTCAAAAAAAAATTGAAAAAAAATTTCAAAAAAAATTCAAAAAAAAATCGAAAAAAAAAATTTTCGAAAAAATAAAAAAAAAATTTTCAAAAAAAATTGAAAAAAAAATTCAAAAAAAAAATCGAAAAAAAAATTTTTCGAAAAAATAAAAAAAAAAAATTTCAAAAAAAATAAAAAAAAAAATTTCAAAAAAAAATTTCAAAAAAAATTCAAAAAAAAATCGAAAAAAAAATTTTTAGAAAAAATAAAAAAAAAATTTAAAAAAAAAATCAAAAAAAAATTTTTCAAAAAAAAAATTCAAAAAAAAAATTCAAAAAAAATTTAAAAAAAATCGAAAAAAAAAATTTTCAAAAAAAAAATTGAAAAAAAAAATAAAAAAAAAATTTTCAAAAAAAAATTTCAAAAAAAATTTAAAAAAATTTTCAAAAAAAAATTTCAAAAAAAATTCAAAAAAAAAATCGAAAAAAAAATTTTCGAAAAAATAAAAAAAAAATTCAAAAAAAAAATCGAAAAAAAATTTTTTCGAAAAAATGAAAAAAAATCTCAAAAAAAATTCAAAAAAAAAATCGAAAAAAAAATTTTCGAAAAAATAAAAAAAAAATTCAAAAAAAAAATCGAAAAAATTTTTTTTCGAAAAAATGAAAAAAAATCTCAAAAAAAATAAAAAAAAAATCGAAAAAAAAAATTTTTCGAAAAAATAAAAAAAATTTCAAAAAAAATTTTAAAAAAAATTTCAAAAAAAAATTGAAAAAAAATTTCAAAAAAAATTCAAAAAAAAATGGAAAAAAAAATTTTTCGAAAAAATAAAAAAAAAATTTTCAAAAAAAAATTGAAAAAAAAATTTCAAAAAAAATTCAAAAAAAAATCGAAAAAAAAAAATTCGAAAAAATAAAAAAAAAATTTAAAAAAAAATAAAAAAAAAATCGAAAAAAAAATTTTCGAAAAAATAAAAAAAAAATTCAAAAAAAAAATCGAAAAAAAAATTTTTCGAAAAAATAAAAAAAAATTTCAAAAAATATTTTAAAAAAAATTTCAAAAAAAATTCAAAAAAAAATCGAAAAAAAAATTTTTCGAAAAAATAAAAAAAAAATTTCAAAAAAAAATTTTTCAAAAAAAAAATTGAAAAAAAAAATTCAAAAAAAATTTTAAAAAAAATCGAAAAAAAAAATTTTCAAAAAAAAAATTGAAAAAAAAAAAAAAAAAAAATTTTCAAAAAAAAATTTCAAAAAAAATTCAAAAAAAAAATCGAAAAAAATTTTTTCGAAAAAATAAAAAAAAAATTCAAAAAAAAAATCGAAAAAAAAAATTTTCGAAAAAATAAAAAAAAAATCTCAAAAAAAATAAAAAAAAAATTTTCGAAAAAATAAAAAAAAAATTTCAAAAAAAAATTCAAAAAAAAAATTCTAAAAAAATTCAAAAAAAAAATCGAAAAAAAAACTTTTCGAAAAAATAAAAAAAAAAATTCAAAAAAAATTTAAAAAAAATTTTCAAAAAAAAATTGAAAAAAAATTTCAAAAAAAATTCAAAAAAAAAATCGAAAAAAAAAATTTTTCGAAAAAATAAAAAAAAAATTTCAAAAAAAAAATTCAAAAAAAAATTCTAAAAAAATTCAAAAAAAAATCGAAAAAAAAAATTTTCGAAAAAATAAAAAAAAAATTTCAAAAAAAATTTAAAAAAAATTTTCAAAAAAAAATTAAAAAAAAATTTCAAAAAAAATTCAAAAAAAATCGAAAAAAAAAACTTTCGAAAAAATAAAAAAAAAAATTTCAAAAAAAAAATTCAAAAAAAAATTTCAAAAAAAATTCAAAAAAAAAATCGAAAAAAAAATTTTCGAAAAAATAAAAAAAAAATTCAAAAAAAAATCGAAAAAATAAAAAAAAATCTCAAAAAAAATATTAAAAAAATCGAAAAAAAATTTTTTCGAAAAAATAGAAAAAAAAATTCAAAAAAAAAATCAAAAAAAAAAAATTTCAAAAAAAAAATTTCAAAAAAAATTCAAAAAAAAATCGAAAAAAAAATTTTTCAATGAAAATTCAAAAAAAAATCGAAAAAAAAAATTTCGAAAAAATAAAAAAAAAATTTCAAAAAAAATAAAAAAAAAAATCGAAAAAAAAATTTTTCAAAAAAAAAATAAAAAAAAAATTTTCAAAAAAAAATTGAAAAAAAATTTCAAAAAAAATTCAAAAAAAATCGAAAAAAAAAATTTTCGAAAAAATAAAATAAAATTTCAAAAAAAAATCAAAAAAAAAATTTTCAAAAAAAAAATTAAAAAAAAAAATTGAAAAATAATTCAAAAAAAAAATCGAAAAAAAAAATTTTCGAAAAAATAAAAAAAAAATCAAAAAAAAAAATTTCAAAAAAAAAATTGAAAAAAAAATCCAAAAGAAATTCAAAAAAAAATCGAAAAAAAAAATTTTCGAAAAAATAAAAAAAAAATTCAAAAAAAATAAAAAAAAAATTTTCAAAAAAAAATTTCAAAAAAAATTCAAAAAAAAAATCGAAAAAAAAATTTTCGAAATAATAAAAAAAAAATTCAAAAAAAAAAATTTTCAAAAAAAATTCAAAAAAAAATCGAAAAAAAATTTTTCGAAAAAATGAAAAAAAATCTCAAAAAAAATTAAAAAAAAATCGAAAAAAAAATTTTTCGAAAAAATAAAAAAAATTTAAAAAAAAATTTTAAAAAAAATTTCAAAAAAAAATTGAAAAAAAATTTAAAAAAAAAAATTTCAAAAAAAAAAAAAAAAAAAAAATTTCAAAAAAAAAATCAAAAAAAAATTTAAAAAAATTCAAAAAAAAATTTTTCAAAAAAAAAATTCAAAAAAAAAATTCAAAAAAAATTTAAAAAAAATCGAAAAAAAAAATTTTCAAAAAAAAATCAAAAAAAAATTTTTCAAAAAAAAAATTCAAAAAAAAAATTCAAAAAAAATTTAAAAAAAATCGAAAAAAAAAATTTTCAAAAAAAAAATTGAAAAAAAAAATAAAAAAAAAATTTTCAAAAAAAAATTTCAAAAAAAATTTAAAAAAATTTTCAAAAAAAAATTTCAAAAAAAATTCAAAAAAAAAATCGAAAAAAAAATTTTCGAAAAAATAAAAAAAAAATTCAAAAAAAAAATCGAAAAAAAAAATTTTCGAAAAAATGAAAAAAAAACTCAAAAAAAATTCAAAAAAAAAATCGAAAAAAAAATTTTCGAAAAAATAAAAAAAAAATTAAAAAAAAAAATCGAAAAAAAAATTTTTCGAAAAAATGAAAAAAAATCTCAAAAAAAATAAAAAAAAAATCGAAAAAAAAATTTTTCGAAAAAATAAAAAAAATTTCAAAAAAAATTTTAAAAAAAATTTCAAAAAAAAATTGAAAAAAAATTTCAAAAAAAATTCAAAAAAAAATGGAAAAAAAAATTTTTCGAAAAAATAAAAAAAAAAATTTCAAAAAAAAATTGAAAAAAAAATTTCAAAAAAAATTCAAAAAAAAATCGAAAAAAAAAAATTCGAAAAAATAAAAAAAAAATTTCAAAAAAAATAAAAAAAAAATCGAAAAAAAAATTTTCGAAAAAATAAAAAAAAAATTCAAAAAAAAAATCGAAAAAAAAATTTTTCGAAAAAATAAAAAAAAATTTCAAAAAAAATTTTAAAAAAAATTTCAAAAAAAATTCAAAAAAAAATCGAAAAAAAAATTTTTCGAAAAAATAAAAAAAAAATTTCAAAAAAAAATTTTTCAAAAAAAAAATTGAAAAAAAAAATTCAAAAAAAATTTAAAAAAAAATCGAAAAAAAAAATTTTCAAAAAAAAATTGAAAAAAAAAAAAAAAAAAAATTTTCAAAAAAAAATTTCAAAAAAAATTCAAAAAAAAAATCGAAAAAAATTTTTTCGAAAAAATAAAAAAAAAATTCAAAAAAAAAATCGAAAAAAAAAATTTTCGAAAAAATAAAAAAAAAATCTCAAAAAAAATAAAAAAAAAATTTTCGAAAAAAAAAAAAAAAATTTCAAAAAAAAATTCAAAAAAAAAATTCTAAAAAAATTCAAAAAAAAAATCGAAAAAAAAACTTTTCGAAAAAATAAAAAAAAAATTTCAAAAAAAATTTAAAAAAAATTTTCAAAAAAAAATTGAAAAAAAATTTCAAAAAAAATTCAAAAAAAAAATCGAAAAAAAAAATTTTTCGAAAAAATAAAAAAAAAAATTTCAAAAAAAAAATTCAAAAAAAAATTCTAAAAAAATTCAAAAAAAAATCGAAAAAAAAAATTTTCGAAAAAATAAAAAAAAAATTTCAAAAAAAATTTAAAAAAAATTTTCAAAAAAAAATTGAAAAAAAATTTCAAAAAAAATTCAAAAAAAATCGAAAAAAAAAATTTTCGAAAAAATAAAAAAAAAAATTTCAAAAAAAAAATTCAAAAAAAAATTTCAAAAAAAATTCAAAAAAAAAATCGAAAAAAAAATTTTCGAAAAAATAAAAAAAAAATTCAAAAAAAAATCGAAAAAATAAAAAAAAATCTCAAAAAAAATATAAAAAAAATCGAAAAAAAATTTTTTCGAAAAAATAGAAAAAAAAATTCAAAAAAAAAATCAAAAAAAAAATTTTCAAAAAAAAAATTTCAAAAAAAATTCAAAAAAAAATCGAAAAAAAAAATTTTTCAATGAAAATTCAAAAAAAAATCGAAAAAAAAAATTTCGAAAAAATAAAAAAAAAATTTCAAAAAAAATAAAAAAAAAATCGAAAAAAAAATTTTTCAAAAAAAAAATAAAAAAAAAATTTTCAAAAAAAAATTGAAAAAAAATTTCAAAAAAAATTAAAAAAAAATCGAAAAAAAAAATTTTCGAAAAAATAAAATAAAATTTCAAAAAAAAATCAAAAAAAAAATTTTCAAAAAAAAAATTAAAAAAAAAAATTGAAAAATAATTCAAAAAAAAAATCGAAAAAAAAAATTTTCGAAAAAATAAAAAAAATTTAAAAAAAAATTTTAAAAAAAATTTCAAAAAAAAATTGAAAAAAAATTTAAAAAAAAAAAATTTCAAAAAAAAAAAAAAAAAAAAAATTTCAAAAAAAAATCAAAAAAAAATTTCAAAAAAAATTCAAAAAAAAATCGAAAAAAAAAAATTTTCAATGAAAATTCAAAAAAAAATCGAAAAAAAAAATTTTCAAAAAAAAAATTTCAAAAAAAATTCAAAAAAAAATCGAAAAAAAAAAATTTTCAATGAAAATTCAAAAAAAAATCGAAAAAAAAAATTTCGAAAAAGTAAAAAAAAATTTCAAAAAAAATAAAAAAAAATCGAAAAAAAAATTTTTCAAAAAAAAAATAAAAAAAAAAATTTCAAAAAAAAATTGAAAAAAAATTTCAAAAAAAATTCAAAAAAAATCGAAAAAAAAAATTTTCGAAAAAATAAAAAAAAAATCAAAAAAAAAAATTTCAAAAAAAAAATTGAAAAAAAAAATCCAAAAGAAATTCAAAAAAAAATCGAAAAAAAAAATTTTCGAAAAAATAAAAAAAAAATTCAAAAAAAATAAAAAAAAAATTTTCAAAAAAAAATTTCAAAAAAAATTCAAAAAAAAAATCGAAAAAAAAATTTTCGAAAAAATAAAAAAAAAATTCAAAAAAAAAAATTTTCAAAAAAAATTAAAAAAAAAATCGAAAAAATTTTTTTCGAAAAAATGAAAAAAAATCTCAAAAAAAATTAAAAAAAAAATCGAAAAAAAAATTTTTCGAAAAAATAAAAAAAATTTTAAAAAAAATTTTAAAAAAAATTTCAAAAAAAAATTGAAAAAAAAAATTCAAAAAAAAAAATTTCAAAAAAAAAAAAAAAATTTCAAAAAAAAAATCAAAAAAAAATTTCAAAAAAAATTCAAAAAAAAATCGAAAAAAAAAAATTTTCAATGAAAATTCAAAAAAAAATCGAAAAAAAAAATTTCGAAAAAATAAAAAAAAAATTTCAAAAAAAATAAAAAAAAAATCGAAAAAAAAATTTTTCAAAAAAAAAATAAAAAAAAAATTTTCAAAAAAAAATTGAAAAAAAATTTCAAAAAGAATTCAAAAAAAATCGAAAAAAAAATTTTTCGAAAAAATAAAAAAAAAATTTCAAAAAAAAATCAAAAAAAAAATTTTCAAAAAAAAAATTCAAAAAAAAAATTGAAAAATAATTCAAAAAAAAATCGAAAAAAAAATTTTTCGAAAAAATAAAAAAAAAAATCAAAAAAAAAAATTTCAAAAAAAAAATTGAAAAAAAAATCCAAAAGAAATTCAAAAAAAAATCGAAAAAAAAAATTTTCGGAAAAATAAAAAAAAAATTCAAAAAAAATAAAAAAAAAATTTTCAAAAAAAAATTTCAAAAAAAATTCAAAAAAAAAAATCGAAAAAAAAATTTTCGAAAAAATAAAAAAAAAAATTAAAAAAAAAAAATTTTCAAAAAAAATTCAAAAAAAAATCGAAAAAAAATTTTTCGAAAAAATTTCAAAAAAAATTTTAAAAAAAATTTCAAAAAAAAATTGAAAAAAAATTTCAAAAAAAATTCAAAAAAAAATGGAAAAAAAAATTTTCGAAAAAATAAAAATAAAATTTTCAAAAAAAAATTGAAAAAAAAATTTCAAAAAAAATTCAAAAAAAAATCGAAAAAAAAAAATTTTCAATAAAAATTCAAAAAAAAATCGAAAAAAAATTTTTTCGAAAAAATAAAAAAAAAATTTAAAAAAAAATAAAAAAAAAAATCGAAAAAACAAATTTTCGAAAAAATTAAAAAAAAAATTTCAAAAAAAAATCAAAAAAAAATTTTTCAAAAAAAAAATTGAAAAAAAAAATTCAAAAAAAATTAAAAAAAAAATCGAAAAAAAAAATTTTCAAAAAAAAAATTGAAAAAAAAAATAAAAAAAAAATTTTCAAAAAAAAATTCCAAAAAAAATTCAAAAAAAAAATCGAAAAAAATTTTTTCGAAAATATAAAAAAAAATTTTAAAAAAAAATCGAAAAAAAAAATTTTCGAAAAAATAAAAAAAAAATCTCAAAAAAAATCGAAAAAAAAATTTTTCAAAAAAAAAATAAAAAAAAAATTTTCAAAAAAAAATTGAAAAAAAATTTCAAAAAAAATTCAAAAAAAATCGAAAAAAAAATTTTTCGAAAAAATAAAAAAAAATTTCAAAAAAAAATCAAAAAAAAAATTTTCAAAAAAAAAATTCAAAAAAAAAATTGAAAAATAATTCAAAAAAAAAAATCGAAAAAAAAAATTTTCGAAAAAATAAAAAAAAAATCAAAAAAAAAAATTTCAAAAAAAAATTTCAAAAAAAAATTGAAAAAAAAAATCCAAAAGAAATTCAAAAAAAAATCGAAAAAAAAATTTTCGAAAAAATAAAAAAAAAATTCAAAAAAAATAAAAAAAAAATTTTCAAAAAAAAAATTCAAAAAAAATTCAAAAAAAAAATCGAAAAAAAAATTTTCGAAAAAATAAAAAAAAAAATTCAAAAAAAAAAATTTTCAAAAAAAATTCAAAAAAAAATCGAAAAAAATGTTTTCGAAAAAATGAAAAAAAATCTCAAAAAAAATAAAAAAAATCGAAAAAAAAATTTTTCGAAAAAATAAAAAAAATTTCAAAAAAAATTTAAAAAAAAATTTCAAAAAAAAATTGAAAAAAAATTTCAAAAAAAATTCAAAAAAAAATGGAAAAAAAAATTTTCGAAAAAATAAAAAAAAAATTTTCAAAAAAAAATTGAAAAAAAAATTTCAAAAAAAATTCAAAAAAAAATCGAAAAAAAAAAATTTTCAATAAAAATTCAAAAAAAAATCGAAAAAAATTTTTTTCGAAAAAATAAAAAAAAAATTTAAAAAAAAATAAATAAAAAAATCGAAAAAAAAAATTTTCGAAAAAATAAAAAAAAAATTTCAAAAAAAAATCAAAAAAAACTTTTTCAAAAAAAAAATTGAAAAAAAAAATTCAAAAAAAATTTAAAAAAAAATCGAAAAAAAAAATTTTCAAAAAAAAAATTGAAAAAAAAAATAAAAAAAAAATTTTCAAAAAAAAATTCCAAAAAAAATTCAAAAAAAAAATCGAAAAAATTTTTTTCGAAAATATAAAAAAAAATTTAAAAAAAAATCGAAAAAAAAAATTTTCGAAAAAATAAAAAAAAAATCTCAAAAAAAATCGAAAAAAAAATTTTCGAAAAAATAAAAAAAAAATTCAAAAAAAAAAATCGAAAAAATAAAAAAAAATCTCAAAAAAAATAAAAAAAAAATCGAAAAAATAGAAAAAAAATTCAAAAAAAAAATCAAAAAAAAAATTTTCAAAAAAAAAAATTCAAAAAAAATTCAAAAAAAAAAATTTCAAAAAAAATTCAAAAAAAAAAATTTAAAAAAAAAAATCAAAAAAAAAAATTCAAAAAAAAAATTGAAAAAAAAATTTCAAAAAAAATTCAAAAAAAAATCGAAAAAAAAAATTTTCAATAAAAATTAAAAAAAAAATCGAAAAAAATTTTTTTCGAAAAAATAGAAAAAAAATTCAAAAAAAAAAATTTTCAAAAAAAATTCAATAAAAAATCGAAAAAAAAATTTTCGAAAAAATAAAAAAAAAATTCAAAAAAAAAATCGAAAAAAATTTTTTTCGAAAAAATAGAAAAAAAATTCAAAAAAAAAAATTTTCAAAAAAAATTAAAAAAAAAATCGAAAAAAAAATTTTCGAAAAAATGAAAAAAAAATTCAAAAAAAAAATCGAAAAAAAAAATTTTCGAAAAAATGAAAAAAAATCTCAAAAGAAATAAAAAAAAAATCGAAAAAAAAAATTTTCGAAAAAATAAAAAAAAATTTCAAAAAAAATTTAAAAAAAAATTTCAAAAAAAAATTGAAAAAAAATTTCAAAAAAAATTCAAAAAAAAATCGAAAAAAAAAATTTTCGAAAAAATAAAAAAAAAATTTTCAAAAAAAAATTGAAAAAAAATTTCGAAAAAAATTCAAAAAAAAAATCGAAAAAAAAATTTTTCGAAAAAATAAAAAAAAAAATTTCAGAAAAAATAAAAAAAAAAATTTCAAGAAAAAATTTCAAGAAAAATTCAAAAAAAAATCGAAAAAAAAATTTTCGAAAAAATAAAAAAAAAAATTCAAAAAAAAAATCGAAAAAAATTTTTTCGAAAAAATAAAAAAAAAATTCAAAAAAAAAATCGAAAAAAAAAATTTTCGAAAAAATAAAAAAAAAATCTCAAAAAAAATAAAAAAAAAAATTTCGAAAAAATAAAAAAAAAATTTCAAAAAAAAAATTCAAAAAAAAAATTCTAAAAAAATTCAAAAAAAAATCGAAAAAAAAAATTTTCGAAAAAATAAAAAAAAAATTTCAAAAAAAATTAAAAAAAAATTTTCAAAAAAAAATTGAAAAAAAATTTCAAAAAAAAATTTAAAAAAAATCGAAAAAAAAAATTTTCGAAAAAATAAAAAAAAAATTTCAAAAAAAAAATTCAAAAAAAAATTTCAAAAAAAAATTCAAAAAAAAATCGAAAAAAAAATTCAAAAAAAAAATCGAAAAAATAAAAAAAAATCTCAAAAAAAATAAAAAAAAAATCGAAAAAAAAATTTTTCGAAAAAATAGAAAAAAAAATTCAAAAAAAAAATCAAAAAAAAAATTTTCAAAAAAAAAATTTTAAAGAAAATTCAAAAAAAAAAAAAAAAATTTCAAAAAAAAAAAAAAAAAATTTCAAAAAAAAAATCAAAAAAAAATTTTCAAAAAAAAATTGAAAAAAAACTTCAAAAAAAATTAAAAAAAAAAATCGAAAAAAATTTTTTTCGAAAAAATAAAAAAAAAATTTAAAAAAAAATAAAAAAAAAAATCGAAAAAAAAAATTTTCGAAAAAATAAAAAAAAAATTTCAAAAAAAAATCAAAAAAAAATTTTTCAAAAAAAAAATTGAAAAAAAAAATTCAAAAAAAAATCGAAAAAAAAAAATTTTCAATAAAAATTCAAAAAAAAATCGAAAAAAATTTTTTTCGAAAAAATAAAAAAAAAATTTAAAAAAAAATAAAAAAAAAATCGAAAAAAAAAAATTTTCGAAAAAATAAAAAAAAAATTTCAAAAAAAAATCAAAAAAAAATTTTTTTAAAAAAAAAATTGAAAAAAAAATTCAAAAAAAATTAAAAAAAAAATCAAAAAAAAAAATTTTCAAAAAAAAATTGAAAAAAAATTTCGAAAAAAATTCAAAAAAAAAATCGAAAAAAAAATTTTTCGAAAAAATAAAAAAAAAATTTAAAAAACAATAAAAAAAAAATTTCAAAAAAAAATTTCAAAAAAAAATCGAAAAAAAATTTTTCGAAAAAATAAAAAAAAAATTCAAAAAAAAAATCGAAAAAAATTTTTTCGAAAAAATAAAAAAAAAATTCAAAAAAAAAATCGAAAAAAAAAATTTTCGAAAAAATAAAAAAAAAATCTCAAAAAAAATAAAAAAAAATTGTTCGAAAAAATAAAAAAAAAATTTCAAAAAAAAAATTCAAAAAAAAAATTCTAAAAAAATTCAAAAAAAAATCGAAAAAAAAATTCAAAAAAAAATCGAAAAAATAAAAAAAAATCTCAAAAAAAATAAAAAAAAAATCGAAAAAAAAATTTTTCGAAAAAATAGAAAAAAAAATTCAAAAAAAAAATCAAAAAAAAAAATTTTCAAAAAAAAAATTTCAAAAAAAATTAAAAAAAAAAATTTCAAAAAAAAAAAAAAAAAATTTCAAAAAAAAAATCAAAAAAAAATTTTCAAAAAAAAATTGAAAAAAAATTTCAAAAAAAATTCAAAAAAAAAATCGAAAAAAAAATTTTTCGAAAAAATAAAAAAAAAATTTAAAAAAAAATAAAAAAAAAAATCGAAAAAAAAAATTTTCGAAAAAATAAAAAAAAAAATTTCAAAAAAAAATCAAAAAAAAATTTTTCAAAAAAAAAATTGAAAAAAAAAATTCAAAAAAAAATCGAAAAAAAAAAATTTTCAATAAAAATTCAAAAAAAAATCGAAAAAAAATTTTTTCGAAAAAATAAAAAAAAAATTTAAAAAAAAATAAAAAAAAAAATCGAAAAAAAAAAATTTCGAAAAAATAAAAAAAAAAATTTCAAAAAAAAATCAAAAAAAAATTTTTAAAAAAAAAAATTCAAAAATTTAAAAAAAAAATCGAAAAAAAAAATTTTCAAAAAAAAAATTGAAAAAAAAAATAAAAAAAAAATTTCAAAAAAAAATTCCAAAAAAAATTCAAAAAAAAAATCGAAAAAAATTTTTTTCGAAAAAATAGAAAAAAAATTCAAAAAAAAAAATTTTCAAAAAAAATTCAAAAAAAAATCGAAAAAAAAATTTTCGAAAAAATTAAAAAAAAATTCAAAAAAAAAATCGAAAAAAAAATTTTTCGAAAAAATGAAAAAAAATCTCAAAAAAAATAAAAAAAAATCGAAAAAAAAATTTTTCGAAAAAATAAAAAAAAATTTCAAAAAAAATTTAAAAAAAAATTTCAAAAAAAAATTGAAAAAAAATTTCAAAAAAAATTCAAAAAAAAATCGAAAAAAAAAATTTTCGAAAAAATAAAAAAAAAAATTTCAAAAAAAAATTGAAAAAAAATTTCGAAAAAAATTCAAAAAAAAAATCGAAAAAAAAATTTTTCGAAAAAATAAAAAAAAAATTTCAAAAAAAATAAAAAAAAAATTTCAAAAAAAAATTTCAAAAAAAATTCAAAAAAAAATCGAAAAAAAAATTTTCGAAAAAATAAAAAAAAATTCAAAAAAAAAATCGAAAAAAATTTTTTCGAAAAAATAAAAAAAAAATTCAAAAAAAAAATCGAAAAAAAAATTTTTCGAAAAAATAAAAAAAAATCTCAAAAAAAATAAAAAAAAAATTTTCGAAAAAATAAAAAAAAAATTTCAAAAAAAAAATTCAAAAAAAAAATTTTAAAAAAAATCGAAAAAAAAAATTTTCGAAACAATTCAAAAACAAAATTTCGAAAAAATAAAAAAAAAAATTTCAAAAAAAATTAAAAAAAAATTTTCAAAAAAAAATTGAAAAAAAATTTAAAAAAAATTCAAAAAAAAAATCGAAAAAAAAATTAAAAAAAAAATCGAAAAAATAAAAAAAAATCTCAAAAAAAATTAAAAAAAAATCGAAAAAATAGAAAAAAAATTCAAAAAAAAAAATCAAAAAAAAAAATTTTCAAAAAAAAAATTTCAAAAAAAATTCAAAAAAAAAAATTTCAAAAAAAAAAAAAAAAAATTTCAAAAAAAAATCAAAAAAAAATTTTCAAAAAAAAATTGAAAAAAAATTTCAAAAAAAATTCAAAAAAAAAATCGAAAAAAAAATTTTTCGAAAAAATAAAAAAAAAATTTAAAAAAAAATTTAAAAAAAAATAAAAAAAAAATCGAAAAAAAAAATTTTCGAAAAAATAAAAAAAAAATTTCAAAAAAAAATCTAAAAAAAATTTTTCAAAAAAAAAATTGAAAAAAAAAATTCAAAAAAAAATCGAAAAAAAAAATTTTCAATAAAAATTCAAAAAAAAATCGAAAAAAAATTTTTCGAAAAAATAAAAAAAAAAATTTAAAAAAAAATAAAAAAAAAATCGAAAAAAAAAATTTTCGAAAAAATAAAAAAAAAAATTTCAAAAAAAAATTTTTCAAAAAAAAATTGAAAAAAAAAATTCAAAAAAAATTAAAAAAAAAATCGAAAAAAAAATTTTCAAAAAAAAATTGAAAAAAAATTTCGAAAAAAATTCAAAAAAAAAATCGAAAAAAAAATTTTTCGAAAAAATAAAAAAAAAAATTTCAAAAAAAAAATCGAAAAAATAAAAAAAAATCTCAAAAAAAATAAAAAAAAAAATCGAAAAAAAAATTTTTCGAAAAAATAGAAAAAAAAATAAAAAAAAAAAAATTTTCAAAAAAAAATTTCAAAAAAAATTCAAAAAAAATTTCAAAAAAAAAAAAAAAAAAAAAATTCAAAAAAAAAAATCAAAAAAAAATTTTCAAAAAAAAATTGAAAAAAAAATTTCAAAAAAAATTCAAAAAAAAATCGAAAAAAAAAATTTTCGAAAAAATAAAAAAAAAATTTTCAAAAAAAATTTGAAAAAAAAATTCAAAAAAAAAATCGAAAAAAAAAATTTTCGAAAAAATAAAAAAAAAAATTTAAAAAAAAAAAAAAAAAAAAATTTCAAAAAAAAAATTTCAAAAAAAATTCAAAAAAAAATCGAAAAAAAAATTTTTCGAAAAAATAAAAAAAAAATTTCAAAAAAAAATCAAAAAAAAAATTTTCAAAAAAAAATTGAAAAAAAAAATTCAAAAAAAATTAAAAAAAAAATCGAAAAAAAAAATTTTCAAAAAAAAAATTGAAAAAAAAAATTTTCAAAAAAAAATTTCAAAAAAAATTTTAAAAAAATTTTCAAAAAAAAATTTCAAAAAAAATTCAAAAAAAAAAATCGAAAAAAAAATTTTCGAAAAAATAAAAAAAAAATTCAAAAAAAAAATCGAAAAAAAAATTTTTCGAAAAAATGAAAAAAAATCTCAAAAAAAATTCAAAAAAAAAATCGAAAAAAAAATTTTCGAAAAAATAAAAAAAAAATTCAAAAAAAAAATCGAAAAAAAAATTTTTCGAAAAAATGAAAAAAAATCTCAAAAAAAATCGAAAAAAAAATTTTTCGAAAAAATAAAAAAAATTTCAAAAAAAATTTTAAAAAAAATTTCAAAAAAAAATTGAAAAAAAATTTCAAAAAAAATTCAAAAAAAAATGGAAAAAAAAAATTTTCGAAAAAATAAAAAAAAAAATTTCAAAAAAAAATTGAAAAAAAAATTTCAAAAAAAATTCAAAAAAAATTTTTCAATAAAAATTCAAAAAAAAATCGAAAAAAAATTTTTCGAAAAAATAAAAAAAAAATTTCAAAAAAAATAAAAAAAAATCGAAAAAAAAATTTTCGAAAAAATAAAAAAAAAATTCAAAAAAAAAATCGAAAAAAAAATTTTTCGAAAAAATAAAAAAAAATTTCAAAAAAAATTTTAAAAAAAATTTCAAAAAAAATTCAAAAAAAAATCGAAAAAAAATTTTTTCGAAAAAATAAAAAAAAATTAAAAAAAAAATAATCGAAAAAAAAAATTTTCGAAAAAATAAAAAAAAAATTTAAAAAAAAATCAAAAAAAAATTTTTCAAAAAAATATTGAAAAAAAAAATTCAAAAAAAATTTTAAAAAAAATCGAAAAAAAAAATTTTCAAAAAAAAAATTGAAAAAAAAA
The DNA here is from genome assembly GCA_944452925.2 of Chrysolina oricalcia. NCBI lineage: Eukaryota > Metazoa > Arthropoda > Insecta > Coleoptera > Chrysomelidae > Chrysolina > Chrysolina oricalcia. The sequence continues at coordinate 35,709,571 of OX101810.2, read as the reverse complement.
ATAAAAAAAAAAAATTTTCAAAAAAAAATTTCAAAAAAAATTCAAAAAAAAAATCAAAAAAAACTTTTTCGAAAAAATAAAAAAAAATTTCAAAAAAAAAATTAAAAAAAAAATTCTAAAAAAATTCAAAAAAAAAATCGAAAAAAAAAATTTTCGAAAAAATAAAAAAAAAATTTCAAAAAAAAAATTTAAAAAAAAAATTCTAAAAAAATTCAAAAAAAAAATCGAAAAAAAAAATTTTCGAAAAAATAAAAAAAAAAATTTCAAAAAAAAATCAAAAAAAAATTTTTCAAAAAAAAAATTGAAAAAAAAAATTCAAAAAAAAATCGAAAAAAAAAATTTTCAATAAAAATTCAAAAAAAAATCGAAAAAAAATTTTTTCGAAAAAATAAAAAAAAAAATTTAAAAAAAAATAAAAAAAAAATCGAAAAAAAAAATTTTCGAAAAAATAAAAAAAAAAATTTCAAAAAAAAATTTTTCAAAAAAAAAATTGAAAAAAAAAATTCAAAAAAAATTTAAAAAAAAATCGAAAAAAAAAATTTTCAAAAAAAAATTGAAAAAAAATTTCGAAAAAAATTCAAAAAAAAAATCGAAAAAAAAATTTTTCGAAAAAATAAAAAAAAAAATTTCAAAAAAAAAATCGAAAAAATAAAAAAAAATCTCAAAAAAAATAAAAAAAAAAATCGAAAAAAAAATTTTTCGAAAAAATAGAAAAAAAAATTTAAAAAAAAAAATTTTCAAAAAAAAATTTCAAAAAAAATTCAAAAAAAAAATTTCAAAAAAAAAAAAAAAAATTTCAAAAAAAAAAATCAAAAAAAAATTTTCAAAAAAAAATTGAAAAAAAAATTTCAAAAAAAATTCAAAAAAAAATCGAAAAAAAAAATTTTCGAAAAAATAAAAAAAAAATTTTCAAAAAAAATTTGAAAAAAAAATTCAAAAAAAAAATCGAAAAAAAAATTTTTCGAAAAAATAAAAAAAAAAATTTAAAAAAAAAAAAAAAAAATTTCAAAAAAAAAATTTCAAAAAAAATTCAAAAAAAAATCGAAAAAAAAATTTTTCGAAAAAATAAAAAAAAAATTTCAAAAAAAAATCAAAAAAAAATTTTTCAAAAAAAAAATTGAAAAAAAAAATTCAAAAAAAATTAAAAAAAAAATCGAAAAAAAAAAATTTCAAAAAAAAAATTGAAAAAAAAAATTTTCAAAAAAAAATTTCAAAAAAAATTTTAAAAAAATTTTCAAAAAAAAATTTCAAAAAAAATTCAAAAAAAAAAATCGAAAAAAAAATTTTCGAAAAAATAAAAAAAAAAATTCAAAAAAAAAATCGAAAAAAAAATTTTTCGAAAAAATGAAAAAAATCTCAAAAAAAATTCAAAAAAAAAATCGAAAAAAAAATTTTCGAAAAAATAAAAAAAAAATTCAAAAAAAAAATCGAAAAAAAAATTTTTCGAAAAAATGAAAAAAAATCTCAAAAAAAATCGAAAAAAAAATTTTTCGAAAAAATAAAAAAAATTTCAAAAAAAATTTTAAAAAAAATTTCAAAAAAAAATTGAAAAAAAATTTCAAAAAAAATTCAAAAAAAATGGAAAAAAAAAATTTTCGAAAAAATAAAAAAAAAAATTTCAAAAAAAAATTGAAAAAAAAATTTCAAAAAAAATTCAAAAAAAAATTTTCAATAAAAATTCAAAAAAAAATCGAAAAAAAATTTTTCGAAAAAATAAAAAAAAAATTTCAAAAAAAATAAAAAAAAATCGAAAAAAAAATTTTCGAAAAAATAAAAAAAAAATTCAAAAAAAAAATCGAAAAAAAAATTTTTCGAAAAAATAAAAAAAAATTTCAAAAAAAATTTTAAAAAAAATTTCAAAAAAAATTCAAAAAAAAATCGAAAAAAAATTTTTTCGAAAAAATAAAAAAAAATTAAAAAAAAAATAATCGAAAAAAAAAATTTTCAAAAAAAAATTCAAAAAAAATTTCAAAAAAAAATTTTGAAAAATTTTCAAAAAAAAATTGAAAAAAAATTTCAAAAAAAATTCAAAAAAAATTTAAAAAAAAATCGAAAAAAAAAATTTTCAAAAAAAAAATTGAAAAAAAAAATAAAAAAAAAAATTTTCAAAAAAAAATTTCAAAAAAAATTCAAAAAAAAAATCGAAAAAAACTTTTTCGAAAAAATAAAAAAAAATTTCAAAAAAAAAATTAAAAAAAAAATTCTAAAAAAATTCAAAAAAAAAATCGAAAAAAAAAATTTTCGAAAAAATAAAAAAAAAATTTCAAAAAAAAAATTAAAAAAAAAAATTCTAAAAAAATTCAAAAAAAAAATCGAAAAAAAAATTTTTCGAAAAAATAAAAAAAAAATTTCAAAAAAAATTAAAAAAAAATTTTCAAAAAAAAATTGAAAAAAAATTTCAAAAAAAATTCAAAAAAAAATCGAAAAAAAAAATTTCAAAAAAAAAATTCAAAAAAAAATTCTAAAAAAATTAAAAAAAAAAATCGAAAAAAAAAAATTTCGAAAAAATAAAAAAAAAATTTCAAAAAAAATTTTAAAAAAATTTTCAAAAAAAAATTGAAAAAAAATTTCAAAAAAAATTCAAAAAAAAATCGAAAAAAAAAATTTTCGAAAAAATAAAAAAAAAAATTTCAAAAAAAAAATTCAAAAAAAAATTTCAAAAAAAATTCAAAAAAAAAATCGAAAAAAAAATTTTCGAAAAAATAAAAAAAAATTCAAAAAAAAATCGAAAAAATAAAAAAAAATCTCAAAAAAAATAAAAAAAAAATCGAAAAAAAAATTTTTCGAAAAAATAGAAAAAAAAATTCAAAAAAAAAATCAAAAAAAAAAATTTTCAAAAAAAAAATTCAAAAAAAATTCAAAAAAAAAATTTCAAAAAAAAAAAAAAAAATTTCAAAAAAAAAATCAAAAAAAAATTTTCAAAAAAAAAATTGAAAAAAAAATTCAAAAAAAAATCGAAAAAAAAAATTTTCAATGAAAATTCAAAAAAAAATCGAAAAAAAAAATTTCGAAAAAAAAAAAAAAAAATTTCAAAAAAAATAAAAAAAAAATCGAAAAAAAAATTTTTCAAAAAAAAAATAAAAAAAAAATTTTCAAAAAAAAATTGAAAAAAAATTTCAAAAAAAATTCAAAAAAAAATCGAAAAAAAAAAATTTTCGAAAAAATAAAAAAAAAATAAAAAAAAAAATCGAAAAAAAAAATTTTCGAAAAAATAAATAAAAAAATTTCAAAAAAAAAATCGAAAAAAAAATTCAAAAAAAAAATCGAAAAAATAAAAAAAAATCTCAAAAAAAATAAAAAAAAAATCGAAAAAAAAATTTTTCGAAAAAATAGAAAAAAAATTCAAAAAAAAATCAAAAAAAAAAATTTTCAAAAAAAAAATTTCAAAAAAAATTCAAAAAAAAAAATTTCAAAAAAAAAAAAAAAAAATTTCAAAAAAAAAATCAAAAAAAAATTTTCAAAAAAAAAATTGAAAAAAAAATTTCAAAAAAAATTCAAAAAAAAATCGAAAAAAAAAATTTTCGAAAAAATAAAAAAAAAAATTTCAAAAAAAAATTGAAATAAATTTCAAAAAAAAATCAAAAAAAAATTTTCAAAAAAAAATTGAAAAAAAATTTCAAAAAAAATTCAAGAAAAAAATCGAAAAAAAAATTTTTCGAAAAAATAAAAAAAAAATTTAAAAAAAAATTTAAAAAAAAATAAAAAAAAAAATCGAAAAAAAAAATTTTCGAAAAAATAAAAAAAAAATTTCAAAAAAAAATCAAAAAAAAATTTTTCAAAAAAAAAATTGAAAAAAAAAATTCAAAAAAAAATCGAAAAAAAAAATTTTCAATAAAAATTCAAAAAAAAATCGAAAAAAAATTTTTTCGAAAAAATAAAAAAAAAATTTAAAAAAAAATAAAAAAAAAATCGAAAAAAAAAATTTTCGAAAATATAAAAAAAAAAATTTCAAAAAAAAATTTTTCAAAAAAAAAATTGAAAAAAAAAATTCAAAAAAAATTAAAAAAAAAATCGAAAAAAAAAATTTTCAAAAAAAAATTGAAAAAAAATTTCGAAAAAAATTCAAAAAAAAATCGAAAAAAAAATTTTTCGAAAAAATAAAAAAAAAAATTTCAAAAAAAAAATCGAAAAAATAAAAAAAAATCTCAAAAAAAATTAAAAAAAAATCGAAAAAAAAATTTTTCGAAAAAATAGAAAAAAAAATTCAAAAAAAAAAATTTTCAATAAAAAATTTCAAAAAAAATTCAAAAAAAAAAATTTCAAAAAAAAAAAAAAAAAAATTTCAAAAAAAAAATCAAAAAAAAATTGAAAAAAAAAATTGAAAAAAAAATTTCAAAAAAAATTCAAAAAAAAATCGAAAAAAAAAATTTTCGAAAAAATAAAAAAAAAATTTTCAAAAAAAAATTGAAAAAAAAATTCAAAAAAAAAATCGAAAAAAAAATTTTTCGAAAAAATAAAAAAAAAAATTTCAAAAAAAATAAAAAAAAAAATTTCAAAAAAAAAATTTCAAAAAAAATTCAAAAAAAAATCGAAAAAAAAATTTTTCGAAAAAATAAAAAAAAAATTTCAAAAAAAAATCAAAAAAAAATTTTTCAAAAAAAAAATTGAAAAAAAAAATTAAAAAAAAATTTAAAAAAAAAATGGAAAAAAAAAATTTTCAAAAAAAAATTGAAAAAAAAAATAAAAAAAAAATTTTCAAAAAAAAATTTCAAAAAAAATTTTAAAAAAATTTTCAAAGAAAAATTTCAAAAAAAATTCAAAAAAAAAAATCGAAAAAAAAATTTTCGAAAAAATAAAAAAAAAATTCAAAAAAAAAATCGAAAAAATGAAAAAAAATCTCAAAAAAAAATTCAAAAAAAAATCGAAAAAAAATTTTTCGAAAAAATAAAAAAAAAATCAAAAAAAAAATCGAAAAAAATTTTTTTCGAAAAAATGAAAAAAAATCTCAAAAAAAAATTTAAAAAAATCGAAAAAAAAATTTTTCGAAAAAATAAAAAAAATTTCAAAAAAAATTTTAAAAAAAATTTCAAAAAAAAATTGAAAAAAAATTTCAAAAAAAATTCAAAAATGGAAAAAAAAAATTTTCGAAAAAATAAAAAAAAAATTTTCAAAAAAAAATTGAAAAAAAAATTTCAAAAAAAATTCAAAAAAAAATTTTCAATAAAAATTCAAAAAAAAATCGAAAAAAAAATTTTCGAAAAAATAAAAAAAAAATTTCAAAAAAAATAAAAAAAAAATCGAAAAAAAATAAAAAAAAAATCGAAAAAAAAATTTTTCGAAAAAATTAAAAAAAAATTCAAAAAAAAATCGAAAAAAAAATTTTTCGAAAAAATAAAAAAAAATTTCTAAAAAAATTTAAAAAAAAATTTCAAAAAAAATTCAAAAAAAAATCGAAAAAAAAAATTTTCGAAAAAATAAAAAAAAATTTAAAAAAAAATAATCGAAAAAAAAAATTTTCGAAAAAATAAAAAAAAAATTTCAAAAAAAAATCAAAAAAAAATTTTTCAAAAAAAAATTGAAAAAAAAAATTCAAAAAAAATTTTAAAAAAAATCGAAAAAAAAAATTTTCAAAAAAAAAATTGAAAAAAAAAATAAAAAAAAAAATTTTCAAAAAAAAATTTCAAAAAAAATTCAAAAAAAAAATCGAAAAAAACTTTTTCGAAAAAATAAAAAAAAAATCAAAAAAAAAACTCGAAAAAAAAAGTTTTCGAAAAAATAAAAAAAAAATCTCAAAAAAAATAAAAAAAAATTTTTCGAAAAAATAAAAAAAAAATTTCAAAAAAAAAATTTAAAAAAAAAATTCTAAAAAAATTCAAAAAAAAATCGAAAAAAAAATTTTACAAAAAATAAAAAAAAAATTTCAAAAAAAATTAAAAAAAAATTTTCAAAAAAAAATTGAAAAAAAATTTCAAAAAAAATTCAAAAAAAAATCGAAAAAAAAATTTTTCGAAAAAATAAAAAAAAAAATTTCAAAAAAAAAATTCAAAAAAAAATTCTAAAAAAATTCAAAAAAAAAATCGAAAAAAAAAAATTTTCGAAAAAAAAAAAAAAAAATTTCAAAAAAAATTTAAAAAAAATTTTCAAAAAAAAATTGAAAAAAAATTTCAAAAAAAATTCAAAAAAAAATCGAAAAAAAAAATTTTCGAAAAAATAAAAAAAAAAATTTCAAAAAAAAAATTCAAAAAAAAATTTCAAAAAAAATTCAAAAAAAAAATCGAAAAAAAAATTTTCGAAAAAATAAAAAAAAAATTCAAAAAAAAAATCAAAAAAAAAATTTTCAAAAAAAAATTTCAAAAAAAATTCAAAAAAAAAAATTTCAAAAAGAAAAAAAAAAATTTCAAAAAAAAAATCAAAAAAAAATTTTCAAAAAAAAAATTGAAAAAAAAATTCAAAAAAAAATCGAAAAAAAAAATTTTCAATGAAAATTAAAAAAAAAATCGAAAAAAAAAATTTCGAAAAAATAAAAAAAAAATTTCAAAAAAAATCGAAAAAAAAATTTTTCAAAAAAAAAATAAAAAAAAATTTTTCAAAAAAAAATTGATAAAAAATTTCAAAAAAAATTCAAAAAAAATCGAAAAAAAATTTTTCGAAAAAATAAAAAAAAAATTTCAAAAAAAAATCAAAAAAAAATTTTTCAAAAAAAAAATTGAAAAAAAAAATTCAAAAAAAATTTAAAAAAAAATCGAAAAAAAAAATTTTCAAAAAAAAAATTGAAAAAAAAATAAAAAAAAAATTTTCAAAAAAAAATTTCAAAAAAAATTTTAAAAAAATTTTCAAAAAAAAATTTCAAAAAAAATTTAAAAAAAAAATCGAAAAAAAAATTTTCGAAAAAATAAAAAAAAAATCAAAAAAAAAATCGAAAAAAAAAATTTTCGAAAAAAAAATTGAAAAAAAAAATTCAAAAAAAATTTTAAAAAAAATCGAAAAAAAAAATTTTCAAAAAAAAAATTGAAAAAAAAAATAAAAAAAAAAATTTTCAAAAAAAAATTTCAAAAAAAATTCAAAAAAAAATCGAAAAAATTTTTTTCGAAAAAATAAAAAAAAAAATCAAAAAAAAAATCGAAAAAAAAAGTTTTCGAAAAAATAAAAAAAAAATCTCAAAAAAAATAAAAAAAAAATTTTCGAAAAAATAAAAAAAAAATTTCAAAAAAAAAATTAAAAAAAAAAATTCTAAAAAAATTAAAAAAAAAAAATCGAAAAAAAAAATTTTCGAAAAAATAAAAAAAAAATTTCAAAAAAAATTAAAAAAAAATTTTCAAAAAAAAATTGAAAAAAAATTTCAAAAAAAATTCAAAAAAAAATCGAAAAAAAAAATTTTCGAAAAAATAAAAAAAAAAATTTCAAAAAAAAAATTCAAAAAAAATTCTAAAAAAATTCAAAAAAAAAATCGAAAAAAAAAAATTTTCGAGAAAATAAAAAAAAAAATTTCAAAAAAAAAATTCAAAAAAAAATTTCAAAAAAAATTCAAAAAAAAAATCGAAAAAAAAATTTTCGAAAAAATAAAAAAAAAATTCAAAAAAAAAATCGAAAAAATAAAAAAAAATCTCAAAAAAAATAAAAAAAAAATCGAAAAAAAAATTTTTCGAAAAAATAGAAAAAAAAATTCAAAAAAAAAATAAAAAAAAAAAATTTTCAAAAAAAAATTTCAAAAAAAATTCAAAAAAAAAAATTTAAAAAAAAAAAAAAAAAAATTTCAAAATAAAAATCAAAAAAAAATTTTCAAAAAAAAAATTGAAAAAAAAATTTCAAAAAAAATTCAAAAAAAATCGAAAAAAAAAATTTTCAATGAAAATTCAAAAAAAAATCGAAAAAAAAAATTTCGAAAAAATAAAAAAAAAATTTCAAAAAAAATAAAAAAAAAATCGAAAAAAAAATTTTTCAAAAAAAAAATAAAAAAATTTTCAAAAAAAAATTCAAAAAAAATTTCAAAAAAAATTCAAAAAAAATCGAAAAAAAAAATTTTCGAAAAAATAAAAAAAAAATTTCAAAAAAAAATCAAAAAAAAATTTTTCAAAAAAAAAATTCAAAAAAAAAATTGAAAAATAATTCAAAAAAAAAATCGAAAAAAAAAATTTTCGAAAAAATAAAAAAAAATCAAAAAAAAAAATTAAAAAAAAAAAATTGAAAAAAAAAATCAAAAAGAAATTCAAAAAAAAATCGAAAAAAAAAATTTTCGAAAAAATAAAAAAAAAAATTCAAAAAAAATAAAAAAAAAATTTTCAAAAAAAAATTTCAAAAAAAATTCAAAAAAAAAATCGAAAAAAAAATTTTCGAAAAAATAAAAAAAAAATTCAAAAAAAAAAAATTTTCAAAAAAAATTCAAAAAAAAATCGAACAAAAAATTTTCGAAAAAATGAAAAAAAATCTCAAAAAAAATAAAAAAAAAATCGAAAAAATAAAAAAAATTTCAAAAAAAATTTTAAAAAAAATTTCAAAAAAAATTGAAAAAAAATTTCAAAAAAAATTCAAAAAAAATGGAAAAAAAAATTTTCGAAAAAATAAAAAAAAAATTTTCAAAAAAAAATTGAAAAAAAAATTTCAAAAAAAATTCAAAAAAAAAATCGAAAAAAAAATTTTCGAAAAAATAAAAAAAAAATTCAAAAAAAAAAATTTTCAAAAAAAATTCAAAAAAAAATTGAAAAAAAATTTTTCGAAAAAATGAAAAAAAATCTCAAAAAAAATAAAAAAAAAATCGAAAAAATAAAAAAAATTTCAAAAAAAATTTTAAAAAAAATTTCAAAAAAAAATTGAAAAAAATTTCAAAAAAAATTCAAAAAAAAATGGAAAAAAAAATTTTCGAAAAAATAAAAAAAAAATTTTCAAAAAAAAATTGAAAAAAAAATTTCAAAAAAAATTCAAAAAAAAATCGAAAAAAAAAAAATTTTTCGAAAAAATAAAAAAAAATTAAAAAAAAATTAAAAAAAAAATAAAAAAAAAATCGAAAAAAAAAAATTTCGAAAAAATAAAAAAAAAAATTTCAAAAAAAAAATTCAAAAAAAAATTTCAAAAAAAATTCAAAAAAAAAATCGAAAAAAAAATTCAAAAAAAAAATCGAAAAAATAAAAAAAAATCTCAAAAAAAATAAAAAAAAATAGAAAAAAAAATTCAAAAAAAAATCAAAAAAAAAATTTTCAAAAAAAAAATTTCAAAAAAAATTCAAAAAAAAAAATTTCAAAAAAAAAAAAAAAAATTCAAAAAAAAAATCAAAAAAAAATTTTCAAAAAAAAAATTGAAAAAAAAATTTCAAAAAAAATTCAAAAAAAAATCGAAAAAAAAAAATTTCCAATAAAAATTAAAAAAAAAATCGAAAAAAAAAATTTCGAAAAAATAAAAAAAAAATTTCAAAAAAAATAAAAAAAAAATCGAAAAAAAAATTTTTCAAAAAAAAATAAAAAAAAAATTTTCAAAAAAAAATTGAAGAAAAATTTCAAAAAAAATTCAAAAAAAATCGAAAAAAAAATTTTTCGAAAAAATAAAAAAAAAATTTCAAAAAAAAATTTTTCAAAAAAAAAATTCAAAAAAAAAATTGAAAAATAATTCAAAAAAAAAATCGAAAAAAAAAAATTTCGAAAAAATAAAAAAAAATCAAAAAAAAAAATTGAAAAAAAAAAATCCAAAAGAAATTCAAAAAAAAATCGAAAAAAAAAATTTTCGAAAAAATAAAAAAAAAAATTCAAAAAAAATAAAAAAAAAATTTTCAAGAAAAAATTTCAAAAAAAATTCAAAAAAAAAATCGAAAAAAATTTTTTCGAAAAAATAAAAAAAAAATTCAAAAAAAAAAATTTTCAAAAAAAATTCAAAAAAAAATCGAAAAAAAAAATTTTCGAAAAAATAAAAAAAAAAATTCAAAAAAAATAAAAAAAAAATTTTCAAAAAAAAATTTCAAAAAAAATTCAAAAAAAAAATCGAAAAAAAAATTTTCGAAAAAATAAAAAAAAATTCAAAAAAAAAAATTTTCAAAAAAAATTCAAAAAAAAATCGAAAAAAAATTTTTCGAAAAAATGAAAAAAAATCTCAAAAAAAATCGAAAAAAAAATTTTTCGAAAAAATAAAAAAAATTTCAAAAAAAATTTTAAAAAAAATTTCAAAAAAAAATTGAAAAAAAATTTTCAAAAAAAAATAAAAAAAAAATTTCAAAAAAAATAAAAAAAAATCGAAAAAAAAATTTTCGAAAAAATAAAAAAAAAATTCAAAAAAAAAATCGAAAAAAAAATTTTTCGAAAAAATGAAAAAAAATCTCAATAAAAATAAAAAAAAATCGAAAAAAAAATTTTTCGAAAAAATAAAAAAAAATTTCAAAAAAAATTTTAAAAAAAATTTCAAAAAAAATTCAAAAAAAAATCGAAAAAAAAATTTTTCGAAAAAATAAAAAAAAAATTTAAAAAAAAATTAAAAAAAAATCGAAAAAAAAAATTTTCGAAAAAATAAAAAAAAAATTTCAAAAAAAAATCAAAAAAAAATTTTTCAAAAAAAAAATTGAAAAAAAAAAATAAAAAAAAATTAAAAAAAAAATCGAAAAAAAAAATTTTCAAAAAAAAAATTGAAAAAAAAATAAAAAAAAAAAATTTCAAAAAAAAATTTCAAAAAAAATTCAAAAAAAAAATCGAAAAAGATTTTTTCGAAAAAATAAAAAAAAAATTCAAAAAAAAAATCGAAAAAAAAAATTTTCGAAAAAATAAAAAAAAAATCTCAAAAAAAAAAAAAATAAATTTTCGAAAAAATAAAAAAAAAATTTCAAAAAAAAAATTCAAAAAAAATATTCTAAAAAAATTCAAAAAAAAAATCGAAAAAAAAATTCAAAAAAAAATCGAAAAAATAAAGAAAAATAAAAAAAAAATCGAAAAAAAATTTTTTCGAAAAAATAGAAAAAAAAATTCAAAAAAAAATCAAAAAAAAAATTTTTCAAAAAAAAAATTCAAAAAAAATCGAAAAAAAAAATTTTCGAAAAAATAAAAAAAAAATTTCAAAAAAAAAATTCAAAAAAAAATTTCAAAAAAAATTCAAAAAAAAAATCGAAAAAAAAATTCAAAAAAAAATCGAAAAAATAAAAAAAAATAAAAAAAAAATCGAAAAAAAATTTTTTCGAAAAAATAGAAAAAAAAATTCAAAAAAAAATCAAAAAAAAAATTTCAAAAAAAATTGAAAAAAAAAAATTTCAAAAAAAAAAAAAAAAAAATTCAAAAAAAAATCAAAAAAAAATTTTCAAAAAAAAAATTGAAAAAAAAATTTCAGAAAAAATTCAAAAAAAAATCGAAAAAAAAAAATTTTCAATAAAAATTCAAAAAAAAATCGAAAAAAAAAATTTCGAAAAAATAAAAAAAAAATTTCAAAAAAAATAAAAAAAAAATCGAAAAAAAAATTTTTCGAAAAAATAAAAAAAAAATTTAAAAAAAAATAAAAAAAAAATCGAAAAAAAAAATTTTCGAAAAAATAAAAAAAAAAATTCAAAAAAAAATCAAAAAAAAATTTTTCAAAAAAAAAATTGAAAAAAAAAATTCAAAAAAAATTAAAAAAAAAATCGAAAAAAAAAATTTTCAAAAAAAAAATTGAAAAAAAAATAAAAAAAAAAATTTTCAAAAAAAAATTTCAAAAAAAATTCAAAAAAAAAATCGAAAAAAATTTTTTCGAAAAAATAAAAAAAAAATTCAAAAAAAAAATCGAAAAAAAAAATTTTCGAAAAAATAAAAAAAAAATCTCAAAAAAAATAAAAAAAAAATTTTCGAAAAAATAAAAAAAAAATTTCAAAAAAAAAATTCAAAAAAAAAATTCTAAAAAAATTCAAAAAAAAAATCGAAAAAAAAAATTTTCGAAAAAATAAAAAAAAAATTTCAAAAAAAATTAAAAAAAAATTTTCAAAAAAAAATTGAAAAAAAATTTCAAAAAAAATTCAAAAAAAAATCGAAAAAAAAAATTTTCGAAAAAATAAAAAAAAAATTTCAAAAAAAAAATTCAAAAAAAAATTTCAAAAAAAATTCAAAAAAAAAATCGAAAAAAAAATTCAAAAAAAAAAATCGAAAAAATAAAAAAAAGTCTCAAAAAAAATAAAAAAAAAATCGAAAAAAAAATTTTTCGAAAAAATAGAAAAAAAAATTCAAAAAAAAAATCAAAAAAAAAAATTTTCAAAAAAAATTCAAAAAAAAAAATTTCAAAAAAAAAAAAAAAAATTTCAAAAAAAAAATCAAAAAAAAATTTTCAAAAAAAAAATTGAAAAAAAAATTTCAAAAAAAATTCAAAAAAAAATCGAAAAAAAAAAATTTTCAATAAAAATTCAAAAAAAAATCGAAAAAAAAAATTTCGAAAAAATAAAAAAAAAATTTCAAAAAAAAAATTCAAAAAAAATATTCTAAAAAAATTCAAAAAAAAAATCGAAAAAAAAATTCAAAAAAAAATCGAAAAAATAAAGAAAAATAAAAAAAAAATCGAAAAAAAATTTTTTCGAAAAAATAGAAAAAAAAATTCAAAAAAAAATCAAAAAAAAAATTTTTCAAAAAAAAAATTCAAAAAAAATCGAAAAAAAAAATTTTCGAAAAAATAAAAAAAAAATTTCAAAAAAAAAATTCAAAAAAAAATTTCAAAAAAAATTCAAAAAAAAAATCGAAAAAAAAATTCAAAAAAAAATCGAAAAAATAAAAAAAAATAAAAAAAAAATCGAAAAAAAATTTTTTCGAAAAAATAGAAAAAAAAATTCAAAAAAAAATCAAAAAAAAAATTTCAAAAAAAATTGAAAAAAAAAAATTGAAAAAAAAAAAAAAAAAAAAATTCAAAAAAAAATCAAAAAAAAATTTTCAAAAAAAAAATTGAAAAAAAAATTTCAGAAAAAATTCAAAAAAAAATCGAAAAAAAAAAATTTTCAATAAAAATTCAAAAAAAAATCGAAAAAAAAAATTTCGAAAAAATAAAAAAAAAATTTCAAAAAAAATAAAAAAAAAATCGAAAAAAAAATTTTTCGAAAAAATAAAAAAAAAATTTAAAAAAAAATAAAAAAAAAATCGAAAAAAAAAATTTTCGAAAAAATAAAAAAAAAAATTCAAAAAAAAATCAAAAAAAAATTTTTCAAAAAAAAAATTGAAAAAAAAAATTCAAAAAAAATTAAAAAAAAAATCGAAAAAAAAAATTTTCAAAAAAAAAATTGAAAAAAAAATAAAAAAAAAAATTTTCAAAAAAAAATTTCAAAAAAAATTCAAAAAAAAAATCGAAAAAAATTTTTTCGAAAAAATAAAAAAAAAATTCAAAAAAAAAATCGAAAAAAAAAATTTTCGAAAAAATAAAAAAAAAATCTCAAAAAAAATAAAAAAAAAATTTTCGAAAAAATAAAAAAAAAATTTAAAAAAAAAAATTCAAAAAAAAAATTCTAAAAAAATTCAAAAAAAAAATCGAAAAAAAAAATTTTCGAAAAAATAAAAAAAAAATTTCAAAAAAAATTAAAAAAAAATTTTCAAAAAAAAATTGAAAAAAAATTTCAAAAAAAATTCAAAAAAAAATCGAAAAAAAAAATTTTCGAAAAAATAAAAAAAAAATTTCAAAAAAAAAATTCAAAAAAAAATTTCAAAAAAAATTCAAAAAAAAAATCGAAAAAAAAATTCAAAAAAAAAAATCGAAAAAATAAAAAAAAGTCTCAAAAAAAATAAAAAAAAAATCGAAAAAAAAATTTTTCGAAAAAATAGAAAAAAAAATTCAAAAAAAAAATCAAAAAAAAAAATTTTCAAAAAAAATTCAAAAAAAAAAATTTCAAAAAAAAAAAAAAAAATTTCAAAAAAAAAATCAAAAAAAAATTTTCAAAAAAAAAATTGAAAAAAAAATTTCAAAAAAAATTCAAAAAAAAATCGAAAAAAAAAAATTTTCAATAAAAATTCAAAAAAAAATCGAAAAAAAAAATTTCGAAAAAATAAAAAAAAAATTTCAAAAAAAATAAAAAAAAAATTTAAAAAAAAAAAAATAAAAAAAAAATTTTCAAAAAAAAATTGAAAAGAAATTTCAAAAAAAATTCAAAAAAAATTGAAAAAAAAAATTTTCGAAAAAATAAAAAAAAAATTTCAAAAAAAAATCAAAAAAAAAATTTTCAAAAAAAAAATTCAAAAAAAAAATTGAAAAATAATTCAAAAAAATTTTCGAAAAAAAATTTTTTCGAAAAAATAAAAAAAAAATCAAAAAAAAAAATTTCAAAAAAAAAATTGAAAAAAAAATCCAAAAGAAATTCAAAAAAAAATCGAAAAAAAAATTTTTCGAAAAAATAAAAAAAAAATTAAAAAAAAATAAAAAAAAAAATTTCAAAAAAAAATTTCAAAAAAAATTCAAAAAAAAAATCGAAAAAATTTTTTTCGAAAAAATAAAAAAAAAATTAAAAAAAAATAGAAAAAAAATCGAAAAAAAAAATTTTCGAAAAAATAAAAAAAAAATTTCAAAAAAAAATCAAAAAAAAATTTTTCAAAAAAAAAATTGAAAAAAAAAATAAAAAAAAAAATTTTCAAAAAAAAATTTCAAAAAAAATTCAAAAAAAAAATCGAAAAAAATTTTTTCGAAAAAATAAAAAAAAATCAAAAAAAAAATCGAAAAAAAAAGTTTTCGAAAAAATAAAAAAAAAATCTCAAAAAAAATAAAAAAAAAATTTTCGAAAAAATAAAAAAAAAATTTCAAAAAAAAAATTCAAAAAAAAAATTCTAAAAAAATTCAAAAAAAAAATCGAAAAAAAAAATTTTCGAAAAAATAAAAAAAAAATTTCAAATAAAATTAAAAAAAAATTTTCAAAAAAAAATTGAAAAAAAAATTCAAAAAAAATTCAAAAAAAAATCGAAAAAAAAAATTTTCGAAAAAATAAAAAAAAAAATTTCAAAAAAAAAATTCAAAAAAAAATTCTAAAAAAATTCAAAAAAAAAAATCGAAAAAAAAAATTTTTCGAAAAAATAAAAAAAAATTTCAAAAAAAATTAAAAAAAAATTTTCAAAAAAAAATTGAAAAAAAATTTCAAAAAAAATTCAAAAAAAAATCGAAAAAAAAAATTTTCGAAAAAATAAAAAAAAAAATTTCAAAAAAAAAATTCAAAAAAAAATTCTAAAAAAATTCAAAAAAAAAAATCGAAAAAAAAAATTTTCGAAAAAATAAAAAAAAAATTTCAAAAAAAATTTAAAAAAAATTTTCAAAAAAAAATTGAAAAAAAATTTCAAAAAAAATTCAAAAAAAAAATTTTCGAAAAAAAAAATTTTCGAAAAAATAAAAAAAAAATTTCAAAAAAAAATTCAAAAAAAAATTTCAAAAAAAATTCAAAAAAAAAATCGAAAAAAAAATTTTCGAAAAAATAAAAAAAAAAATCAAAAAAAAAATTTTCAAAAAAAATTAAAAAAAATAAAAAAAATTTCAAAAAAAAATTTTTAAAAAAATTTCAAAAAAAAATTGAAAAAAAATTTCAAAAAAAATTCAAAAAAAAATGGAAAAAAAAATTTTCGAAAAAATAAAAAAAAAATTTTCAAAAAAAAATTGAAAAAAAAATTTCAAAAAAAATTCAAAAAAAAATCGAAAAAAAAAAATTTTTCGAAAAAATAAAAAAAAAATTAAAAAAAAAATAAAAAAAAATCGAAAAAAAAAATTTTCGAAAAAATAAAAAAAAAAATTTCAAAAAAAAAATTCAAAAAAAAATTTCAAAAAAAATTCAAAAAAAAAATCGAAAAAAAAATTCAAAAAAAAAATCGAAAAAATAAAAAAAAATCTCAAAAAAAATAAAAAAAAAATCGAAAAAAAAATTTTTCGAAAAAATAGAAAAAAAAATTCAAAAAAAAAATCAAAAAAAAAAATTTTCAAAAAAAAAATTTCAAAAAAAATTCAAAAAAAAAAATTTCAAAAAAAAAATAAAAAATTTCAAAAAAAAAATCAAAAAAAAATTTTCAAAAAAAAAATTGAAAAAAAAATTTCAAAAAAAATTAAAAAAAAAATCGAAAAAAAAAAATTTTCAATAAAAATTCGAAAAAAATCGAAAAAAAAAATTTCGAAAAAATAAAAAAAAAATTTCAAAAAAAATAAAAAAAAAATCGAAAAAAAAATTTTTCAAAAAAAAATAAAAAAAAAATTTTCAAAAAAAAATTTAAAAAAAATTTCAAAAAAAATTCAAAAAAAATCGAAAAAAAAATTTTTCGAAAAAATAAAAAAAACATTTCAAAAAAAAATCAAAAAAAAAATTTTCAAACAAAAAATTCAAAAAAAAAATTGAAAAATAATTCAAAAAAAAAATCGAAAAAAAAATTTTTCGAAAAAATAAAAAAAATTTCAAAAAAAATTTTAAAAAAAATTTCAAAAAAAAATTGAAAAAAAATTTCAAAAAAAATTCAAAAAAAAATCGAAAAAAAAAATTTTCGAAAAAATAAAAAAAAAATTTTCAAAAAAAAATAAAAAAAAAATTTCAAAAAAAATAAAAAAAAAATCGAAAAAAAAATTTTCGAAAAAATAAAAAAAAAATTCAAAAAAAAATCGAAAAAATTTTTTTTCGAAAAAATGAAAAAAAATCTCAAAAAAAATAAAAAAAAAATCGAAAAAAAAATTTTTCGAAAAAATAAAAAAAAATTTCAAAAAAAATTTAAAAAAAAATTTCAAAAAAAATTCAAAAAAAAATCGAAAAAAAAATTTTTCGAAAAAATAAAAAAAAAATTTAAAAAAAAATAAAAAAAAAATAAAAAAAAAATCGAAAAAAAAAATTTTCGAAAAAATAAAAAAAAAAATTTCAAAAAAAAATCAAAAAAAAAATTTTCAAAAAAAAAATTGAAAAAAAAAATTCAAAAAAAATTAAAAAAAAAATCGAAAAAAAAAATTTTCAAAAAAAAAATTGAAAAAAAAAATAAAAAAAAAAATTTCCAAAAAAAAATTTCAAAAAAAATTCAAAAAAAAAATCGAAAAAATTTTTTTCGAAAAAATAAAAAAAAAATTCAAAAAAAAAATCGAAAAAAAAAATTTTCGAAAAAATAAAAAAAAAATCTCAAAAAAAATAAAAAAAAAATTTTCGAAAAAATAAAAAAAAAATTTCAAAAAAAAAATTCAAAAAAAAAATTCTAAAAAAATTCAAAAAAAAAATCGAAAAAAAAAATTTTCGAAAAAATAAAAAAAAAATTTCAAAAAAAATTTAAAAAAAATTTTCAAAAAAAAATTGAAAAAAAATTTCAAAAAAAATTCAAAAAAAAAATCGAAAAAAAAATTCAAAAAAAAAATCGAAAAAATAAAAAAAAATCTCAAAAAAAATAAAAAAAAAATCGAAAAAAAATTTTTTCGAAAAAATAGAAAAAAAAATTCAAAAAAAAAAACAAAAAAAAAATTTTCAAAAAAAAAATTTCAAAAAAAATACAAAAAAAAAATTTCAAAAAAAAAAAAAAAAAATTTCAAAAAAAAATCAAAAAAAAATTTTCAAAAAAAAAATTGAAAAAAAAATTTCAAAAAAAATTCAAAAAAAAATCGAAAAAAAAAAATTTTCAATAAAAATTCAAAAAAAAATCGAAAAAAAAAATTTCGAAAAAATAAAAAAAAAATTTCAAAAAAAATAAAAAAAAAATCGAAAAAAAAATTTTTCAAAAAAAAAATAAAAAAAAAATTTTCAAAAAAAAATTGAAAAAAAATTTCAAAAAAAATTCAAAAAAAATTGAAAAAAAAATTTTCGAAAAAATAAAAAAAAAATTTCAAAAAAAAATCAAAAAAAAAATTTTCAAAAAAAAATTCCAAAAAAAAATTGAAAAATAATTCAAAAAAATATTCGAAAAAAAAATTTTTCGAAAAAATAAAAAAAAAATCAAAAAAAAAATTTCAAAAAAAAAATTGAAAAAAAAAATCCAAAAGAAATTCGAAAAAAAATCGAAAAAAAAATTTTCGAAAAAATAAAAAAAAAAAATTCAAAAAAAAAAAAAAAAAAATTTTCAAAAAAAAATTTCAAAAAAAATTCAAAAAAAAATCGAAAAAAAAATTTTTCGAAAAAATAAAAAAAAAATTTAAAAAAAAATAAAAAAAAAAATCGAAAAAAAAAATTTTCGAAAAAATAAAAAAAAAATTTAAAAAAAAAAATCAAAAAAAAATTTTTCAAAAAAAAAATTGAAAAAAAAAATTCAAAAAAAATTAAAAAAAAAATCGAAAAAAAAAATTTTCAAAAAAAAATTCAAAAAAAATTTCGAAAAAAATTCAAAAAAAAAATCGAAAAAATAAAAAAAAAAATTTCAAAAAAAATAAAAAAAAAAAATTTCAAAAAAAAAATTCAAAAAAAAATCGAAAAAAAATTTTTCGAAAAAATAAAAAAAAAATTCAAAAAAAAAATCGAAAAAATTTTTTTCGAAAAAATAAAAAAAAAATTCAAAAAAAAAAATTTTCAAAAAAAATTCAAAAAAAAATCGAAAAAAAATTTTTTCGAAAAAATAAAAAAAAAATTTAAAAAAAAATAAAAAAAAAATCGAAAAAAAAAATTTTCGAAAAAATAAAAAAAAAAATTTCAAAAAAAAAATCAAAAAAAAATTTTTCAAAAAAAAATTGAAAAAAAAAATTCAAAAAAAATTAAAAAAAAAATCGAAAAAAAAAATTTTCAAAAAAAAATTGATAAAAAATTTCGAAAAAAATTCAAAAAAAAAATCGAAAAAATAAAAAAAAAAAATTTCAAAAAAAATAAAAAAAAAAATTTCAAAAAAAAATTTCAAAAAAAAATCGAAAAAAAATTTTTCGAAAAAATAAAAAAAAAATTCAAAAAAAAAATCGAAAAAAATTTTTTCGAAAAAATAAAAAAAAAAATTCAAAAAAAAAATCGAAAAAAAAAATTTTCGAAAAAATAAAAAAAAATCTCAAAAAAAATAAAAAAAAAATTTTCGAAAAAATAAAAAAAAAATTTCAAAAAAAAAATTCAAAAAAAAAATTCTAAAAAAATTCAAAAAAAAAATCGAAAAAAAAAATTTTCGAAAAAATAAAAAAAAAAATTCAAAAAAAAAATTCAAAAAAAAATTTCAAAAAAAATTCAAAAAAAAAATCGAAAAAAAAATTCAAAAAAAAATCGAAAAAATAAAAAAAAATCTCAAAAAAAATAAAAAAAAAATCGAAAAAAAAATTTTTCGAAAAAATAAAAAAAAAATCTCAAAAAAAATAAAAAAAAAATTTTCGAAAAAATAAAAAAAAAATTTCAAAAAAAAAATTCAAAAAAAAAATTCTAAAAAAATTCAAAAAAAAAATCGAAAAAAAAAATTTTAGAAAAAATAAAAAAAAAAATTCAAAAAAAAAATTCAAAAAAAAATTTCAAAAAAAATTCAAAAAAAAAATTTCAAAAAAAATTCAAAAAAAAAAATTTCAAAAAAAAAAAAAAAAAAAATTCTAAAAAAATTCAAAAAAAAAAATCGAAAAAAAAAATTTTTCGAAAAAATAAAAAAAAAATTTCAAAAAAAATTAAAAAAAAATTTTCAAAAAAAAATTGAAAAAAAATTTCAAAAAAAATTCAAAAAAAAATCGAAAAAAAAAATTTTCGAAAAAATAAAAAAAAAAATTTCAAAAAAAAAATTCAAAAAAAAATTCTAAAAAAATTCAAAAAAAAAAATCGAAAAAAAAAATTTTCGAAAAAATAAAAAAAAAAATTTCAAAAAAAAAATTCAAAAAAAAATTCTAAAAAAATTCAAAAAAAAAAATCGAAAAAAAAAATTTTTCGAAAAAATAAAAAAAAAATTTCAAAAAAAATTAAAAAAAAATTTTCAAAAAAAAATTGAAAAAAAATTTCAAAAAAAATTCAAAAAAAAATCGAAAAAAAAAATTTTCGAAAAAATAAAAAAAAAAATTTCAAAAAAAAAATTCAAAAAAAAATTCTAAAAAAATTCAAAAAAAAAATCGAAAAAAAAAAATTTTCGAAAAAATAAAAAAAAAAATTTCAAAAAAAATTGAAAAAAAATTTTCAAAAAAAAATTGAAAAAAAATTTCAAAAAAAATTCAAAAAAAAAATTTTCGAAAAAAAAAATTTTCGAAAAAATAAAAAAAAAATTTCAAAAAAAAATTCAAAAAAAAATTTCAAAAAAAATTCAAAAAAAAAATCGAAAAAAAAATTTTCGAAAAAATAAAAAAAAAAATCAAAAAAAAAATTTTCAAAAAAAATTCAAAAAAATAAAAAAAATTTCAAAAAAAATTTTTAAAAAAATTTCAAAAAAAAATTGAAAAAAAATTTCAAAAAAAATTCAAAAAAAAAATCGAAAAAAAAATTCAAAAAAAAAATCGAAAAAATAAAAAAAAATCTCAAAAAAAATAAAAAAAAAATCGAAAAAAAATTTTTTCGAAAAAATAGAAAAAAAAATTCAAAAAAAAAAACAAAAAAAAAATTTTCAAAAAAAAAATTTCAAAAAAAATACAAAAAAAAAAATTTCAAAAAAAAAAAAAAAAATTTCAAAAAAAAAATCAAAAAAAAATTTTCAAAAAAAAAATTGAAAAAAAAATTTCAAAAAAAATTCAAAAAAAAATCGAAAAAAAAAAATTTTCAATAAAAATTCAAAAAAAAATCGAAAAAAAAAATTTCGAAAAAATAAAAAAAAAATTTCAAAAAAAATAAAAAAAAAATCGAAAAAAAAATTTTTCAAAAAAAAAATAAAAAAAAAATTTTCAAAAAAAAATTGAAAAAAAATTTCAAAAAAAATTCAAAAAAAATTGAAAAAAAAATTTTCGAAAAAATAAAAAAAAAATTTCAAAAAAAAATCAAAAAAAAAATTTTCAAAAAAAAATTCCAAAAAAAAATTGAAAAATAATTCAAAAAAATATTCGAAAAAAAAATTTTTCGAAAAAATAAAAAAAAAATCAAAAAAAAAATTTCAAAAAAAAAATTGAAAAAAAAAATCCAAAAGAAATTCGAAAAAAAATCGAAAAAAAAATTTTCGAAAAAATAAAAAAAAAAAATTTAAAAAAAAAAAAAATTTTCAAAAAAAAATTTCAAAAAAAATTCAAAAAAAAATCGAAAAAAAAATTTTTCGAAAAAATAAAAAAAAAATTTAAAAAAAAATAAAAAAAAAAATCGAAAAAAAAAATTTTCGAAAAAATAAAAAAAAAAATTTCAAAAAAAAAATCAAAAAAAAATTTTTCAAAAAAAAAATTGAAAAAAAAAATTCAAAAAAAATTAAAAAAAAAATCGAAAAAAAAATTTTCAAAAAAAAATTGAAAAAAAATTTCGAAAAAAATTCAAAAAAAAAATCGAAAAAATAAAAAAAAAAATTTCAAAAAAAATAAAAAAAAAAATTTCAAAAAAAAAATTCAAAAAAAAATCGAAAAAAAATTTTTCGAAAAAATAAAAAAAAAATTCAAAAAAAAAATCGAAAAAATTTTTTTCGAAAAAATAAAAAAAAAATTCAAAAAAAAAAATTTTCAAAAAAAATTCAAAAAAAAATCGAAAAAAATTTTTTTCGAAAAAATAAAAAAAAAATTTTAAAAAAAATAAAAAAAAAATCGAAAAAAAAAATTTTCGAAAAAATAAAAAAAAAAATTTCAAAAAAAAAATCAAAAAAAAATTTTTCAAAAAAAAATTGAAAAAAAAAATTCAAAAAAAATTAAAAAAAAAATCGAAAAAAAAAATTTTCAAAAAAAAATTGATAAAAAATTTCGAAAAAAATTCAAAAAAAAAATCGAAAAAATAAAAAAAAAAATTTCAAAAAAAATAAAAAAAAAAATTTCAAAAAAAAATTTCAAAAAAAAATCGAAAAAAAATTTTTCGAAAAAATAAAAAAAAAATTCAAAAAAAAAATCGAAAAAAATTTTTTCGAAAAAATAAAAAAAAAAATTCAAAAAAAAAATCGAAAAAAAAAATTTTCGAAAAAATAAAAAAAAAATCTCAAAAAAAATAAAAAAAAAATTTTCGAAAAAATAAAAAAAAAATTTCAAAAAAAAAATTCAAAAAAAAAATTCTAAAAAAATTCAAAAAAAAAATCGAAAAAAAAAATTTTCGAAAAAATAAAAAAAAAAATTCAAAAAAAAAATTCAAAAAAAAATTTCAAAAAAAATTCAAAAAAAAAATCGAAAAAAAAATTCAAAAAAAAATCGAAAAAATAAAAAAAAATCTCAAAAAAAATAAAAAAAAAATCGAAAAAAAAATTTTTCGAAAAAATAAAAAAAAAATCTCAAAAAAAATAAAAAAAAAATTTTCGAAAAAATAAAAAAAAAATTTCAAAAAAAAAATTCAAAAAAAAAATTCTAAAAAAATTCAAAAAAAAAATCGAAAAAAAAAATTTTAGAAAAAATAAAAAAAAAATTTCAAAAAAAAAAATTCAAAAAAAAATTTCAAAAAAAATTAAAAAAAAATTTTCAAAAAAAAATTGAAAAAAAATTTCAAAAAAAATTCAAAAAAAAATCGAAAAAAAAAATTTTCGAAAAAATAAAAAAAAAAATTTCAAAAAAAAAATTCAAAAAAAAATTCTAAAAAAATTCAAAAAAAAAAATCGAAAAAAAAAAATTTTCGAAAAAATAAAAAAAAAAATTTCAAAAAAAAAATTCAAAAAAAAATTCTAAAAAAATTCAAAAAAAAAAATCGAAAAAAAAAATTTTTCGAAAAAATAAAAAAAAAATTTCAAAAAAAATTAAAAAAAAATTTTCAAAAAAAAATTGAAAAAAAATTTCAAAAAAAATTCAAAAAAAAATCGAAAAAAAAAATTTTCGAAAAAATAAAAAAAAAAATTTCAAAAAAAAAATTCAAAAAAAAATTCTAAAAAAATTCAAAAAAAAAAATCGAAAAAAAAAAATTTTCGAAAAAATAAAAAAAAAAATTTCAAAAAAAATTGAAAAAAAATTTTCAAAAAAAAATTGAAAAAAAATTTCAAAAAAAATTCAAAAAAAAAATTTTCGAAAAAAAAAATTTTCGAAAAAATAAAAAAAAAATTTCAAAAAAAAATTCAAAAAAAAATTTCAAAAAAAATTCAAAAAAAAAATCGAAAAAAAAATTTTCGAAAAAATAAAAAAAAAATCAAAAAAAAAATTTTCAAAAAAAATTCAAAAAAATAAAAAAAATTTCAAAAAAAATTTTTAAAAAAATTTCAAAAAAAAATTGAAAAAAAATTTCAAAAAAAATTCAAAAAAAATGGAAAAAAAAATTTTCGAAAAAATAAAAAAAAAATTTTCAAAAAAAAATTCAAAAAAAAATTTCAAAAAAAATTCAAAAAAAAATCGAAAAAAAAATTCAAAAAAAAAATCGAAAAAAAAAATTTTTTCGAAATAATAAAAAAAAAATTAAAAAAAAAATAAAAAAAAAATCGAAAAAAAAAATTTTCGAAAAAATAAAAAAAAAAATTTCAAAAAAAAAATTCAAAAAAAAATTTCAAAAAAAATTCAAAAAAAAAATCGAAAAAAAAATTCAAAAAAAAAATCGAAAAAATAAAAAAAAATCTCAAAAAAAATAAAAAAAAAATCGAAAAAAAAATTTTTCGAAAAAATAGAAAAAAAAATTCAAAAAAAAAATCAAAAAAAAAAATTTTCAAAAAAAAAATTTCAAAAAAAATTCAAAAAAAAAAATTTCAAAAAAAAAATAAAAAATTTCAAAAAAAAATCAAAAAAAAATTTTCAAAAAAAAAATTGAAAAAAAAATTTCAAAAAAAATTCAAAAAAAAATCGAAAAAAAAAAATTTTCAATAAAAATTCGAAAAAAATCGAAAAAAAAAATTTCGAAAAAATAAAAAAAAAATTTCAAAAAAAATAAAAAAAAAATCGAAAAAAAAATTTTTCAAAAAAAAATAAAAAAAAAATTTTCAAAAAAAAATTGAAAAAAAATTTCAAAAAAAATTCAAAAAAAATCGAAAAAAAAATTTTTCGAAAAAATAAAAAAAACATTTCAAAAAAAAATCAAAAAAAAAATTTTCAAACAAAAAATTCAAAAAAAAAATTGAAAAATAATTCAAAAAAAAAATCGAAAAAAAAATTTTTCGAAAAAATAAAAAAAATTTCAAAAAAAATTTTAAAAAAAATTTCAAAAAAAAATTGAAAAAAAATTTCAAAAAAAATTCAAAAAAAAATCGAAAAAAAAAATTTTCGAAAAAATAAAAAAAAAATTTTCAAAAAAAAATAAAAAAAAAATTTCAAAAAAAATAAAAAAAAAATCGAAAAAAAAATTTTCGAAAAAATAAAAAAAAAATTCAAAAAAAAATCGAAAAAAATTTTTTTCGAAAAAATGAAAAAAAATCTCAAAAAAAATAAAAAAAAAATCGAAAAAAAAATTTTTCGAAAAAATAAAAAAAAATTTCAAAAAAAATTAAAAAAAAAATTTCAAAAAAAATTCAAAAAAAAATCGAAAAAAAAATTTTTCGAAAAAATAAAAAAAAAAATTAAAAAAAAATAAAAAAAAAATAAAAAAAAAATCGAAAAAAAAAATTTTCGAAAAAATAAAAAAAAAAATTTCAAAAAAAAATCAAAAAAAAAATTTTCAAAAAAAAAATTGAAAAAAAAAATTCAAAAAAAATTAAAAAAAAAAATCGAAAAAAAAAATTTTCAAAAAAAAAATTGAAAAAAAAAATAAAAAAAAAAATTTCCAAAAAAAAATTTCAAAAAAAATTCAAAAAAAAAATCGAAAAAATTTTTTTCGAAAAAATAAAAAAAAAATTCAAAAAAAAAATCGAAAAAAAAAATTTTCGAAAAAATAAAAAAAAAATCTCAAAAAAAATAAAAAAAAAATTTTCGAAAAAATAAAAAAAAAATTTCAAAAAAAAAATTCAAAAAAAAAATTCTAAAAAAATTCAAAAAAAAAATCGAAAAAAAAAATTTTCGAAAAAATAAAAAAAAAATTTCAAAAAAAATTTAAAAAAAATTTTCAAAAAAAAATTGAAAAAAAATTTCAAAAAAAATTCAAAAAAAAAATCGAAAAAAAAATTCAAAAAAAAAATCGAAAAAATAAAAAAAAATCTCAAAAAAAATAAAAAAAAAATCGAAAAAAAATTTTTTCGAAAAAAATTCAAAAAAAAAAACAAAAAAAAAATTTTCAAAAAAAAAATTTCAAAAAAAATACAAAAAAAAAAATTTCAAAAAAAAAAAAAAAAAATTTCAAAAAAAAAATCAAAAAAAAATTTTCAAAAAAAAAATTGAAAAAAAAATTTCAAAAAAAATTCAAAAAAAATTGAAAAAAAAATTTTCGAAAAAATAAAAAAAAAATTTCAAAAAAAAATCAAAAAAAAAATTTTCAAAAAAAAATCAAAAAAAAATCGAAAAAAAAAATTTCGAAAAAATAAAAAAAAAATTTCAAAAAAAATAAAAAAAAAATCGAAAAAAAAATTTTTCAAAAAAAAAATAAAAAAAAAATTTTCAAAAAAAAATTGAAAAAAAATTTCAAAAAAAATTCAAAAAAAATTGAAAAAAAAATTTTCGAAAAAATAAAAAAAAAATTTCAAAAAAAAATCAAAAAAAAAATTTTCAAAAAAAAATTCCAAAAAAAAATTGAAAAATAATTCAAAAAAATATTCGAAAAAAAAATTTTTCGAAAAAATAAAAAAAAAATCAAAAAAAAAAATTTCAAAAAAAAAATTGAAAAAAAAAATCCAAAAGAAATTCAAAAAAAAATTTTCGAAAAAATAAAAAAAAAAAATTCAAAAAAAAAAAAAAAAAAATTTTCAAAAAAAAATTTCAAAAAAAATTCAAAAAAAAATCGAAAAAAAATTTTTTCGAAAAAATAAAAAAAAAATTTAAAAAAAAATAAAAAAAAAAATCGAAAAAAAAAATTTTCGAAAAAATAAAAAAAAAATTTCAAAAAAAAAATCAAAAAAAAATTTTTCAAAAAAAAAATTGAAAAAAAAAAATTCAAAAAAAATTTAAAAAAAAATCGAAAAAAAAATTTTTCAAAAAAAAATTGAAAAAAAATTTCGAAAAAAATTCAAAAAAAAAATCGAAAAAATAAAAAAAAAAATTTCAAAAAAAATAAAAAAAAAAATTTCAAAAAAAAAATTCAAAAAACAATCGAAAAAAAATTTTTCGAAAAAATAAAAAAAAAATTCAAAAAAAAAATCGAAAAAATTTTTTTCGAAAAAATAAAAAAAAAATTCAAAAAAAAAAATTTTCAAAAAAAATTCAAAAAAAAATCGAAAAAAAATTTTTTCGAAAAAATAAAAAAAAAATTTTAAAAAAAATAAAAAAAAAAATCGAAAAAAAAAAATTTCGAAAAAATAAAAAAAAAATTTCAAAAAAAAAATCAAAAAAAAATTTTTCAAAAAAAAATTGAAAAAAAAAATTCAAAAAAAATTAAAAAAAAAATCGAAAAAAAAAATTTTCAAAAAAAAATTGATAAAAAATTTCGAAAAAAATTCAAAAAAAAAATCGAAAAAATAAAAAAAAAAAATTTCAAAAAAAATAAAAAAAAAATTTCAAAAAAAAATTTCAAAAAAAAATCGAAAAAAAATTTTTCGAAAAAATAAAAAAAAAATTCAAAAAAAAAATCGAAAAAAATTTTTTCGAAAAAATAAAAAAAAAAATTCAAAAAACAAATCGAAAAAAAAAATTTTCGAAAAAATAAAAAAAAAATCTCAAAAAAAATAAAAAAAAAATTTTCGAAAAAATAAAAAAAAAATTTCAAAAAAAAAATTCAAAAAAAAAATTCTAAAAAAATTCAAAAAAAAAATCGAAAAAAAAAATTTTCGAAAAAATAAAAAAAAAAATTCAAAAAAAAAATTCAAAAAAAAATTTCAAAATAAATTCAAAAAAAAAATCGAAAAAAAAATTCAAAAAAAAATCGAAAAAATAAAAAAAAATCTCAAAAAAAATAAAAAAAAAATCGAAAAAAAAATTTTTCGAAAAAATAAAAAAAAAATCTCAAAAAAAATAAAAAAAAAATTTTCGAAAAAATAAAAAAAAAATTTCAAAAAAAAAATTCAAAAAAAAAATTCTAAAAAAATTCAAAAAAAAAATCGAAAAAAAAAATTTTAGAAAAAATAAAAAAAAAATTTCAAAAAAAAAATTCAAAAAAAAATTTCAAAAAAAATTCAAAAAAAAAATCGAAAAAAAAATTCAAAAAAAAATCGAAAAAATAAAAAAAAATCTCAAAAAAAATAAAAAAAAAATCGAAAAAAAATTTTTCGAAACAATAGAAAAAAAAATTCAAAAAAAAAATAAAAAAAAAAATTTTCAAAAAAAAAATTTCAAAAAAAATTCAAAAAAAAAAATTTCAAAAAAAAAAAAAAAAAAATTCAAAAAAAAAATCAAAAAAAAATTGAAAAAAAAATTGAAAAAAAATTTCAAAAAAAATTCAAAAAAAAAATCGAAAAAAAAATTTAAAAAAAAATAAAAAAAAAAATTGAAAAAAAAAATTTTCGAAAAAATAAAAAAAAAATTCAAAAAAAAATCAAAAAAAAATTTTTCAAAAAAAAAATTGAAAAAAAAAATTCAAAAAAAAAATCGAAAAAAAAAAATTTTCAATAAAAATTCAAAAAAAAATCGAAAAAAATTTTTTTCGAAAAAATAAAAAAAAAATTTAAAAAAAAATAAAAAAAAATCGAAAAAAATAATTTTCGAAAAAATAAAAAAAAAAATTTCAAAAAAAAATCAAAAAAAATTTTTCAAAAAAAAAATTCAAAAAAAATTAAAAAAAAATCGAAAAAAAAAATTTTCAAAAAAAAAATCCAAAAAAAATTCAAAAAAAAAATCGAAAAAAATTTTTTCGAAAATATAAAAAAAAATTTAAAAAAAAATCGAAAAAAAAAATTTTCGAAAAAATAAAAAAAAAATCTCAAAAAAAATCGAAAAAAAAATTTTCGAAAAAATAAAAAAAAAATTCAAAAAAAAAATCGAAAAAAATTTTTTCGAAAAAATAAAAAAAAAATTCAAAAAAAAAATCGAAAAAAAAAATTTTCGAAAAAATAAAAAAAAAATCTCAAAAAAAATTAAAAAAAAATTTTCGAAAAAATAAAAAAAAAATTCAAAAAAAAAATTCAAAAAAAAAATTCTAAAAAAATTCAAAAAAAAATCGAAAAAAAAAATTTTCGAAAAAATAAAAAAAAAATTTCAAAAAAAATTAAAAAAAAATTTTCAAAAAAAAATTGAAAAAAAATTTCAAAAAAAATTCAAAAAAAAATCGAAAAAAAAATTTTTCGAAAAAATAAAAAAAAAAATTCAAAAAAAAAATTCAAAAAAAAATTTCAAAAAAAATTCATAAAAAAAATCGAAAAAAAAATTCAAAAAAAAAATCGAAAAAATAAAAAAAAATCTCGAAAAAAATAAAAAAAAATCGAAAAAAAAAATTTTCGAAAAAATAGAAAAAAAAATTCAAAAAAAAAATCAAAAAAAAAAATTTTCAAAAAAAAAATTTCAAAAAAAATTCAAAAAAAAAAATTTCAAAAAAAAAAAAAAAAAAATTTCAAAAAAAAAATCAAAAAAAAATTTTCAAAAAAAAATTGAAAAAAAATTTCAAAAAAAATTCAAAAAAAAAATCGAAAAAAAAATTTTTCGAAAAAATAAAAAAAAAATTTTAAAAAAAATAAAAAAAAAATCGAAAAAAAAAATTTTCGAAAAAATAAAAAAAAAAATTTCAAAAAAAAATCAAAAAAAAATTTTTCAAAAAAAAAATTGAAAAAAAAATTAAAAAAAAATTTAAAAAAAAATCGAAAAAAAATTTTTCAAAAAAAAAATTGAAAAAAAAAATAAAAAAAAAAATTTTCAAAAAAAAAATTTCAAAAAAAATTCAAAAAAAATCGAAAAAAATTTTTTCGAAAAAATAAAAAAAAAATTCAAAAAAAAAATCGAAAAAAAAAAATTTCGAAAAAATAAAAAAAAAATCTCAAAAAAAATAAAAAAAAAAATTTCGAAAAAATTAAAAAAAAATTTCAAAAAAAAAAATCAAAAAAAAAATTCTAAAAAAATTCAAAAAAAAAATCGAAAAAAAAAATTTTCGAAAAAATAAAAAAAAAATTCAAAAAAAATTTAAAAAAAATTTTCAAAAAAAAATTGAAAAAAAATTTCAAAAAAAATTCAAAAAAAAAATCGAAAAAAAAAATTTAAAAAAAAATTCAAAAAAAAAATCGAAAAAAAAATTCAAAAAAAAAATCGAAAAAATAAAAAAAAATCTCAAAAAAATAAAAAAAAAATCGAAAAAAAAATTTTTCGAAAAAATAGAAAAAAAAATTCAAAAAAAAAATCAAAAAAAAAAATTTTCAAAAAAAAAATTTCAAAAAAAATTCAAAAAAAAAAATTTCAAAAAAAAAAAAAAAAAAATTTCAAAAAAAAAATCAAAAAAAAATTTTCAAAAAAAATTGAAAAAAAATTTCAAAAAAAATTCAAAAAAAAAATCGAAAAAAAAATTTTTCGAAAAAATAAAAAAAAAAATTAAAAAAAAATTTAAAAAAAAATCGAAAAAAAAAATTTTCGAAAAAATAAAAAAAAAAATTTCAAAAAAAAATCAAAAAAAAATTTTTCAAAAAAAAAATTGAAAAAAAAAATTCAAAAAAAATTAAAAAAAAAATCGAAAAAAAAATTATCAAAAAAAAAATTGAAAAAAAAAATAAAAAAAAAAATTTTCAAAAAAAAATTTCAAAAAAAATTCAAAAAAAAAATCGAAAAAAATTTTTTCGAAAAAATAAAAAAAAAATTCAAAAAAAAAATCGAAAAAAAAAATTTTCGAAAAAATAAAAAAAAAATCTCAAAAAAAATAAAAAAAAATTTTTCGAAAAAATAAAAAAATTTCAAAAAAAAAATTCAAAAAAAAAATTCTAAAAAAATTCAAAAAAAAAATCGAAAAAAAAAATTTTCGAAAAAATAAAAAAAAAATTTCAAAAAAAATTTCAAAAAAATTTTCAAAAAAGAATTGAAAAAAAATTTCAAAAAAAATTCAAAAAAAAAATCGAAAAAAAAAATTTTCGAAAAAATAAAAAAAAAATTCAAAAAAAAAATTCAAAAAAAAATTTCAAAAAAAATTCAAAAAAAAAATCGAAAAAAAAATTCAAAAAAAAAATCGAAAAAATAAAAAAAAATCTCAAAAAAAATAAAAAAAAAATCGAAAAAAAAATTTTTCGAAAGAATAGAAAAAAAAATTCAAAAAAAAAATCAAAAAAAAAATTTTCAAAAAAAAAATTTCAAAAAAAATTCAAAAAAAAAATTTCAAAAAAAAAAAAAAAATTACAAAAAAAAAATCAAAAAAAAATTTTCAAAAAAAAAATTGAAAAAAAAATTTCAAAAAAAATTCAAAAAAAAATCGAAAAAAAAAATTTTCAATAAAAATTCAAAAAAAAATCGAAAAAAAAAATTTCGAAAAAATAAAAAAAAAATTTCAAAAAAAATAAAAAAAAAATCGAAAAAAAAAATTTTCGAAAAAATAAAAAAAAAATCAAAAAAAAAAATTAAAAAAAAAAATTGAAAAAAAAAATCCAAAAGAAATTCAAAAAAAAACGAAAACAAAATTTTCGAAAAAATAAAAAAAAAAATTCAAAAAAAATAAAAAAAAAATTTTCAAAAAAAAATTTCAAAAAAAATTCAAAAAAAAAATCGAAAAAAAATTTTTCGAAAAAATAAAAAAAAAATTCAAAAAAAAAAATTTTCAAAAAAAATTCAAAAAAAAATCGAAAAAAAATTTTTTCGAAAAAATAAAAAAAAAAATTCAAAAAAAATAAAAAAAAAATTTTCAAAAAAAAATTTCAAAAAAAATTCAAAAAAAAAATCGAAAAAAAAATTTTCGAAAAAATAAAAAAAAAATCAAAAAAAAAATTTTAAAAAAAATTTCAAAAAAAAATTGAAAAAAAATTTCAAAAAAAATTCAAAAAAAAATCGAAAAAAAAAATTTTCGAAAAAATTAAAAAAAAATTTTCAAAAAAAAATTGAAAAAAAAATTCAAAAAAAAAATCGAAAAAAAAATTTTTCGAAAAAATAAAAAAAAATTTCAAAAAAAATAAAAAAAAAAATTTCAAAAAAAAATTTCAAAAAAAATTCAAAAAAAATCGAAAAAAAAATTTTTCGAAAAAATAAAAAAAAAATTTCAAAAAAAAATCAAAAAAAAATTTTTCAAAAAAAAAATTGAAAAAAAAAATTCAAAAAAAATTTAAAAAAAAATCGAAAAAAAAATTTTCAAAAAAAAAATTGAAAAAAAAAATAAAAAAAAAATTTTCAAAAACAAATTTCAAAAAAAATTTTAAAAAAATTTTCAAAAAAAAAATTCAAAAAAAATTCAAAAAAAAAATCGAAAAAAAATAAAAAAAAAATTCAAAAAAAAAATCGAAAAAAAAAATTTTCGAAAAAATGAAAAAAAATCTCAAAAAAAAACTCAAAAAAAAAATCGAAAAAAAAATTTTCGAAAAAATAAAAAAAAAATTCAAAAAAAAAATCGAAAAAAAAATTTTTCGAAAAAATGAAAAAAAATAAAAAAAAAATCTTTCGAAAAAATAAAAAAAATTTCAAAAAAAATTTTAAAAAAAATTTCAAAAAAAAATTGAAAAAAAATTTCAAAAAAAATTCAAAAAAAAATGGAAAAAAAAATTTTTCGAAAAAATAAAAAAATTGAAAAAAAAAATTCAAAAAAAATTAAAAAAAAAATCGAAAAAAAAAATTTTCAAAAAAAAAATTGAAAAAAAAAATAAAAAAAAAATTTTCAAAAAAAAATTTCAAAAAAAATTTAAAAAAAATTTTCAAAAAAAAATTTCAAAAAAAATTCAAAAAAAAAATCGAAAAAATAAAAAAAAATTCAAAAAAAAAATCGAAAAAAAAATTTTTCGAAAAAATGAAAAAAAATCTCAAAAAAAAATTCAAAAAAAAATCGAAAAAAAAATTTTCGAAAAAATAAAAAAAAAATTCAAAAAAAAAATCGAAAAAAAAAATTTTCGAAAAAATGAAAAAAAATCTCAAAAAAAATAAAAAAAAAATCGAAAAAAAAATTTTTCGAAAAAATAAAAAAAATTTCAAAAAAAATTTTAAAAAAAATTTCAAAAAAAAATTGAAAAAAAATTTCAAAAAAAATTCAAAAAAAAATGGAAAAAAAAAATTTTCGAAAAAATAAAAAAATTTAAAAAAAAATTTCAAAAAAAATTCAAAAAAAAATCGAAAAAAAAAAATTTTCAATAAAAATTCAAAAAAAAATTTCGAAAAAATAAAAAAAAAATTTCAAAAAAAATAAAAAAAAAATCGAAAAAAAAATTTTCGAAAAAATAAAAAAAAAAATCAAAAAAAAATCGAAAAAAAAATTTTTCGAAAAAATAAAAAAAAAATTGAAAAAAAAAATCCAAAAGAAATTCAAAAAAAAACGAAAACAAAATTTTCGAAAAAATAAAAAAAAAAATTCAAAAAAAATAAAAAAAAAATTTTCAAAAAAAAATTTCAAAAAAAATTCAAAAAAAAAATCGAAAAAAAATTTTTCGAAAAAATAAAAAAAAAATTCAAAAAAAAAAATTTTCAAAAAAAATTCAAAAAAAAATCGAAAAAAAATTTTTTCGAAAAAATAAAAAAAAAAATTCAAAAAAAATAAAAAAAAAATTTTCAAAAAAAAATTTCAAAAAAAATTCAAAAAAAAAATCGAAAAAAAAATTTTCGAAAAAATAAAAAAAAAATCAAAAAAAAAATTTTAAAAAAAATTTCAAAAAAAAATTGAAAAAAAATTTCAAAAAAAATTCAAAAAAAAATCGAAAAAAAAATTTTCGAAAAAATTAAAAAAAAATTTTCAAAAAAAAATTGAAAAAAAAATTCAAAAAAAAAATCGAAAAAAAAATTTTTCGAAAAAATAAAAAAAAATTTCAAAAAAAATAAAAAAAAAAATTTCAAAAAAAAATTTCAAAAAAAATTCAAAAAAAATCGAAAAAAAAATTTTTCGAAAAAATAAAAAAAAAATTTCAAAAAAAAATCAAAAAAAAATTTTTCAAAAAAAAAATTGAAAAAAAAAATTCAAAAAAAATTTAAAAAAAAATCGAAAAAAAAATTTTCAAAAAAAAAATTGAAAAAAAAAATAAAAAAAAAAATTTTCAAAAACAAATTTCAAAAAAAATTTAAAAAAAATTTTCAAAAAAAAAATTCAAAAAAAATTCAAAAAAAAAAATCGAAAAAAAATAAAAAAAAAATTCAAAAAAAAAATCGAAAAAAAAAATTTTCGAAAAAATGAAAAAAAATCTCAAAAAAAAACTCAAAAAAAAAATCGAAAAAAAAATTTTCGAAAAAATAAAAAAAAAATTCAAAAAAAAAATCGAAAAAAAAATTTTTCGAAAAAATGAAAAAAAATAAAAAAAAAATCTTTCGAAAAAATAAAAAAAATTTCAAAAAAAATTTTAAAAAAAATTTCAAAAAAAAATTGAAAAAAAATTTCAAAAAAAATTCAAAAAAAAATGGAAAAAAAATTTTTTCGAAAAAATAAAAAAATTGAAAAAAAAAATTCAAAAAAAATTAAAAAAAAAATCGAAAAAAAAAATTTTCAAAAAAAAAATTGAAAAAAAAAATAAAAAAAAAATTTTCAAAAAAAAATTTCAAAAAAAATTTAAAAAAAATTTTCAAAAAAAAATTTCAAAAAAAATTCAAAAAAAAAATCGAAAAAATAAAAAAAAATTCAAAAAAAAATCGAAAAAAAAATTTTCGAAAAAATAAAAAAAAAATTCAAAAAAAAAATCGAAAAAAAAAATTTTCGAAAAAATGAAAAAAAATCTCAAAAAAAATAAAAAAAAAATCGAAAAAAAAATTTTTCGAAAAAATAAAAAAAATTTCAAAAAAAATTTTAAAAAAAATTTCAAAAAAAAATTGAAAAAAAATTTCAAAAAAAATTCAAAAAAAAATGGAAAAAAAAAATTTTCGAAAAAATAAAAAAATTTAAAAAAAAATTTCAAAAAAAATTCAAAAAAAAATCGAAAAAAAAAAATTTTCAATAAAAATTCAAAAAAAAATTTCGAAAAAATAAAAAAAAAATTTCAAAAAAAATAAAAAAAAAATCGAAAAAAAAATTTTCGAAAAAATAAAAAAAAAAATCAAAAAAAAATCGAAAAAAAAATTTTTCGAAAAAATAAAAAAAAATAAAAAAAAAAATCGAAAAAAAAATTTTTCGAAAAAATAAAAAAAAAAATTTCAAAAAAAAATCAAAAAAAAATTTTTCAAAAAAAAAATTGAAAAAAAAATTTCAAAAAAAATTCAAAAAAAAAATCGAAAAACAAATTCAAAAAAAAAATCGAAAAAATAAAAAAAAATCTCAAAAAAAATAAAAAAAAATCGAAAAAAAAATTCAAAAAAAAAATCAAAAAAAAAAATCAAAAAAAAAAATTTTTAAAAAAATTCAAAAAAAAAAATTTCAAAAAAAAAAAAAAAAAAATTCAAAAAAAAAATTTTCAAAAAAAAATTGAAAAAAAATTTCAAAAAAAATTCAAAAAAAAAATCGAAAAAAAAATTTTCGAAAAAATAAAAAAAAAAATTTCAAAAAAAAATCAAAAAAAAATTTTTCAAAAAAAAAATTGAAAAAAAAAATTCAAAAAAAAATCGAAAAAAAAAAATTTTCAATAAAAATTCAAAAAAAAATCGAAAAAAAATTTTTTCGAAAAAATAAAAAAAAAATTTAAAAAAAAATAAAAAAAAAATCGAAAAAAAAAATTTTCGAAAAAATAAAAAAAAAAATTTCAAAAAAAAATCAAAAAAAAATTTTTCAAAAAAAAATTTCAAAAAAAATTCAAAAAAAAAATCGAAAAAAAATTTTTCGAAAAAATAAAAAAAAAATTCAAAAAAAAAAATTTTCAAAAAAAATTCAAAAAAAAATCGAAAAAAATTTTTTTCGAAAAAATAAAAAAAAAAATTCAAAAAAAATAAAAAAAAAATTTTCAAAAAAAAATTGAAAAATAATTCAAAAAAAAAATCGAAAAAAAAAATTTTCGAAAAAATAAAAAAAAAATCAAAAAAAAAAATTAAAAAAAAAAAATTGAAAAAAAAAATCCAAAAGAAATTCAAAAAAAAAACGAAAACAAAATTTTCGAAAAAATAAAAAAAAAATTCAAAAAAAATAAAAAAAAAATTTTCAAAAAAAAATTTCAAAAAAAATTCAAAAAAAAAATCGAAAAAAAATTTTTCGAAAAAATAAAAAAAAAATTCAAAAAAAAAAATTTTCAAAAAAAATTCAAAAAAAAATCGAAAAAAAATTTTTTCGAAAAAATAAAAAAAAAAAATTCAAAAAAAATAAAAAAAAAATTTTCAAAAAAAAATTTCAAAAAAAAATTCAAAAAAAAAATCGAAAAAAAAATTTTCGAAAAAATAAAAAAAAAAATCAAAAAAAAAATTTTAAAAAAAATTTCAAAAAAAAATTGAAAAAAAATTTCAAAAAAAATTCAAAAAAAAATCGAAAAAAAAAATTTTCGAAAAAATTAAAAAAAAATTTTCAAAAAAAAATTGAAAAAAAAATTCAAAAAAAAAATCGAAAAAAAAATTTTTCGAAAAAATAAAAAAAAATTTCAAAAAAAATAAAAAAAAAAATTTCAAAAAAAAATTTCAAAAAAAATTCAAAAAAAATCGAAAAAAAAATTTTTCGAAAAAATAAAAAAAAAATTTCAAAAAAAAATCAAAAAAAAATTTTTCAAAAAAAAAATTTAAAAAAAAAATTCAAAAAAAATTAAAAAAAAAATCGAAAAAAAAATTTTCAAAAAAAAAATTGAAAAAAAAAATAAAAAAAAAATTTTCAAAAACAAATTTCAAAAAAAATTTAAAAAAAATTTTCAAAAAAAAAATTCAAAAAAAATTCAAAAAAAAAAATCGAAAAAAAATAAAAAAAAAATTCAAAAAAAAAATCGAAAAAAAAAATTTTCGAAAAAATGAAAAAAAATCTCAAAAAAAAACTCAAAAAAAAAATCGAAAAAAAAATTTTCGAAAAAATAAAAAAAAAATTCAAAAAAAAAATCGAAAAAAAAATTTTT
Source organism: Chrysolina oricalcia (assembly GCA_944452925.2). NCBI lineage: Eukaryota > Metazoa > Arthropoda > Insecta > Coleoptera > Chrysomelidae > Chrysolina > Chrysolina oricalcia. The sequence goes on along the minus strand of OX101810.2, from coordinate 35,673,818 downwards.
CGAAAAAATGAAAAAAAATAAAAAAAAAATCTTTCGAAAAAATAAAAAAAATTTCAAAAAAAATTTTAAAAAAAATTTCAAAAAAAAATTGAAAAAAAATTTCAAAAAAAAATCAAAAAAAAATGGAAAAAAAAATTTTTCGAAAAAATAAAAAAATTGAAAAAAAAAATTCAAAAAAAATTTAAAAAAAAATCGAAAAAAAAAATTTTCAAAAAAAAAATTGAAAAAAAAAATAAAAAAAAAATTTTCAAAAAAAAATTTCAAAAAAAATTTAAAAAAAATTTTCAAAAAAAAATTTCAAAAAAAATTCAAAAAAAAAATCGAAAAAATAAAAAAAAATTCAAAAAAAAAATCGAAAAAAAAATTTTTCGAAAAAATGAAAAAAAATCTCAAAAAAAAATTCAAAAAAAAATCGAAAAAAAAATTTTCGAAAAAATAAAAAAAAAATTCAAAAAAAAAATCGAAAAAAAAATTTTTCGAAAAAATGAAAAAAAATCTCAAAAAAAATAAAAAAAAAATCGAAAAAAAAATTTTTCGAAAAAATAAAAAAAATTTCAAAAAAAATTTTTAAAAAAATTTCAAAAAAAAATTGAAAAAAAATTTCAAAAAAAATTCAAAAAAAAATGGAAAAAAAAAATTTTCGAAAAAATAAAAAAATTTAAAAAAAAATTTCAAAAAAAATTCAAAAAAAAATCGAAAAAAAAAAATTTTCAATAAAAATTCAAAAAAAAATTTCGAAAAAATAAAAAAAAAATTTCAAAAAAAATAAAAAAAAAATCGAAAAAAAAATTTTCGAAAAAATAAAAAAAAAATCAAAAAAAAATCGAAAAAAAAATTTTTCGAAAAAATAAAAAAAAATAAAAAAAAAATCGAAAAAAAAATTTTTCGAAAAAATAAAAAAAAAAATTTCAAAAAAAAATCAAAAAAAAATTTTTCAAAAAAAAAATTGAAAAAAAAATTTCAAAAAAAATTCAAAAAAAAAATCGAAAAACAAATTCAAAAAAAAAATCGAAAAAATAAAAAAAAATCTCAAAAAAAATAAAAAAAAATCGAAAAAAAAATTCAAAAAAAAAATCAAAAAAAAAAATTTTCAAAAAAAAAATTTTTAAAAAAATTCAAAAAAAAAAATTTCAAAAAAAAAAAAAAAAAAATTCAAAAAAAAAATCAAAAAAAAATTTTCAAAAAAAAATTGAAAAAAAATTTCAAAAAAAATTCAAAAAAAAAATCGAAAAAAAAATTTTTCGAAAAAATAAAAAAAAAATTTAAAAAAAAATTAAAAAAAAAATCGAAAAAAAAAATTTTCGAAAAAATAAAAAAAAAAATTTCAAAAAAAAATCAAAAAAAAATTTTTCAAAAAAAAAATTGAAAAAAAAAATTCAAAAAAAAATCGAAAAAAAAAAATTTTCAATAAAAATTAAAAAAAAATCGAAAAAAAATTTTTTCGAAAAAATAAAAAAAAAATTTAAAAAAAAATAAAAAAAAAATCGAAAAAAAAAATTTTCGAAAAAATAAAAAAAAAAATTTCAAAAAAAAATCAAAAAAAAATTTTTCAAAAAAAAAATTGAAAAAAAAAATTCAAAAAAAATTTAAAAAAAATCGAAAAAAAAAATTTTCAAAAAAAAATTGAAAAAAAATTTCGAAAAAAATTCAAAAAAAAAATCGAAAAAAAATTTTTTCGAAAAAATAAAAAAAAAATTTCAAAAAAAATAAAAAAAAAAATTTCAAAAAAAAATTTCAAAAAAAAATCGAAAAAAAAATTTTCGAAAAAATAAAAAAAAAATTCAAAAAAAAAATCGAAAAAAATTTTTTCGAAAAAATAAAAAAAAATTCAAAAAAAAAATCGAAAAAAAATTTTTTCGAAAAAATAAAAAAAAAATCTCAAAAAAAATAAAAAAAAAATTTTCGAAAAAATAAAAAAAAAATTTCAAAAAAAAAATTCAAAAAAAAAATTCTAAAAAAATTCAAAAAAAAAATCGAAAAAAAAATTTTTCGAAAAAATAAAAAAAAAATTTCAAAAAAAAAATTCAAAAAAAATTTCAAAAAAAATTCAAAAAAAAAATCGAAAAAAAAATTCAAAAAAAAATCGAAAAAATAAAAAAAAATCTCAAAAAAAATTAAAAAAAAATCGAAAAAAAATTTTTTCGAAAAAATAAAAAAAAAATCTCAAAAAAAATAAAAAAAAATTTTTCGAAAAAATAAAAAAAAAATTTCAAAAAAAAAATTCAAAAAAAAATTTCAAAAAAAATTCAAAAAAAAAATCGAAAAAAAAATTCAAAAAAAAATCGAAAAAATAAAAAAAAATCTCAAAAAAAATAAAAAAAAAATCGAAAAAAAATTTTTTCGAAACAATAGAAAAAAAAATTCAAAAAAAAATCAAAAAAAAAAATTTTCAAAAAAAAAATTTCAAAAAAAATTCAAAAAAAAAAATTTCAAAAAAAAAAAAAAAAAATTTCAAAAAAAAAATCAAAAAAAAATTGAAAAAAAATTTCAAAAAAAATTCAAAAAAAAAATCGAAAAAAAAATTAAAAAAAAAATAAAAAAAAAATCGAAAAAAAAAATTTTCGAAAAAATAAAAAAAAAATTTCAAAAAAAAATCAAAAAAAAATTTTTCAAAAAAAAAATTGAAAAAAAAAATTCAAAAAAAAATCGAAAAAAAAAAATTTTCAATAAAAATTCAAAAAAAAATCGAAAAAAAATTTTTTCGAAAAAATAAAAAAAAAATTAAAAAAAAAATAAAAAAAAAAATCGAAAAAAAAAATTTTCGAAAAAATAAAAAAAAAAATTTCAAAAAAAAAATCAAAAAAAAAATTTTCAAAAAAAAAATTCAAAAAAAATTAAAAAAAAAATCGAAAAAAAAAATTTTCAAAAAAAAATTGAAAAAAAAAATAAAAAAAAAATTTTCAAAAAAAAATTCCAAAAAAAATTAAAAAAAAAAATCGAAAAAAATTTTTTCGAAAATATAAAAAAAAATTAAAAAAAAAATCGAAAAAAAAAATTTTCGAAAAAATAAAAAAAAAATCTCAAAAAAAATCGAAAAAAAAATTTTCGAAAAAATAAAAAAAAATTCAAAAAAAAAATCGAAAAAATAAAAAAAATCTCAAAAAAAATAAAAAAAAAATCGAAAAAATAGAAAAAAAAATTCAAAAAAAAAATCAAAAAAAAAATTTTCAAAAAAAAAATTTCAAAAAAAATTCAAAAAAAAAAATTTAAAAAAAAATTCAAAAAAAAAAATTTCAAAAAAAAAATCAAAAAAAAATTTTCAAAAAAAAAATTGAAAAAAAAAATCGAAAAAAAAAATTTTCAATAAAAATTCAAAAAAAAATCGAAAAAAAAAATTTCGAAAAAATAAAAAAAAAATTTCAAAAAAAATAAAAAAAAAATCGAAAAAAAAATTTTTCAAAAAAAAAATAAAAAAAAAATTTTCAAAAAAAAAATTCAAAAAAAAAATTGAAAAGAAATTAAAAAAAAAATCGAAAAAAAAAATTTTCGAAAAAATAAAAAAAAAATCAAAAAAAAAATTTTAAAAAAAATTTCAAAAAAAAATTGAAAAAAAATTTCAAAAAAAATTCAAAAAAAAATCGAAAAAAAAAATTTTCGAAAAAATTAAAAAAAAATTTTCAAAAAAAAATTGAAAAAAAAATTCAAAAAAAAAATCGAAAAAAAAATTTTTCGAAAAAATAAAAAAAAATTTCAAAAAAAATAAAAAAAAAAATTTCAAAAAAAAATTTCAAAAAAAATTCAAAAAAAATCGAAAAAAAAATTTTTCGAAAAAATAAAAAAAAAATTTCAAAAAAAAATCAAAAAAAAATTTTTCAAAAAAAAAATTGAAAAAAAAAATTCAAAAAAAATTTTAAAAAAAATCGAAAAAAAAATTTTCAAAAAAAAAATTGAAAAAAAAAATAAAAAAAAAAATTTTCAAAAACAAATTTCAAAAAAAATTTAAAAAAAATTTTCAAAAAAAAAATTCAAAAAAAATTCAAAAAAAAAAATCGAAAAAAAATAAAAAAAAAATTCAAAAAAAAAATCGAAAAAAAAAATTTTCGAAAAAATGAAAAAAAATCTCAAAAAAAAACTCAAAAAAAAAATCGAAAAAAAAATTTTCGAAAAAATAAAAAAAAAATTCAAAAAAAAAATCGAAAAAAAAATTTTTCGAAAAAATGAAAAAAAATAAAAAAAAAATCTTTCGAAAAAATAAAAAAAATTTCAAAAAAAATTTTAAAAAAAATTTCAAAAAAAAATTGAAAAAAAATTTCAAAAAAAATTCAAAAAAAAATGGAAAAAAAATTTTTTCGAAAAAATAAAAAAATTGAAAAAAAAAATTCAAAAAAAATTAAAAAAAAAATCGAAAAAAAAAATTTTCAAAAAAAAAATTGAAAAAAAAAATAAAAAAAAAATTTTCAAAAAAAAATTTCAAAAAAAATTTAAAAAAAATTTTCAAAAAAAAATTTCAAAAAAAATTCAAAAAAAAAATCGAAAAAATAAAAAAAAATTCAAAAAAAAAATCGAAAAAAAAATTTTTCGAAAAAATGAAAAAAAATCTCAAAAAAAAATTCAAAAAAAAATCGAAAAAAAAATTTTCGAAAAAATAAAAAAAAAATTCAAAAAAAAAATCGAAAAAAAAAATTTTCGAAAAAATGAAAAAAAATCTCAAAAAAAATAAAAAAAAAATCGAAAAAAAAATTTTTCGAAAAAATAAAAAAAATTTCAAAAAAAATTTTAAAAAAAATTTCAAAAAAAAATTGAAAAAAAATTTCAAAAAAAATTCAAAAAAAAATGGAAAAAAAAATTTTCGAAAAAATAAAAAAATTTAAAAAAAAATTTCAAAAAAAATTCAAAAAAAAATCGAAAAAAAAAAATTTTCAATAAAAATTCAAAAAAAAATTTCGAAAAAATAAAAAAAAAATTTCAAAAAAAATAAAAAAAAAATCGAAAAAAAAATTTTCGAAAAAATAAAAAAAAAATCAAAAAAAAATCGAAAAAAAAATTTTTCGAAAAAATAAAAAAAAATAAAAAAAAAATCGAAAAAAAAATTTTTCGAAAAAATAAAAAAAAAAATTTCAAAAAAAAATCAAAAAAAAATTTTTCAAAAAAAAAATTGAAAAAAAAATTTCAAAAAAAATTCAAAAAAAAAATCGAAAAACAAATTCAAAAAAAAAATCGAAAAAATAAAAAAAAATCTCAAAAAAAATAAAAAAAAATCGAAAAAAAAATTCAAAAAAAAAATCAAAAAAAAAAATCAAAAAAAAAAATTTTTAAAAAAATTCAAAAAAAAAAATTTCAAAAAAAAAAAAAAAAAAATTCAAAAAAAAAATTTTCAAAAAAAAATTGAAAAAAAATTTCAAAAAAAATTCAAAAAAAAAATCGAAAAAAAAATTTTTCGAAAAAATAAAAAAAAAATTTAAAAAAAAATAAAAAAAAAAATCGAAAAAAAAAATTTTCGAAAAAATAAAAAAAAAAATTTCAAAAAAAAATCAAAAAAAAATTTTTCAAAAAAAAAATTGAAAAAAAAAATTCAAAAAAAAATCGAAAAAAAAAAATTTTCAATAAAAATTCAAAAAAAAATCGAAAAAAAATTTTTTCGAAAAAATAAAAAAAAAATTTAAAAAAAAATAAAAAAAAAATCGAAAAAAAAAATTTTCGAAAAAATAAAAAAAAAAATTTCAAAAAAAAATCAAAAAAAAATTTTTCAAAAAAAAATTTCAAAAAAAATTCAAAAAAAAAATCGAAAAAAAATTTTTCGAAAAAATAAAAAAAAAATTCAAAAAAAAAAATTTTCAAAAAAAATTCAAAAAAAAATCGAAAAAAATTTTTTTCGAAAAAATAAAAAAAAAAATTCAAAAAAAATAAAAAAAAAATTTTCAAAAAAAAATTGAAAAATAATTCAAAAAAAAAATCGAAAAAAAAAATTTTCGAAAAAATAAAAAAAAAATCAAAAAAAAAAATTAAAAAAAAAAAATTGAAAAAAAAAATCCAAAAGAAATTCAAAAAAAAAACGAAAACAAAATTTTCGAAAAAATAAAAAAAAAATTCAAAAAAAATAAAAAAAAAATTTTCAAAAAAAAATTTCAAAAAAAATTCAAAAAAAAAATCGAAAAAAAATTTTTCGAAAAAATAAAAAAAAAATTCAAAAAAAAAAATTTTCAAAAAAAATTCAAAAAAAAATCGAAAAAAAATTTTTTCGAAAAAATAAAAAAAAAATTCAAAAAAAATAAAAAAAAAATTTTCAAAAAAAAATTTCAAAAAAAAATTCAAAAAAAAAATCGAAAAAAAAATTTTCGAAAAAATAAAAAAAAAAATCAAAAAAAAAATTTTAAAAAAAATTTCAAAAAAAAATTGAAAAAAAATTTCAAAAAAAATTCAAAAAAAAATCGAAAAAAAAAATTTTCGAAAAAATTAAAAAAAAATTTTCAAAAAAAAATTGAAAAAAAAATTCAAAAAAAAAATCGAAAAAAAAATTTTTCGAAAAAATAAAAAAAAATTTCAAAAAAAATAAAAAAAAAAATTTCAAAAAAAAATTTCAAAAAAAATTCAAAAAAAATCGAAAAAAAAATTTTTCGAAAAAATAAAAAAAAAATTTCAAAAAAAAATCAAAAAAAAATTTTTCAAAAAAAAAATTTAAAAAAAAAATTCAAAAAAAATTAAAAAAAAAATCGAAAAAAAAATTTTCAAAAAAAAAATTGAAAAAAAAAATAAAAAAAAAATTTTCAAAAACAAATTTCAAAAAAAATTTAAAAAAAATTTTCAAAAAAAAAATTCAAAAAAAATTCAAAAAAAAAAATCGAAAAAAAATAAAAAAAAAATTCAAAAAAAAAATCGAAAAAAAAAATTTTCGAAAAAATGAAAAAAAATCTCAAAAAAAAACTCAAAAAAAAAATCGAAAAAAAAATTTTCGAAAAAATAAAAAAAAAATTCAAAAAAAAAATCGAAAAAAAAATTTTTCGAAAAAATGAAAAAAAATAAAAAAAAAATCTTTCGAAAAAATAAAAAAAATTTCAAAAAAAATTTTAAAAAAAATTTCAAAAAAAAATTGAAAAAAAATTTCAAAAAAAAATCAAAAAAAAATGGAAAAAAAAATTTTTCGAAAAAATAAAAAAATTGAAAAAAAAAATTCAAAAAAAATTTAAAAAAAAATCGAAAAAAAAAATTTTCAAAAAAAAAATTGAAAAAAAAAATAAAAAAAAAATTTTCAAAAAAAAATTTCAAAAAAAATTTAAAAAAAATTTTCAAAAAAAAATTTCAAAAAAAATTCAAAAAAAAAATCGAAAAAATAAAAAAAAATTCAAAAAAAAAATCGAAAAAAAAATTTTTCGAAAAAATGAAAAAAAATCTCAAAAAAAAATTCAAAAAAAAATCGAAAAAAAAATTTTCGAAAAAATAAAAAAAAAATTCAAAAAAAAAATCGAAAAAAAAATTTTTCGAAAAAATGAAAAAAAATCTCAAAAAAAATAAAAAAAAAATCGAAAAAAAAATTTTTCGAAAAAATAAAAAAAATTTCAAAAAAAATTTTTAAAAAAATTTCAAAAAAAAATTGAAAAAAAATTTCAAAAAAAATTCAAAAAAAAATGGAAAAAAAAAATTTTCGAAAAAATAAAAAAATTTAAAAAAAAATTTCAAAAAAAATTCAAAAAAAAATCGAAAAAAAAAAATTTTCAATAAAAATTCAAAAAAAAATTTCGAAAAAATAAAAAAAAAATTTCAAAAAAAATAAAAAAAAAATCGAAAAAAAAATTTTCGAAAAAATAAAAAAAAAATCAAAAAAAAATCGAAAAAAAAATTTTTCGAAAAAATAAAAAAAAATAAAAAAAAAATCGAAAAAAAAATTTTTCGAAAAAATAAAAAAAAAAATTTCAAAAAAAAATCAAAAAAAAATTTTTCAAAAAAAAAATTGAAAAAAAAATTTCAAAAAAAATTCAAAAAAAAAATCGAAAAACAAATTCAAAAAAAAAATCGAAAAAATAAAAAAAAATCTCAAAAAAAATAAAAAAAAATCGAAAAAAAAATTCAAAAAAAAAATCAAAAAAAAAAATTTTCAAAAAAAAAATTTTTAAAAAAATTCAAAAAAAAAAATTTCAAAAAAAAAAAAAAAAAAATTCAAAAAAAAAATCAAAAAAAAATTTTCAAAAAAAAATTGAAAAAAAATTTCAAAAAAAATTCAAAAAAAAAATCGAAAAAAAAATTTTTCGAAAAAATAAAAAAAAAATTTAAAAAAAAATTAAAAAAAAAATCGAAAAAAAAAATTTTCGAAAAAATAAAAAAAAAAATTTCAAAAAAAAATCAAAAAAAAATTTTTCAAAAAAAAAATTGAAAAAAAAAATTCAAAAAAAAATCGAAAAAAAAAAATTTTCAATAAAAATTAAAAAAAAATCGAAAAAAAATTTTTTCGAAAAAATAAAAAAAAAATTTAAAAAAAAATAAAAAAAAAATCGAAAAAAAAAATTTTCGAAAAAATAAAAAAAAAAATTTCAAAAAAAAATCAAAAAAAAATTTTTCAAAAAAAAAATTGAAAAAAAAAATTCAAAAAAAATTTAAAAAAAATCGAAAAAAAAAATTTTCAAAAAAAAATTGAAAAAAAATTTCGAAAAAAATTCAAAAAAAAAATCGAAAAAAAATTTTTTCGAAAAAATAAAAAAAAAATTTCAAAAAAAATAAAAAAAAAAATTTCAAAAAAAAATTTCAAAAAAAAATCGAAAAAAAAATTTTCGAAAAAATAAAAAAAAAATTCAAAAAAAAAAATCGAAAAAAATTTTTTCGAAAAAATAAAAAAAAATTCAAAAAAAAAATGAAAAAAAATTTTTTCGAAAAAATAAAAAAAAAATCTCAAAAAAAATAAAAAAAAAATTTTCGAAAAAATAAAAAAAAAATTTCAAAAAAAAAATTCAAAAAAAAAATTCTAAAAAAATTCAAAAAAAAAATCGAAAAAAAAATTTTTCGAAAAAATAAAAAAAAAATTTCAAAAAAAAAATTCAAAAAAAATTTCAAAAAAAATTCAAAAAAAAAATCGAAAAAAAAATTCAAAAAAAAATCGAAAAAATAAAAAAAAATCTCAAAAAAAATTAAAAAAAAATCGAAAAAAAATTTTTTCGAAAAAATAAAAAAAAAATCTCAAAAAAAATAAAAAAAAATTTTTCGAAAAAATAAAAAAAAAATTTCAAAAAAAAAATTCAAAAAAAAATTTCAAAAAAAATTCAAAAAAAAAATCGAAAAAAAAATTCAAAAAAAAATCGAAAAAATAAAAAAAAATCTCAAAAAAAATAAAAAAAAAATCGAAAAAAAATTTTTTCGAAACAATAGAAAAAAAAATTCAAAAAAAAATCAAAAAAAAAAATTTTCAAAAAAAAAATTTCAAAAAAAATTCAAAAAAAAAAATTTCAAAAAAAAAAAAAAAAAATTTCAAAAAAAAAATCAAAAAAAAATTGAAAAAAAATTTCAAAAAAAATTCAAAAAAAAAATCGAAAAAAAAATTAAAAAAAAAATAAAAAAAAAATCGAAAAAAAAAATTTTCGAAAAAATAAAAAAAAAATTTCAAAAAAAAATCAAAAAAAAATTTTTCAAAAAAAAAATTGAAAAAAAAAATTCAAAAAAAAATCGAAAAAAAAAAATTTTCAATAAAAATTCAAAAAAAAATCGAAAAAAAATTTTTTCGAAAAAATAAAAAAAAAATTAAAAAAAAAATAAAAAAAAAAATCGAAAAAAAAAATTTTCGAAAAAATAAAAAAAAAAATTTCAAAAAAAAAATCAAAAAAAAAATTTTCAAAAAAAAAATTCAAAAAAAATTAAAAAAAAAATCGAAAAAAAAAATTTTCAAAAAAAAATTGAAAAAAAAAATAAAAAAAAAATTTTCAAAAAAAAATTCCAAAAAAAATTAAAAAAAAAAATCGAAAAAAATTTTTTCGAAAATATAAAAAAAAATTAAAAAAAAAATCGAAAAAAAAAATTTTCGAAAAAATAAAAAAAAAATCTCAAAAAAAATCGAAAAAAAAATTTTCGAAAAAATAAAAAAAAATTCAAAAAAAAAATCGAAAAAATAAAAAAAATCTCAAAAAAAATAAAAAAAAAATCGAAAAAATAGAAAAAAAAATTCAAAAAAAAAATCAAAAAAAAAATTTTCAAAAAAAAAATTTCAAAAAAAATTCAAAAAAAAAAATTTAAAAAAAAATTCAAAAAAAAAAATTTCAAAAAAAAAATCAAAAAAAAATTTTCAAAAAAAAAATTGAAAAAAAAAATCGAAAAAAAAAATTTTCAATAAAAATTCAAAAAAAAATCGAAAAAAAAAATTTCGAAAAAATAAAAAAAAAATTTCAAAAAAAATAAAAAAAAAATCGAAAAAAAAATTTTTCAAAAAAAAAATAAAAAAAAAATTTTCAAAAAAAAAATTCAAAAAAAAAATTGAAAAGAAATTAAAAAAAAAATCGAAAAAAAAAATTTTCGAAAAAATAAAAAAAAAATTCAAAAAAAATAAAAAAAAAATTTTCAAAAAAAAATTTCAAAAAAAATTCAAAAAAAAAATCGAAAAAAAAAATTTCGAAAAAATAAAAAAAAATTCAAAAAAAAAAATTTTCAAAAAAAAATCGAAAAAAAAATTTTTCGAAAAAATAAAAAAAAAAATTCAAAAAAAATAAAAAAAAAATTTTCAAAAAAAAAATTTCAAAAAAAATTCAAAAAAAAAATCGAAAAAAAAATTTTCGAAAAAATAAAAAAAATATTCAAAAAAAAAAATTTTCAAAAAAAATTCAAAAAAAAATCGAAAAAAAAATTTTCGAAAAAATAAAAAAAAAATTCAAAAAAAAAATCGAAAAAAATTTTTTTCGAAAAAATAGAAAAAAAATTCAAAAAAAAAAATTTTCAAAAAAAATTCAAAAAAAAATCGAAAAAAAAATTTTCGAAAAAATAAAAAAAAAATTCAAAAAAAAAATCGAAAAAAAAATTTTTCGAAAAAATGAAAAAAAATCTCAAAAAAAATAAAAAAAAAATCGAAAAAAAAATTTTTCGAAAAAATAAAAAAAAATTTCAAAAAAAATTTAAAAAAAAATTTCAAAAAAAAATTGAAAAAAAATTTCAAAAAATATTCAAAAAAAAATCGAAAAAAAAAATTTTCGAAAAAATAATAAAAAAAATTTCAAAAAAAAATTGAAAAAAAATTTCGAAAAAAATTCAAAAAAAAAATCGAAAAAAAAATTTTTCGAAAAAATAAAAAAAAAAATTTAAAAAAAAAAAAAAAAAAAATTTCAAAAAAAAATTTCAAAAAAAATTAAAAAAAAAATCGAAAAAAAAAATTCAAAAAAAAAATCGAAAAAATAAAAAAAAATCTCAAAAAAAATAAAAAAAAAATCGAAAAAAAATTTTTTCGAAAAAATAGAAAAAAAAAATCAAAAAAAAAAACAAAAAAAAAATTTTCAAAAAAAAAATTTCAAAAAAAATAAAAAAAAAAAATTTCAAAAAAAAAAAAAAAAAATTTCAAAAAAAAATCAAAAAAAAATTTTCAAAAAAAAAATTGAAAAAAAAATTTCAAAAAAAATTCAAAAAAAAATCGAAAAAAAAAAATTTTCAATAAAAATTCAAAAAAAAATCGAAAAAAAAAATTTCGAAAAAATAAAAAAAAAATTTCAAAAAAAATAAAAAAAAAATCGAAAAAAAAATTTTTCAAAAAAAAAATAAAAAAAAAATTTTCAAAAAAAAATTGAAAAAAAATTTCAAAAAAAATTCAAAAAAAATTGAAAAAAAAATTTTCGAAAAAATAAAAAAAAAATTTCAAAAAAAAATCAAAAAAAAAATTTTCAAAAAAAAATTCCAAAAAAAAATTGAAAAATAATTCAAAAAAATATTCGAAAAAAAAATTTTTCGAAAAAATAAAAAAAAAATCAAAAAAAAAAATTTCAAAAAAAAAATTGAAAAAAAAAATCCAAAAGAAATTCAAAAAAAAATCGAAAAAAAAAATTTTCGAAAAAATAAAAAAAAAAATTCAAAAAAAAAAAAAAAAATTTTCAAAAAAAAATTTCAAAAAAAATTCAAAAAAAAATCGAAAAAAAAATTTTTCGAAAAAATAAAAAAAAAATTTAAAAAAAAATAAAAAAAAAAATCGAAAAAAAAAATTTTCGAAAAAATAAAAAAAAAATTTCAAAAAAAAAATCAAAAAAAAATTTTTCAAAAAAAAAATTGAAAAAAAAAAATTCAAAAAAAATTAAAAAAAAAATCGAAAAAAAAAATTTTCAAAAAAAAATTGAAAAAAAATTTCGAAAAAAATTCAAAAAAAAAATCGAAAAAATAAAAAAAAAAATTTCAAAAAAAATAAAAAAAAAAATTTCAAAAAAAAAATTCAAAAAAAAATCGAAAAAAAATTTTTCGAAAAAATAAAAAAAAAATTCAAAAAAAAAATCGAAAAATTTTTTTTCGAAAAAATAAAAAAAAAATTCAAAAAAAAAAATTTTCAAAAAAAATTCAAAAAAAAATCGAAAAAAAATTTTTTCGAAAAAATGAAAAAAAAATTTAAAAAAAAATAAAAAAAAAATCGAAAAAAAAAATTTTCGAAAAAATAAAAAAAAAAATCAAAAAAAAAAATCAAAAAAAAAAATTTTTAAAAAAATTCAAAAAAAAAAATTTAAAAAAAAAAAAAAAAAAAATTCAAAAAAAAAATTTTCAAAAAAAAATTGAAAAAAAATTTCAAAAAAAATTCAAAAAAAAAATCGAAAAAAAAATTTTTCGAAAAAATAAAAAAAAAATTTAAAAAAAAATAAAAAAAAAAATCGAAAAAAAAAATTTTCGAAAAAATAAAAAAAAAAATTTCAAAAAAAAATCAAAAAAAAATTTTTCAAAAAAAAAATTGAAAAAAAAAATTCAAAAAAAAATCGAAAAAAAAAAATTTTCAATAAAAATTCAAAAAAAAATCGAAAAAAAATTTTTTCGAAAAAATAAAAAAAAAATTTAAAAAAAAATAAAAAAAAAATCGAAAAAAAAAATTTTCGAAAAAATAAAAAAAAAAATTTCAAAAAAAAATCAAAAAAAAATTTTTCAAAAAAAAATTTCAAAAAAAATTCAAAAAAAAAATCGAAAAAAAATTTTTCGAAAAAATAAAAAAAAAATTCAAAAAAAAAAATTTTCAAAAAAAATTCAAAAAAAAATCGAAAAAAATTTTTTTCGAAAAAATAAAAAAAAAAATTCAAAAAAAATAAAAAAAAAATTTTCAAAAAAAAATTGAAAAATAATTCAAAAAAAAAATCGAAAAAAAAAATTTTCGAAAAAATAAAAAAAAAATCAAAAAAAAAAATTAAAAAAAAAAAATTGAAAAAAAAAATCCAAAAGAAATTCAAAAAAAAAACGAAAACAAAATTTTCGAAAAAATAAAAAAAAAATTCAAAAAAAATAAAAAAAAAATTTTCAAAAAAAAATTTCAAAAAAAATTCAAAAAAAAAATCGAAAAAAAATTTTTTCGAAAAAATAAAAAAAAAAATTCAAAAAAAATAAAAAAAAAATTTTCAAAAAAAAATTTCAAAAAAAAATTCAAAAAAAAAATCGAAAAAAAAATTTTCGAAAAAATAAAAAAAAAAATCAAAAAAAAAATCAAAAAAAAAATTTTAAAAAAAATTTCAAAAAAAAATTGAAAAAAAATTTCAAAAAAAATTCAAAAAAAAATCGAAAAAAAAAATTTTCGAAAAAATTAAAAAAAAATTTTCAAAAAAAAATTGAAAAAAAAATTCAAAAAAAAAATCGAAAAAAAAATTTTTCGAAAAAATAAAAAAAAAATTCAAAAAAAATAAAAAAAAAAATTTCAAAAAAAAATTTCAAAAAAAATTCAAAAAAAATCGAAAAAAAAATTTTTCGAAAAAATAAAAAAAAAATTTCAAAAAAAAATCAAAAAAAAATTTTTCAAAAAAAAAATTTAAAAAAAAAATTCAAAAAAAATTAAAAAAAAAATCGAAAAAAAAATTTTCAAAAAAAAAATTGAAAAAAAAAATAAAAAAAAAATTTTCAAAAACAAATTTCAAAAAAAATTTAAAAAAAATTTTCAAAAAAAAAATTCAAAAAAAATTCAAAAAAAAAAATCGAAAAAAAATAAAAAAAAAATTCAAAAAAAAAATCGAAAAAAAAAATTTTCGAAAAAATGAAAAAAAATCTCAAAAAAAAACTCGAAAAAAAAATTTTCGAAAAAATAAAAAAAAAATTCAAAAAAAAAATCGAAAAAAAAATTTTTCGAAAAAATGAAAAAAAATAAAAAAAAAATCTTTCGAAAAAATAAAAAAAATTTCAAAAAAAATTTTAAAAAAAATTTCAAAAAAAAATTGAAAAAAAATTTCAAAAAAAATTCAAAAAAAAATGGAAAAAAAAATTTTTCAAAAAAATAAAAAAATTGAAAAAAAAAATTCAAAAAAAATTAAAAAAAAAATCGAAAAAAAAAATTTTCAAAAAAAAAATTGAAAAAAAAAAATAAAAAAAAAATTTTCAAAAAAAAATTTCAAAAAAAATTTAAAAAAAATTTTCAAAAAAAAATTTCAAAAAAAATTCAAAAAAAAAATCGAAAAAATAAAAAAAAATTCAAAAAAAAAATCGAAAAAAAAATTTTTCGAAAAAATGAAAAAAAATCTCAAAAAAAAATTCAAAAAAAAATCGAAAAAAAAATTTTCGAAAAAATAAAAAAAAAATTCAAAAAAAAAATCGAAAAAAAAATTTTTCGAAAAAATGAAAAAAAATCTCAAAAAAAATAAAAAAAAAATCGAAAAAAAAATTTTTCGAAAAAATAAAAAAAATTTCAAAAAAAATTTTTAAAAAAATTTCAAAAAAAAATTGAAAAAAAATTTCAAAAAAAATTCAAAAAAAAATGGAAAAAAAAAATTTTCGAAAAAATAAAAAAATTTAAAAAAAAATTTCAAAAAAAATTCAAAAAAAAATCGAAAAAAAAAAATTTTCAATAAAAATTCAAAAAAAAATTTCGAAAAAATAAAAAAAAAATTTCAAAAAAAATAAAAAAAAATCGAAAAAAAAATTTTCGAAAAAATAAAAAAAAAATCAAAAAAAAATCGAAAAAAAAATTTTTCGAAAAAATAAAAAAAAATAAAAAAAAAATCGAAAAAAAAATTTTTCGAAAAAATAAAAAAAAAAATTTCAAAAAAAAATCAAAAAAAAATTTTTCAAAAAAAAAATTGAAAAAAAAATTTCAAAAAAAATTCAAAAAAAAAATCGAAAAACAAATTCAAAAAAAAAATCGAAAAAATAAAAAAAAATCTCAAAAAAAATAAAAAAAAATCGAAAAAAAAATTCAAAAAAAAAATCAAAAAAAAAAATTTTCAAAAAAAAAATTTTTAAAAAAATTCAAAAAAAAAAATTTCAAAAAAAAAAAAAAAAAAATTCAAAAAAAAAATCAAAAAAAAATTTTCAAAAAAAAATTGAAAAAAAATTTCAAAAAAAATTCAAAAAAAAAATCGAAAAAAAAATTTTTCGAAAAAATAAAAAAAAAATTTAAAAAAAAATTAAAAAAAAAATCGAAAAAAAAAATTTTCGAAAAAATAAAAAAAAAAATTTCAAAAAAAATAAAAAAAAAATTTTTCAAAAAAAAAATTGAAAAAAAAAATTCAAAAAAAAATCGAAAAAAAAAAATTTTCAATAAAAATTAAAAAAAAAATCGAAAAAAAATTTTTTCGAAAAAATAAAAAAAAAATTTAAAAAAAAATAAAAAAAAAATCGAAAAAAAAAATTTTCGAAAAAATAAAAAAAAAAATTTCAAAAAAAAATCAAAAAAAATTTTTCAAAAAAAAAATTGAAAAAAAAAATTCAAAAAAAATTTAAAAAAAATCGAAAAAAAAAATTTTCAAAAAAAAATTGAAAAAAAATTTCGAAAAAAATTCAAAAAAAAAATCGAAAAAAAATTTTTTCGAAAAAATAAAAAAAAAATTTCAAAAAAAATAAAAAAAAAAATTTCAAAAAAAAATTTCAAAAAAAAATCGAAAAAAAAATTTCAAAAAAAAATCGAAAAAAAAATTTTCGAAAAAATAAAAAAAAAATTCAAAAAAAAAAATCGAAAAAAATTTTTTCGAAAAAATAAAAAAAAATTCAAAAAAAAAATCGAAAAAAAATTTTTTCGAAAAAATAAAAAAAAAATCTCAAAAAAAATAAAAAAAAAATTTTCGAAAAAATAAAAAAAAAATTTCAAAAAAAAAATTCAAAAAAAAAATTCTAAAAAAATTCAAAAAAAAAATCGAAAAAAAAATTTTTCGAAAAAATAAAAAAAAAATTTCAAAAAAAAAATTCAAAAAAAATTTCAAAAAAAATTCAAAAAAAAAATCGAAAAAAAAATTCAAAAAAAAATCGAAAAAATAAAAAAAAATCTCAAAAAAAATTTAAAAAAAATCGAAAAAAAATTTTTTCGAAAAAATAAAAAAAAAATCTCAAAAAAAATAAAAAAAAATTTTTCGAAAAAATAAAAAAAAAATTTCAAAAAAAAAATTCAAAAAAAAATTTCAAAAAAAATTCAAAAAAAAAATCGAAAAAAAAATTCAAAAAAAAATCGAAAAAATAAAAAAAAATCTCAAAAAAAATAAAAAAAAAATCGAAAAAAAATTTTTTCGAAACAATAGAAAAAAAAATTCAAAAAAAAATCAAAAAAAAAAATTTTCAAAAAAAAAATTTCAAAAAAAATTCAAAAAAAAAAATTTCAAAAAAAAAAAAAAAAAATTTCAAAAAAAAAATCAAAAAAAAATTGAAAAAAAATTTCAAAAAAAATTCAAAAAAAAAATCGAAAAAAAAATTAAAAAAAAAATAAAAAAAAAATCGAAAAAAAAAATTTTCGAAAAAATAAAAAAAAAATTTCAAAAAAAAATCAAAAAAAAATTTTTCAAAAAAAAAATTGAAAAAAAAAATTCAAAAAAAAATCGAAAAAAAAAAATTTTCAATAAAAATTCAAAAAAAAATCGAAAAAAAATTTTTTCGAAAAAATAAAAAAAAAATTAAAAAAAAAATAAAAAAAAAAATCGAAAAAAAAAATTTTCGAAAAAATAAAAAAAAAAATTTCAAAAAAAAAATCAAAAAAAAAATTTTCAAAAAAAAAATTCAAAAAAAATTAAAAAAAAAATCGAAAAAAAAAATTTTCAAAAAAAAATTGAAAAAAAAAATAAAAAAAAAATTTTCAAAAAAAAATTCCAAAAAAAATTAAAAAAAAAAATCGAAAAAAATTTTTTCGAAAATATAAAAAAAAATTAAAAAAAAAATCGAAAAAAAAAATTTTCGAAAAAATAAAAAAAAAATCTCAAAAAAAATCGAAAAAAAAATTTTCGAAAAAATAAAAAAAAAATTCAAAAAAAAAATCGAAAAAATAAAAAAAAATCTCAAAAAAAATAAAAAAAAAATCGAAAAAATAGAAAAAAAAATTCAAAAAAAAAATCAAAAAAAAAATTTTCAAAAAAAAAATTTCAAAAAAAATTCAAAAAAAAAAATTTAAAAAAAAATTCAAAAAAAAAAATTTCAAAAAAAAAATCAAAAAAAAATTTTCAAAAAAAAAATTGAAAAAAAAAATCGAAAAAAAAAATTTTCAATAAAAATTCAAAAAAAAATCGAAAAAAAAAATTTCGAAAAAATAAAAAAAAAATTTCAAAAAAAATAAAAAAAAAATCGAAAAAAAAATTTTTCAAAAAAAAAATAAAAAAAAAATTTTCAAAAAAAAAATTCAAAAAAAAAATTGAAAAGAAATTAAAAAAAAAATCGAAAAAAAAAATTTTCGAAAAAATAAAAAAAAAATTCAAAAAAAATAAAAAAAAAATTTTCAAAAAAAAATTTCAAAAAAAATTCAAAAAAAAAATCGAAAAAAAAAATTTCGAAAAAATAAAAAAAAATTCAAAAAAAAAAATTTTCAAAAAAAAATCGAAAAAAAAATTTTTCGAAAAAATAAAAAAAAAAATTCAAAAAAAATAAAAAAAAAATTTTCAAAAAAAAAATTTCAAAAAAAATTCAAAAAAAAAATCGAAAAAAAAATTTTCGAAAAAATAAAAAAAATATTCAAAAAAAAAAATTTTCAAAAAAAATTCAAAAAAAAATCGAAAAAAAAATTTTCGAAAAAATAAAAAAAAAATTCAAAAAAAAAATCGAAAAAAATTTTTTTCGAAAAAATAGAAAAAAAATTCAAAAAAAAAAATTTTCAAAAAAAATTCAAAAAAAAATCGAAAAAAAAATTTTCGAAAAAATAAAAAAAAAATTCAAAAAAAAAATCGAAAAAAAAATTTTTCGAAAAAATGAAAAAAAATCTCAAAAAAAATAAAAAAAAAATCGAAAAAAAAATTTTTCGAAAAAATAAAAAAAAATTTCAAAAAAAATTTAAAAAAAAATTTCAAAAAAAAATTGAAAAAAAATTTCAAAAAATATTCAAAAAAAAATCGAAAAAAAAAATTTTCGAAAAAATAATAAAAAAAATTTCAAAAAAAAATTGAAAAAAAATTTCGAAAAAAATTCAAAAAAAAAATCGAAAAAAAAATTTTTCGAAAAAATAAAAAAAAAAATTTCAAAAAAAAAAAAAAAAAAATTTCAAAAAAAAATTTCAAAAAAAATTAAAAAAAAAATCGAAAAAAAAATTCAAAAAAAAAATCGAAAAAATAAAAAAAAATCTCAAAAAAAATAAAAAAAAAATCGAAAAAAAATTTTTTCGGAAAAATAGAAAAAAAAATTCAAAAAAAAAATCGAAAAAAAAATTTTTCGAAAAAATAAAAAAAAAATTTAAAAAAAAATTAAAAAAAAAATCGAAAAAAAAAATTTTCGAAAAAATAAAAAAAAAAATTTCAAAAAAAAATAAAAAAAAAATTTTTCAAAAAAAAAATTGAAAAAAAAAATTCAAAAAAAAATCGAAAAAAAAAAATTTTCAATAAAAATTAAAAAAAAAATCGAAAAAAAATTTTTTCGAAAAAATAAAAAAAAAATTTAAAAAAAAATAAAAAAAAAATCGAAAAAAAAAATTTTCGAAAAAATAAAAAAAAAAATTTCAAAAAAAAATCAAAAAAAATTTTTCAAAAAAAAAATTGAAAAAAAAAATTCAAAAAAAATTTAAAAAAAATCGAAAAAAAAAATTTTCAAAAAAAAATTGAAAAAAAATTTCGAAAAAAATTCAAAAAAAAAATCGAAAAAAAATTTTTTCGAAAAAATAAAAAAAAAATTTCAAAAAAAATAAAAAAAAAAATTTCAAAAAAAAATTTCAAAAAAAAATCGAAAAAAAAATTTCAAAAAAAAATCGAAAAAAAAATTTTCGAAAAAATAAAAAAAAAATTCAAAAAAAAAAATCGAAAAAAATTTTTTCGAAAAAATAAAAAAAAATTCAAAAAAAAAATCGAAAAAAAATTTTTTCGAAAAAATAAAAAAAAAATCTCAAAAAAAATAAAAAAAAAATTTTCGAAAAAATAAAAAAAAAATTTCAAAAAAAAAATTCAAAAAAAAAATTCTAAAAAAATTCAAAAAAAAAATCGAAAAAAAAATTTTTCGAAAAAATAAAAAAAAAATTTCAAAAAAAAAATTCAAAAAAAATTTCAAAAAAAATTCAAAAAAAAAATCGAAAAAAAAATTCAAAAAAAAATCGAAAAAATAAAAAAAAATCTCAAAAAAAATTTAAAAAAAATCGAAAAAAAATTTTTTCGAAAAAATAAAAAAAAAATCTCAAAAAAAATAAAAAAAAATTTTTCGAAAAAATAAAAAAAAAATTTCAAAAAAAAAATTCAAAAAAAAATTTCAAAAAAAATTCAAAAAAAAAATCGAAAAAAAAATTCAAAAAAAAATCGAAAAAATAAAAAAAAATCTCAAAAAAAATAAAAAAAAAATCGAAAAAAAATTTTTTCGAAACAATAGAAAAAAAAATTCAAAAAAAAATCAAAAAAAAAAATTTTCAAAAAAAAAATTTCAAAAAAAATTCAAAAAAAAAAATTTCAAAAAAAAAAAAAAAAAATTTCAAAAAAAAAATCAAAAAAAAATTGAAAAAAAATTTCAAAAAAAATTCAAAAAAAAAATCGAAAAAAAAATTAAAAAAAAAATAAAAAAAAAATCGAAAAAAAAAATTTTCGAAAAAATAAAAAAAAAATTTCAAAAAAAAATCAAAAAAAAATTTTTCAAAAAAAAAATTGAAAAAAAAAATTCAAAAAAAAATCGAAAAAAAAAAATTTTCAATAAAAATTCAAAAAAAAATCGAAAAAAAATTTTTTCGAAAAAATAAAAAAAAAATTAAAAAAAAAATAAAAAAAAAAATCGAAAAAAAAAATTTTCGAAAAAATAAAAAAAAAAATTTCAAAAAAAAAATCAAAAAAAAAATTTTCAAAAAAAAAATTCAAAAAAAATTAAAAAAAAAATCGAAAAAAAAAATTTTCAAAAAAAAATTGAAAAAAAAAATAAAAAAAAAATTTTCAAAAAAAAATTCCAAAAAAAATTAAAAAAAAAAATCGAAAAAAATTTTTTCGAAAATATAAAAAAAAATTAAAAAAAAAATCGAAAAAAAAAATTTTCGAAAAAATAAAAAAAAAATCTCAAAAAAAATCGAAAAAAAAATTTTCGAAAAAATAAAAAAAAAATTCAAAAAAAAAATCGAAAAAATAAAAAAAAATCTCAAAAAAAATAAAAAAAAAATCGAAAAAATAGAAAAAAAAATTCAAAAAAAAAATCAAAAAAAAAATTTTCAAAAAAAAAATTTCAAAAAAAATTCAAAAAAAAAAATTTAAAAAAAAATTCAAAAAAAAAAATTTCAAAAAAAAAATCAAAAAAAAATTTTCAAAAAAAAAATTGAAAAAAAAAATCGAAAAAAAAAATTTTCAATAAAAATTCAAAAAAAAATCGAAAAAAAAAATTTCGAAAAAATAAAAAAAAAATTTCAAAAAAAATAAAAAAAAAATCGAAAAAAAAATTTTTCAAAAAAAAAATAAAAAAAAAATTTTCAAAAAAAAAATTCAAAAAAAAAATTGAAAAGAAATTAAAAAAAAAATCGAAAAAAAAAATTTTCGAAAAAATAAAAAAAAAATTCAAAAAAAATAAAAAAAAAATTTTCAAAAAAAAATTTCAAAAAAAATTCAAAAAAAAAATCGAAAAAAAAAATTTCGAAAAAATAAAAAAAAATTCAAAAAAAAAAATTTTCAAAAAAAAATCGAAAAAAAAATTTTTCGAAAAAATAAAAAAAAAAATTCAAAAAAAATAAAAAAAAAATTTTCAAAAAAAAAATTTCAAAAAAAATTCAAAAAAAAAATCGAAAAAAAAATTTTCGAAAAAATAAAAAAAATATTCAAAAAAAAAAATTTTCAAAAAAAATTCAAAAAAAAATCGAAAAAAAAATTTTCGAAAAAATAAAAAAAAAATTCAAAAAAAAAATCGAAAAAAATTTTTTTCGAAAAAATAGAAAAAAAATTCAAAAAAAAAAATTTTCAAAAAAAATTCAAAAAAAAATCGAAAAAAAAATTTTCGAAAAAATAAAAAAAAAATTCAAAAAAAAAATCGAAAAAAAAATTTTTCGAAAAAATGAAAAAAAATCTCAAAAAAAATAAAAAAAAAATCGAAAAAAAAATTTTTCGAAAAAATAAAAAAAAATTTCAAAAAAAATTTAAAAAAAAATTTCAAAAAAAAATTGAAAAAAAATTTCAAAAAATATTCAAAAAAAAATCGAAAAAAAAAATTTTCGAAAAAATAATAAAAAAAATTTCAAAAAAAAATTGAAAAAAAATTTCGAAAAAAATTCAAAAAAAAAATCGAAAAAAAAATTTTTCGAAAAAATAAAAAAAAAAATTTCAAAAAAAAAAAAAAAAAAATTTCAAAAAAAAATTTCAAAAAAAATTAAAAAAAAAATCGAAAAAAAAATTCAAAAAAAAAATCGAAAAAATAAAAAAAAATCTCAAAAAAAATAAAAAAAAAATCGAAAAAAAATTTTTTCGGAAAAATAGAAAAAAAAATTCAAAAAAAAAAACAAAAAAAAAATTTTCAAAAAAAAAATTTCAAAAAAAATACAAAAAAAAAATTTCAAAAAAAAAAAAAAAAAATTTCAAAAAAAAAATCAAAAAAAAATTTTCAAAAAAAAAATTGAAAAAAAAATTTCAAAAAAAATTCAAAAAAAAATCGAAAAAAAAAAATTTTCAATAAAAATTCAAAAAAAAATCGAAAAAAAAAATTTCGAAAAAATAAAAAAAAAATTTCAAAAAAAATAAAAAAAAAATCGAAAAAAAAATTTTTCAAAAAAAAAATAAAAAAAAAATTTTCAAAAAAAAATTGAAAAAAAATTTCAAAAAAAATTCAAAAAAAATTGAAAAAAAAATTTTCGAAAAAATAAAAAAAAAATTTCAAAAAAAAATCAAAAAAAAAATTTTCAAAAAAAAATTCCAAAAAAAAATTGAAAAATAATTCAAAAAAATATTCGAAAAAAAAATTTTTCGAAAAAATAAAAAAAAAATCAAAAAAAAAAATTTCAAAAAAAAAATTGAAAAAAAAAATCCAAAAGAAATTCAAAAAAAAATCGAAAAAAAAAATTTTCGAAAAAATAAAAAAAAAAAATTCAAAAAAAAAAAAAAAAAAATTTTCAAAAAAAAATTTCAAAAAAAATTCAAAAAAAAATCGAAAAAAAAATTTTTCGAAAAAATAAAAAAAAAATTTAAAAAAAAATAAAAAAAAAAATCGAAAAAAAAAATTTTCGAAAAAATAAAAAAAAAATTTCAAAAAAAAAATCAAAAAAAAATTTTTCAAAAAAAAAATTGAAAAAAAAAAATTCAAAAAAAATTAAAAAAAAAATCGAAAAAAAAAATTTTCAAAAAAAAATTGAAAAAAAATTTCGAAAAAAATTCAAAAAAAAAATCGAAAAAATAAAAAAAAAATTTCAAAAAAAATAAAAAAAAAAATTTCAAAATAAAAATTCAAAAAAAAATCGAAAAAAAATTTTTCGAAAAAATAAAAAAAAAATTCAAAAAAAAAATCGAAAAATTTTTTTTCGAAAAAATAAAAAAAAAATTCAAAAAAAAAAATTTTCAAAAAAAATTCAAAAAAAAATCGAAAAAAAATTTTTTCGAAAAAATGAAAAAAAAATTTAAAAAAAAATAAAAAAAAAATCGAAAAAAAAAATTTTCGAAAAAATAAAAAAAAAAATTTCAAAAAAAAAATCAAAAAAAAATTTTTCAAAAAAAAATTGAAAAAAAAAATTCAAAAAAAATTAAAAAAAAAATCGAAAAAAAAAATTTTCAAAAAAAAATTGATAAAAAATTTCGAAAAAAATTCAAAAAAAAAATCGAAAAAATAAAAAAAAAAAATTTCAAAAAAAATAAAAAAAAAAATTTCAAAAAAAAATTTCAAAAAAAAATCGAAAAAAAATTTTTCGAAAAAATAAAAAAAAAATTCAAAAAAAAAATCGAAAAAATTTTTTTCGAAAAAATAAAAAAAAAATTCAAAAAAAAAATCGAAAAAAAAAATTTTCGAAAAAATAAAAAAAAAATCTCAAAAAAAATAAAAAAAAAATTTTCGAAAAAATAAAAAAAAAATTTCAAAAAAAAAATTCAAAAAAAAAATTCTAAAAAAATTCAAAAAAAAAATCGAAAAAAAAAATTTTCGAAAAAATAAAAAAAAAAATTCAAAAAAAAAATTCAAAAAAAAATTTCAAAAAAAATTCAAAAAAAAAATCGAAAAAAAAATTCAAAAAAAAATCGAAAAAATAAAAAAAAATCTCAAAAAAAATAAAAAAAAAATCGAAAAAAAAATTTTTCGAAAAAATAAAAAAAAAATCTCAAAAAAAATAAAAAAAAAATTTTCGAAAAAATAAAAAAAAAATTTCAAAAAAAAAATTCAAAAAAAAAATTCTAAAAAAATTCAAAAAAAAAATCGAAAAAAAAAATTTTAGAAAAAATAAAAAAAAAATTTCAAAAAAAAAATTCAAAAAAAAATTTCAAAAAAAATTCAAAAAAAAAATCGAAAAAAAAATTCAAAAAAAAATCGAAAAAATAAAAAAAAATCTCAAAAAAAATAAAAAAAAAATCGAAAAAAAAATTTTTCGAAACAATAGAAAAAAAAATTCAAAAAAAAAATAAAAAAAAAAATTTTCAAAAAAAAAATTTCAAAAAAAATTCAAAAAAAAAAATTTCAAAAAAAAAAAAAAAAAATTTCAAAAAAAAAATCAAAAAAAAATTGAAAAAAAAATTGAAAAAAAATTTCAAAAAAAATTCAAAAAAAAAATCGAAAAAAAAATTTAAAAAAAAATAAAAAAAAAAATCGAAAAAAAAATTTTCGAAAAAATAAAAAAAAAATTCAAAAAAAAATCAAAAAAAAATTTTTCAAAAAAAAAATTGAAAAAAAAAATTCAAAAAAAAAATCGAAAAAAAAAAATTTTCAATAAAAATTCAAAAAAAAATCGAAAAAAAATTTTTTCGAAAAAATAAAAAAAAAATTTAAAAAAAAATAAAAAAAAAATCGAAAAAAATAATTTTCGAAAAAATAAAAAAAAAAATTTCAAAAAAAAATCAAAAAAAATTTTTCAAAAAAAAAATTCAAAAAAAATTAAAAAAAAAATCGAAAAAAAAAATTTTCAAAAAAAAAATTGAATAAAAAAATAAATAAAAAATTTTCAAAAAAAAATTCCAAAAAAAATTCAAAAAAAAAATCGAAAAAAATTTTTTCGAAAATATAAAAAAAAATTTAAAAAAAAATCGAAAAAAAAAATTTTCGAAAAAATAAAAAAAAAATCTCAAAAAAAATCGAAAAAAAAATTTTCGAAAAAATAAAAAAAAAATTCAAAAAAAAAATCGAAAAAATAAAAAAAAATCTCAAAAAAAATTTAAAAAAAATCGAAAAAATAGAAAAAAAAATTCAAAAAAAAAATTTTCAAAAACAAAATTTCAAAAAAAATTCAAAAAAAAAAATTTTCGAAAAAATAAAAAAAAAATTCAAAAAAAAAATCGAAAAAAATTTTTTCGAAAAAATAAAAAAAAAATTCAAAAAAAAAATCGAAAAAAAAAATTTTCGAAAAAATAAAAAAAAAATCTCAAAAAAAATTAAAAAAAATTTTTCGAAAAAATAAAAAAAAAATTTCAAAAAAAATTAAAAAAAAATTTTCAAAAAAAAATTGAAAAAAAATTTCAAAAAAAATTCAAAAAAAAATCGAAAAAAAAAATTTTCGAAAAAATAAAAAAAAAAATTCAAAAAAAAAATTCAAAAAAAATTTTCAAAAAAAATTCATAAAAAAAATCGAAAAAAAAATTCAAAAAAAAAATCGAAAAAATAAAAAAAAATCTCGAAAAAAATAAAAAAAAAATCGAAAAAAAAAATTTTCGAAAAAATAGAAAAAAAAATTCAAAAAAAAAATCAAAAAAAAAAATTTTCAAAAAAAAAATTTCAAAAAAAATTCAAAAAAAAAAATTTCAAAAAAAAAAAAAAAAAAATTTCAAAAAAAAAATCAAAAAAAAATTTTCAAAAAAAAATTGAAAAAAAATTTCAAAAAAAATTCAAAAAAAAAATCGAAAAAAAAATTTTTCGAAAAAATAAAAAAAAAATTTTAAAAAAAATAAAAAAAAAATCGAAAAAAAAAATTTTCGAAAAAATAAAAAAAAAAATTTCAAAAAAAAATCAAAAAAAAATTTTTCAAAAAAAAAATTGAAAAAAAAAATTAAAAAAAAATTAAAAAAAAAATCGAAAAAAAATTTTTCAAAAAAAAAATTGAAAAAAAAAATAAAAAAAAAAATTTTCAAAAAAAAAATTTCAAAAAAAATTCAAAAAAAATCGAAAAAAATTTTTTCGAAAAAATAAAAAAAAAATTCAAAAAAAAAATCGAAAAAAAAAAATTTCGAAAAAATAAAAAAAAAATCTCAAAAAAAATAAAAAAAAAAATTTCGAAAAAATTAAAAAAAAATTTCAAAAAAAAAATTCAAAAAAAAAATTCTAAAAAAATTCAAAAAAAAAATCGAAAAAAAAAATTTTCGAAAAAATAAAAAAAAAATTCAAAAAAAATTTAAAAAAAATTTTCAAAAAAAAATTGAAAAAAAATTTCAAAAAAAATTCAAAAAAAAAATCGAAAAAAAAAATTTAAAAAAAAATTCAAAAAAAAAATCGAAAAAAAAATTCAAAAAAAAAATCGAAAAAATAAAAAAAAATCTCAAAAAAAATAAAAAAAAAAATCGAAAAAAAAATTTTTCGAAAAAATAGAAAAAAAAATTCAAAAAAAAAATCAAAAAAAAAAATTTTCAAAAAAAAAATTTCAAAAAAAATTCAAAAAAAAAAATTTCGAAAAAAAAAAAAAAAAAATTTCAAAAAAAAAATCAAAAAAAAATTTTCAAAAAAAAATTGAAAAAAAATTTCAAAAAAAATTCAAAAAAAAAATCGAAAAAAAAATTTTTCGAAAAAATAAAAAAAAAAATTAAAAAAAAATTAAAAAAAAAATCGAAAAAAAAAATTTTCGAAAAAATAAAAAAAAAAATTTCAAAAAAAAATCAAAAAAAAATTTTTCAAAAAAAAAATTGAAAAAAAAAATTCAAAAAAAATTAAAAAAAAAATCGAAAAAAAAATTATCAAAAAAAAAATTGAAAAAAAAAATAAAAAAAAAATTTTCAAAAAAAAATTTCAAAAAAAATTCAAAAAAAAAATCGAAAAAAATTTTTTCGAAAAAATAAAAAAAAAATTCAAAAAAAAAATCGAAAAAAAAAATTTTCGAAAAAATAAAAAAAAAATCTCAAAAAAAATAAAAAAAAATTTTTCGAAAAAATAAAAAAATTTCAAAAAAAAAATTCAAAAAAAAAATTCTAAAAAAATTCAAAAAAAAAATCGAAAAAAAAAATTTTCGAAAAAATAAAAAAAAAATTTCAAAAAAAATTTCAAAAAAATTTTCAAAAAAGAATTGAAAAAAAATTTCAAAAAAAATTCAAAAAAAAAATCGAAAAAAAAAATTTTCGAAAAAATAAAAAAAAAATTCAAAAAAAAAATTCAAAAAAAAATTTCAAAAAAAATTCAAAAAAAAAATCGAAAAAAAAATTCAAAAAAAAAATCGAAAAAATAAAAAAAAATCTCAAAAAAAATAAAAAAAAAATCGAAAAAAAAATTTTTCGAAAGAATAGAAAAAAAAATTCAAAAAAAAAATCAAAAAAAAAATTTTCAAAAAAAAAATTTCAAAAAAAATTCAAAAAAAAAATTTCAAAAAAAAAAAAAAAAATTACAAAAAAAAAATCAAAAAAAAATTTTCAAAAAAAAAATTGAAAAAAAAATTTCAAAAAAAATTCAAAAAAAAATCGAAAAAAAAAATTTTCAATAAAAATTCAAAAAAAAATCGAAAAAAAAAATTTCGAAAAAATAAAAAAAAAATTTCAAAAAAAATAAAAAAAAAATCGAAAAAAAAAATTTTCGAAAAAATAAAAAAAAAATTTCAAAAAAAAATCAAAAAAAAAATTTTCAAAAAAAAAATTGAAAAATAATTCAAAAAAAAAATCGAAAAAAAAAATTTTCGAAAAAATAAAAAAAAAATCAAAAAAAAAAATTAAAAAAAAAAAATTGAAAAAAAAAAATCCAAAAGAAATTCAAAAAAAAACGAAAACAAAATTTTCGAAAAAATAAAAAAAAAAATTCAAAAAAAATAAAAAAAAAATTTTCAAAAAAAAATTTCAAAAAAAATTCAAAAAAAAAATCGAAAAAAAATTTTTCGAAAAAATAAAAAAAAAATTCAAAAAAAAAAATTTTCAAAAAAAATTCAAAAAAAAATCGAAAAAAAATTTTTTCGAAAAAATAAAAAAAAAAATTCAAAAAAAATAAAAAAAAAATTTTCAAAAAAAAATTTCAAAAAAAATTCAAAAAAAAAATCGAAAAAAAAATTTTCGAAAAAATAAAAAAAAAATCAAAAAAAAAATTTTAAAAAAAATTTCAAAAAAAAATTGAAAAAAAATTTCAAAAAAAATTCAAAAAAAAATCGAAAAAAAAAATTTTCGAAAAAATTAAAAAAAAATTTTCAAAAAAAAATTGAAAAAAAAATTCAAAAAAAAAATCGAAAAAAAAATTTTTCGAAAAAATAAAAAAAAATTTCAAAAAAAAAAAAAAAAAAAATTTCAAAAAAAAATTTCAAAAAAAATTCAAAAAAAATCGAAAAAAAAATTTTTCGAAAAAATAAAAAAAAAATTTCAAAAAAAAATCAAAAAAAAATTTTTCAAAAAAAAAATTGAAAAAAAAAATTCAAAAAAAATTTAAAAAAAAATCGAAAAAAAAATTTTCAAAAAAAAAATTGAAAAAAAAAATAAAAAAAAAATTTTCAAAAACAAATTTCAAAAAAAATTTAAAAAAAATTTTCAAAAAAAAATTCAAAAAAAATTCAAAAAAAAAATCGAAAAAAAATAAAAAAAAAATTCAAAAAAAAAATCGAAAAAAAAAATTTTCGAAAAAATGAAAAAAAATCTCAAAAAAAAACTCAAAAAAAAAATCGAAAAAAAAATTTTCGAAAAAATAAAAAAAAAATTCAAAAAAAAAATTCAAAAAAAAAATCGAAAAAAAAATTTTTCGAAAAAATGAAAAAAAATAAAAAAAAAATCTTTCGAAAAAATAAAAAAAATTTCAAAAAAAATTTTAAAAAAAATTTCAAAAAAAAATTGAAAAAAAATTTCAAAAAAAATTAAAAAAAAAATGGAAAAAAAAATTTTTCGAAAAAATAAAAAAATTGAAAAAAAAAATTCAAAAAAAATTAAAAAAAAAATCGAAAAAAAAAATTTTCAAAAAAAAAATTGAAAAAAAAAATAAAAAAAAAATTTTCAAAAAAAAATTTCAAAAAAAATTTAAAAAAAATTTTCAAAAAAAAATTTCAAAAAAAATTCAAAAAAAAAATCGAAAAAATAAAAAAAAATTCAAAAAAAAAATCGAAAAAAAAATTTTTCGAAAAAATGAAAAAAAATCTCAAAAAAAATAAAAAAAAAATCGAAAAAAAAATTTTTCGAAAAAATAAAAAAAATTTCAAAAAAAATTTTAAAAAAAATTTCAAAAAAAAATTGAAAAAAAATTTCAAAAAAAATTCAAAAAAAAATGGAAAAAAAAATTTTCGAAAAAATAAAAAAATTTCAAAAAAAATTTCAAAAAAAATTCAAAAAAAATCGAAAAAAAAAAATTTTCAATAAAAATTCAAAAAAAAATTTCGAAAAAATAAAAAAAAAATTTCAAAAAAAATAAAAAAAAAATCGAAAAAAAAATTTTCGAAAAAATAAAAAAAAAATCAAAAAAAAATCGAAAAAAAAATTTTTCGAAAAAATAAAAAAAAATAAAAAAAAAATCGAAAAAAAAATTTTTCGAAAAAATAAAAAAAAAAATTTCAAAAAAAAATCAAAAAAAAATTTTTCAAAAAAAAAATTGAAAAAAAAATTTCAAAAAAAATTCAAAAAAAAAATCGAAAAACAAATTCAAAAAAAAAATCGAAAAAATAAAAAAAAATCTCAAAAAAAATAAAAAAAAATCGAAAAAAAAATTCAAAAAAAAAATCAAAAAAAAAAATTTTCAAAAAAAAAATTTTTAAAAAAATTCAAAAAAAAAAATTTCAAAAAAAAAAAAAAAAAAATTCAAAAAAAAAATCAAAAAAAAATTTTCAAAAAAAAATTGAAAAAAAATTTCAAAAAAAATTCAAAAAAAAAATCGAAAAAAAAATTTTTCGAAAAAATAAAAAAAAAATTTAAAAAAAAATAAAAAAAAAAATCGAAAAAAAAAATTTTCGAAAAAATAAAAAAAAAAATTTCAAAAAAAAATCAAAAAAAAATTTTTCAAAAAAAAAATTGAAAAAAAAAATTCAAAAAAAAATCGAAAAAAAAAAATTTTCAATAAAAATTCAAAAAAAAATCGAAAAAAAATTTTTTCGAAAAAATAAAAAAAAAATTTAAAAAAAAATAAAAAAAAAATCGAAAAAAAAAATTTTCGAAAAAATAAAAAAAAAAATTTCAAAAAAAAATCAAAAAAAAATTTTTCAAAAAAAAATTTCAAAAAAAATTCAAAAAAAAAATCGAAAAAAAATTTTTCGAAAAAATAAAAAAAAAATTCAAAAAAAAAAATTTTCAAAAAAAATTCAAAAAAAAATCGAAAAAAAATTTTTTCGAAAAAATAAAAAAAAAAATTCAAAAAAAATAAAAAAAAAATTTTCAAAAAAAAATTGAAAAATAATTCAAAAAAAAAATCGAAAAAAAAAATTTTCGAAAAAATAAAAAAAAAATCAAAAAAAAAAATAAAAAAAAAAATTGAAAAAAAAAATCCAAAAGAAATTCAAAAAAAAAACGAAAACAAAATTTTCGAAAAAATAAAAAAAAAATTCAAAAAAAATAAAAAAAAAATTTTCAAAAAAAAATTTCAAAAAAAATTCAAAAAAAAAATCGAAAAAAAATTTTTCGAAAAAATAAAAAAAAAATTAAAAAAAAAAAATTTTCAAAAAAAATTCAAAAAAAAATCGAAAAAAAATTTTTTCGAAAAAATAAAAAAAAAAATTCAAAAAAAATAAAAAAAAAATTTTAAAAAAAAAATTTCAAAAAAAAATTCAAAAAAAAAATCGAAAAAAAAATTTTCGAAAAAATAAAAAAAAAATCAAAAAAAAAATTTTAAAAAAAATTTCAAAAAAAAATTGAAAAAAAATTTCAAAAAAAATTCAAAAAAAAATCGAAAAAAAAATTTTCGAAAAAATTAAAAAAAAATTTTCAAAAAAAAATTGAAAAAAAAATTCAAAAAAAAAATCGAAAAAAAAATTTTTCGAAAAAATAAAAAAAAATTTCAAAAAAAATAAAAAAAAAAATTTCAAAAAAAAATTTCAAAAAAAATTCAAAAAAAATCGAAAAAAAAATTTTTCGAAAAAATAAAAAAAAAATTTCATAAAAAAATCAAAAAAAAATTTTTCAAAAAAAAAATTGAAAAAAAAAATTCAAAAAAAATTAAAAAAAAAATCGAAAAAAAAATTTTCAAAAAAAAAATTGAAAAAAAAAATAAAAAAAAAATTTTCAAAAACAAATTTCAAAAAAAATTTAAAAAAAAATTTTCAAAAAAAAAATTCAAAAAAAATTCAAAAAAAAAAATCGAAAAAAAATAAAAAAAAAATTCAAAAAAAAAATCGAAAAAAAATTTTTTCGAAAAAATGAAAAAAAATCTCAAAAAAAAACTCAAAAAAAAAATCGAAAAAAAAATTTTCGAAAAAATAAAAAAAAAATTCAAAAAAAAAATCGAAAAAAATTTTTTTCGAAAAAATGAAAAAAAATAAAAAAAAAATCTTTCGAAAAAATAAAAAAAATTTCAAAAAAAATTTTAAAAAAAATTTCAAAAAAAAATTGAAAAAAAATTTAAAAAAAAATTCAAAAAAAAATGGAAAAAAAAATTTTTCGAAAAAATAAAAAAATTGAAAAAAAAAATTCAAAAAAAATTAAAAAAAAAATCGAAAAAAAAAATTTTCAAAAAAAAAATTGAAAAAAAAAATAAAAAAAAAATTTTCAAAAAAAAATTTCAAAAAAAATTTAAAAAAAATTTTCAAAAACAATTTCAAAAAAAATTCAAAAAAAAAATCGAAAAAATAAAAAAAAATTCAAAAAAAAAATCGAAAAAAAAATTTTTCGAAAAAATGAAAAAAAATCTCAAAAAAAAATTCAAAAAAAAATCGAAAAAAAAATTTTCGAAAAAATAAAAAAAAAATTCAAAAAAAAAATCGAAAAAAAAATTTTTCGAAAAAATGAAAAAAAATCTCAAAAAAAATAAAAAAAAAATCGAAAAAAAAATTTTTCGAAAAAATAAAAAAAATTTCAAAAAAAATTTTAAAAAAAATTTCAAAAAAAAATTGAAAAAAAATTTCAAAAAAAATTCAAAAAAAAATGGAAAAAAAAAATTTTCGAAAAAATAAAAAAATTTAAAAAAAAATTTCAAAAAAAATTCAAAAAAAAATCGAAAAAAAAAAATTTTCAATAAAAATTCAAAAAAAAATTTCGAAAAAATAAAAAAAAAATTTCAAAAAAAATAAAAAAAAAATCGAAAAAAAAATTTTCGAAAAAATAAAAAAAAAATCAAAAAAAAATCGAAAAAAAAATTTTTCGAAAAAATAAAAAAAAATAAAAAAAAAAATCGAAAAAAAAATTTTTCGAAAAAATAAAAAAAAAAATTTCAAAAAAAAATCAAAAAAAAATTTTTCAAAAAAAAAATTGAAAAAAAAATTTCAAAAAAAATTCAAAAAAAAAATCGAAAAACAAATTCAAAAAAAAAATCGAAAAAATAAAAAAAAATCTCAAAAAAAATAAAAAAAAATCGAAAAAAAAATTCAAAAAAAAAATCAAAAAAAAAAATTTTCAAAAAAAAAATTTTTAAAAAAATTCAAAAAAAAAAATTTCAAAAAAAAAAAAAAAAAAATTCAAAAAATAAATCAAAAAAAAATTTTCAAAAAAAAATTGAAAAAAAATTTCAAAAAAAATTCAAAAAAAAAATCGAAAAAAAAATTTTTCGAAAAAATAAAAAAAAAATTTAAAAAAAAATAAAAAAAAAAATCGAAAAAAAAAATTTTCGAAAAAATAAAAAAAAAAATTTCAGAAAAAAATCAAAAAAAAATTTTTCAAAAAAAAAATTGAAAAAAAAAATTCAAAAAAAAATCGAAAAAAAAAAATTTTCAATAAAAATTCAAAAAAAAATCGAAAAAAAATTTTTTCGAAAAAATAAAAAAAAAATTTAAAAAAAAATAAAAAAAAAATCGAAAAAAAAAATTTTCGAAAAAATAAAAAAAAAAATTTCAAAAAAAAATCAAAAAAAAATTTTTCAAAAAAAAAATTGAAAAAAAAAATTCAAAAAAAATTAAAAAAAAATCGAAAAAAAAAATTTTCAAAAAAAAATTGAAAAAAAATTTCGAAAAAAATTCAAAAAAAAAATCGAAAAAAAAATTTTTCGAAAAAATAAAAAAAAAATTTCAAAAAAAATAAAAAAAAAAATTTCAAAAAAAAATTTCAAAAAAAAATCGAAAAAAAAATTTTCGAAAAAATAAAAAAAAAATTCAAAAAAAAAATCGAAAAAAATTTTTTCGAAAAAATAAAAAAAAATTCAAAAAAAAAATCGAAAAAAAATTTTTTCGAAAAAATAAAAAAAAAATCTCAAAAAAAATAAAAAAAAAATTTTCGAAAAAATAAAAAAAAAATTTCAAAAAAAAAATTCAAAAAAAAAATTCTAAAAAAATTCAAAAAAAAAATCGAAAAAAAAATTTTTCGAAAAAATAAAAAAAAAATTTCAAAAAAAAAATTCAAAAAAAATTTAAAAAAAAATTCAAAAAAAAAATCGAAAAAAAAATTCAAAAAAAAATCGAAAAAATAAAAAAAAATCTCAAAAAAAATTTAAAAAAAATCGAAAAAAAATTTTTTCGAAAAAATAAAAAAAAAATCTCAAAAAAAATAAAAAAAAATTTTTCGAAAAAATAAAAAAAAAATTTCAAAAAAAAAATTCAAAAAAAAATTTCAAAAAAAATTCAAAAAAAAAATCGAAAAAAAAATTCAAAAAAAAATCGAGAAAATAAAAAAAAATCTCAAAAAAAATAAAAAAAAAATCGAAAAAAAATTTTTTCGAAACAATAGAAAAAAAAATTCAAAAAAAAATCAAAAAAAAAAATTTTCAAAAAAAAAATTTCAAAAAAAATTCAAAAAAAAAAATTTCAAAAAAAAAAAAAAAAATTTCAAAAAAAAAATCAAAAAAAAATTGAAAAAAAATTTCAAAAAAAATTCAAAAAAAAAATCGAAAAAAAAATTTAAAAAAAAATAAAAAAAAAATCGAAAAAAAAAATTTTCGAAAAAATAAAAAAAAAATTTCAAAAAAAAATCAAAAAAAAATTTTTCAAAAAAAAAATTGAAAAAAAAAATTCAAAAAAAAATCGAAAAAAAAAATTTTTCAATAAAAATTCAAAAAAAAATCGAAAAAAAATTTTTTCGAAAAAATAAAAAAAAAATTAAAAAAAAAATAAAAAAAAAAATCGAAAAAAAAAATTTTCGAAAAAATAAAAAAAAAAATTTCAAAAAAAAATCAAAAAAAAAATTTTCAAAAAAAAAATTCAAAAAAAATTAAAAAAAAAATCGAAAAAAAAAATTTTCAAAAAAAAATTGAAAAAAAAAATAAAAAAAAAATTTTCAAAAAAAAATTCCAAAAAAAATTCAAAAAAAAAATCGAAAAAATTTTTTTCGAAAATATAAAAAAAAATTAAAAAAAAAATCGAAAAAAAAAATTTTCGAAAAAATAAAAAAAAAATCTCAAAAAAAAATTGAAAAAAAAATTTTCAAAAAAAAAATTCAAAAAAAATTAAAAAAAAAATCGAAAAAAAAAATTTTCAAAAAAAAATTGAAAAAAAAAATAAAAAAAAAATTTTCAAAAAAAAATTCCAAAAAAAATTAAAAAAAAAAATCGAAAAAATTTTTTTCGAAAAAATAAAAAAAAATTCAAAAAAAAAATCGAAAAAAAATTTTTTCGAAAATATAAAAAAAAATTTAAAAAAAAATCGAAAAAAAAAATTTTCGAAAAAATAAAAAAAAAATCTCAAAAAAAATCGAAAAAAAAATTTTCGAAAAAATAAAAAAAAAATTCAAAAAAAAAATCGAAAAAATAAAAAAAAATCTCAAAAAAAATTTAAAAAAAATCGAAAAAATAGAAAAAAAAATTCAAAAAAAAAATTTTCAAAAACAAAATTTCAAAAAAAATTCAAAAAAAAAAATTTTCGAAAAAATAAAAAAAAAATTCAAAAAAAAAATCGAAAAAAATTTTTTCGAAAAAATAAAAAAAAAATTCAAAAAAAAAATCGAAAAAAAAAATTTTCGAAAAAATAAAAAAAAAATCTCAAAAAAAATTAAAAAAAATTTTTCGAAAAAATAAAAAAAAAATTTCAAAAAAAATTAAAAAAAAATTTTCAAAAAAAAATTGAAAAAAAATTTCAAAAAAAATTCAAAAAAAAATCGAAAAAAAAAATTTTCGAAAAAATAAAAAAAAAAATTCAAAAAAAAAATTCAAAAAAAATTTTCAAAAAAAATTCATAAAAAAAATCGAAAAAAAAATTCAAAAAAAAAATCGAAAAAATAAAAAAAAATCTCGAAAAAAATAAAAAAAAAATCGAAAAAAAAAATTTTCGAAAAAATAGAAAAAAAAATTCAAAAAAAAAATCAAAAAAAAAAATTTTCAAAAAAAAAATTTCAAAAAAAATTCAAAAAAAAAAATTTCAAAAAAAAAAAAAAAAAAATTTCAAAAAAAAAATCAAAAAAAAATTTTCAAAAAAAAATTGAAAAAAAATTTCAAAAAAAATTCAAAAAAAAAATCGAAAAAAAAATTTTTCGAAAAAATAAAAAAAAAATTTTAAAAAAAATAAAAAAAAAATCGAAAAAAAAAATTTTCGAAAAAATAAAAAAAAAAATTTCAAAAAAAAATCAAAAAAAAATTTTTCAAAAAAAAAATTGAAAAAAAAAATTAAAAAAAAATTAAAAAAAAAATCGAAAAAAAATTTTTCAAAAAAAAAATTGAAAAAAAAAATAAAAAAAAAAATTTTCAAAAAAAAAATTTCAAAAAAAATTCAAAAAAAATCGAAAAAAATTTTTTCGAAAAAATAAAAAAAAAATTCAAAAAAAAAATCGAAAAAAAAAAATTTCGAAAAAATAAAAAAAAAATCTCAAAAAAAATAAAAAAAAAAATTTCGAAAAAATTAAAAAAAAATTTCAAAAAAAAAATTCAAAAAAAAAATTCTAAAAAAATTCAAAAAAAAAATCGAAAAAAAAAATTTTCGAAAAAATAAAAAAAAAATTCAAAAAAAATTTAAAAAAAATTTTCAAAAAAAAATTGAAAAAAAATTTCAAAAAAAATTCAAAAAAAAAATCGAAAAAAAAAATTTAAAAAAAAATTCAAAAAAAAAATCGAAAAAAAAATTCAAAAAAAAAATCGAAAAAATAAAAAAAAATCTCAAAAAAAATAAAAAAAAAAATCGAAAAAAAAATTTTTCGAAAAAATAGAAAAAAAAATTCAAAAAAAAAATCAAAAAAAAAAATTTTCAAAAAAAAAATTTCAAAAAAAATTCAAAAAAAAAAATTTCGAAAAAAAAAAAAAAAAAATTTCAAAAAAAAAATCAAAAAAAAATTTTCAAAAAAAAATTGAAAAAAAATTTCAAAAAAAATTCAAAAAAAAAATTTCAAAAAAATTTAAAAAAAATTTCAAAAAAAATCAATTTCAAAAAAAAAATTCAAAAAAAAAATTCAAAAAAAATTCAAAAAAAAATCGAAAAAAAAATTTTTCGAAAAAAAAAAAAAAAAATTTCAAAAAATATAAAAAAAAATTTTCAAAAAAAATTGAAAAAAAATTTCAAAAAAAATTCAAAAAAAAATCGAAAAAATAATTTTCGAAAAAATAAAAAAAAAAATTTCAAAAAAAAATTAAAAAAAAAATTTTCAAAAAAAAATTGAAAAAAAAAATTCAAAAAAAAATCGAAAAAAAAAAATTTCGAAAAAATAAAAAAAAAATATCAAAAAAAATAAAAAAAAAATTTCAAAAAAAAATTTCAAAAAAAATTCAAAAAAAAATCGAAAAAAAAATTTTCGAAAAAATAAAAAAAAAATTCAAAAAAAAAATCGAAAAAAAAATTTTTCGAAAAAATAAAAAAAAAATCTCAAAAAAAAAAATTTTCAAAAAAAAATTGAAAAAAAAATTCAAAAAAAATTCAAAAAAAAATCGAAAAAATAAAAAAAAATTCAAAAAAAAAATCGAAAAAAAAATTTTTCGAAAAAATGAAAAAAAATCTCAAAAAAAAATTCAAAAAAAAATCGAAAAAAAAATTTTCGAAAAAATAAAAAAAAAATTCAAAAAAAAAATCGAAAAAAAAATTTTTCGAAAAAATGAAAAAAAATCTCAAAAAAAATAAAAAAAAAATCGAAAAAAAAATTTTTCGAAAAAATAAAAAAAATTTCAAAAAAAATTTTAAAAAAAATTTCAAAAAAAAATTGAAAAAAAATTTCAAAAAAAATTCAAAAAAAAATGGAAAAAAAAAATTTTCGAAAAAATAAAAAAATTTAAAAAAAAATTTCAAAAAAAATTCAAAAAAAAATCGAAAAAAAAAAATTTTCAATAAAAATTCAAAAAAAAATTTCGAAAAAATAAAAAAAAAATTTCAAAAAAAATAAAAAAAAAATCGAAAAAAAAATTTTCGAAAAAATAAAAAAAAAATCAAAAAAAAATCGAAAAAAAAATTTTTCGAAAAAATAAAAAAAAATAAAAAAAAAAATCGAAAAAAAAATTTTTCGAAAAAATAAAAAAAAAAATTTCAAAAAAAAATCAAAAAAAAATTTTTCAAAAAAAAAATTGAAAAAAAAATTTCAAAAAAAATTCAAAAAAAAAATCGAAAAACAAATTCAAAAAAAAAATCGAAAAAATAAAAAAAAATCTCAAAAAAAATAAAAAAAAATCGAAAAAAAAATTCAAAAAAAAAATCAAAAAAAAAAATTTTCAAAAAAAAAAATTTTTAAAAAAATTCAAAAAAAAAAATTTCAAAAAAAAAAAAAAAAAAATTCAAAAAATAAATCAAAAAAAAATTTTCAAAAAAAAATTGAAAAAAAATTTCAAAAAAAATTCAAAAAAAAAATCGAAAAAAAAATTTTTCGAAAAAATAAAAAAAAAATTTAAAAAAAAATAAAAAAAAAAATCGAAAAAAAAAATTTTCGAAAAAATAAAAAAAAAAATTTCAGAAAAAAATCAAAAAAAAATTTTTCAAAAAAAAAATTGAAAAAAAAAATTCAAAAAAAAATCGAAAAAAAAAAATTTTCAATAAAAATTCAAAAAAAAATCGAAAAAAAATTTTTTCGAAAAAATAAAAAAAAAATTTAAAAAAAAATAAAAAAAAAATCGAAAAAAAAAATTTTCGAAAAAATAAAAAAAAAAATTTCAAAAAAAAATCAAAAAAAAATTTTTCAAAAAAAAAATTGAAAAAAAAAATTCAAAAAAAATTAAAAAAAAATCGAAAAAAAAAATTTTCAAAAAAAAATTGAAAAAAAATTTCGAAAAAAATTCAAAAAAAAAATCGAAAAAAAAATTTTTCGAAAAAATAAAAAAAAAATTTCAAAAAAAATAAAAAAAAAAATTTCAAAAAAAAATTTCAAAAAAAAATCGAAAAAAAAATTTTCGAAAAAATAAAAAAAAAATTCAAAAAAAAAATCGAAAAAAATTTTTTCGAAAAAATAAAAAAAAATTCAAAAAAAAAATCGAAAAAAAATTTTTTCGAAAAAATAAAAAAAAAATCTCAAAAAAAATAAAAAAAAAATTTTCGAAAAAATAAAAAAAAAATTTCAAAAAAAAAATTCAAAAAAAAAATTCTAAAAAAATTCAAAAAAAAAATCGAAAAAAAAATTTTTCGAAAAAATAAAAAAAAAATTTCAAAAAAAAAATTCAAAAAAAATTTAAAAAAAAATTCAAAAAAAAAATCGAAAAAAAAATTCAAAAAAAAATCGAAAAAATAAAAAAAAATCTCAAAAAAAATTTAAAAAAAATCGAAAAAAAATTTTTTCGAAAAAATAAAAAAAAAATCTCAAAAAAAATAAAAAAAAATTTTTCGAAAAAATAAAAAAAAAATTTCAAAAAAAAAATTCAAAAAAAAATTTCAAAAAAAATTCAAAAAAAAAATCGAAAAAAAAATTCAAAAAAAAATCGAGAAAATAAAAAAAAATCTCAAAAAAAATAAAAAAAAAATCGAAAAAAAATTTTTTCGAAACAATAGAAAAAAAAATTCAAAAAAAAATCAAAAAAAAAAATTTTCAAAAAAAAAATTTCAAAAAAAATTCAAAAAAAAAAATTTCAAAAAAAAAAAAAAAAATTTCAAAAAAAAAATCAAAAAAAAATTGAAAAAAAATTTCAAAAAAAATTCAAAAAAAAAATCGAAAAAAAAATTTAAAAAAAAATAAAAAAAAAATCGAAAAAAAAAATTTTCGAAAAAATAAAAAAAAAATTTCAAAAAAAAATCAAAAAAAAATTTTTCAAAAAAAAAATTGAAAAAAAAAATTCAAAAAAAAATCGAAAAAAAAAATTTTTCAATAAAAATTCAAAAAAAAATCGAAAAAAAATTTTTTCGAAAAAATAAAAAAAAAATTAAAAAAAAAATAAAAAAAAAAATCGAAAAAAAAAATTTTCGAAAAAATAAAAAAAAAAATTTCAAAAAAAAATCAAAAAAAAAATTTTCAAAAAAAAAATTCAAAAAAAATTTAAAAAAAAATCGAAAAAAAAAATTTTCAAAAAAAAATTGAAAAAAAAAATAAAAAAAAAATTTTCAAAAAAAAATTCCAAAAAAAATTCAAAAAAAAAATCGAAAAAATTTTTTTCGAAAATATAAAAAAAAATTAAAAAAAAAATCGAAAAAAAAAATTTTCGAAAAAATAAAAAAAAAATCTCAAAAAAAATCGAAAAAAAAATTTTCGAAAAAATAAAAAAAAAATTCAAAAAAAAAATCGAAAAAATAAAAAAAAATCTCAAAAAAAATAAAAAAAAAATCGAAAAAATAGAAAAAAAAATTCAAAAAAAAAATCAAAAAAAAAATTTTCAAAAAAAAAATTTCAAAAAAAATTCAAAAAAAAAAATTTAAAAAAAAATTCAAAAAAAAAAATTTCAAAAAAAAAATCAAAAAAAAATTTTCAAAAAAAAAATTGAAAAAAAAAATCGAAAAAAAAAATTTTCAATAAAAATTCAAAAAAAAATCGAAAAAAAAAATTTCGAAAAAATAAAAAAAAAATTTCAAAAAAAATAAAAAAAAAATCGAAAAAAAAATTTTTCAAAAAAAAAATAAAAAAAAAATTTTCAAAAAAAAAATTCAAAAAAAAAATTGAAAAGAAATTAAAAAAAAAATCGAAAAAAAAAATTTTCGAAAAAATAAAAAAAAAATTCAAAAAAAATAAAAAAAAAATTTTCAAAAAAAAATTTCAAAAAAAATTCAAAAAAAAAATCGAAAAAAAAATTTTCGAAAAAATAAAAAAAATATTCAAAAAAAAAAATTTTCAAAAAAAATTCAAAAAAAAATCGAAAAAAAAATTTTCGAAAAAATAAAAAAAAAATTCAAAAAAAAAATCGAAAAAAATTTTTTTCGAAAAAATAGAAAAAAAATTCAAAAAAAAAAATTTTCAAAAAAAATTCAAAAAAAAATCGAAAAAAAAATTTTCGAAAAAATAAAAAAAAAATTCAAAAAAAAAATCGAAAAAAAAATTTTTCGAAAAAATGAAAAAAAATCTCAAAAAAAATAAAAAAAAAATCGAAAAAAAAATTTTTCGAAAAAATAAAAAAAAATTTCAAAAAAAATTTAAAAAAAAATTTCAAAAAAAAATTGAAAAAAAATTTCAAAAAATATTCAAAAAAAAATCGAAAAAAAAAATTTTCGAAAAAATAATAAAAAAAATTTCAAAAAAAAATTGAAAAAAAATTTCGAAAAAAATTCAAAAAAAAAATCGAAAAAAAAATTTTTCGAAAAAATAAAAAAAAAATTTCAAAAAAAAAAAAAAAAAAATTTCAAAAAAAAATTTCAAAAAAAATTCAAAAAAAATCGAAAAAAAATTTTTCGAAAAAATAAAAAAAAAATTCAAAAAAAAAATCGAAAAAATTTTTTTCGAAAAAATAAAAAAAAAATTCAAAAAAAAAATCGAAAAAAAAAATTTTCGAAAAAATAAAAAAAAAATCTCAAAAAAAATAAAAAAAAAATTTTCGAAAAAATAAAAAAAAAATTCAAAAAAAAAATTCAAAAAAAAAATTCTAAAAAAATTCAAAAAAAAATCGAAAAAAAAAATTTTCGAAAAAATAAAAAAAAAATTTCAAAAAAAATTTAAAAAAAATTTTCAAAAAAAAATTGAAAAAAAGTTTCAAAAAAAATTCAAAAAAAAATCGAAAAAAAAAATTTTCGAAAAAATAAAAAAAAAATTTCAAAAAAAAAATTCAAAAAAAAATTTCAAAAAAAATTCAAAAAAAAAATCGAAAAAAAAATTCAAAAAAAAAATCGAAAAAATAAAAAAAAATCTCAAAAAAAATAAAAAAAAAATCGAAAAAAAATTTTTTCGAAAAAATAGAAAAAAAAATTCAAAAAAAAAATCAAAAAAAAAAATTTTCAAAAAAAAAATTTCAAAAAAAATTCAAAAAAAAAAATTTCAAAAAAAAAAAAAAAAATTTCAAAAAAAAAATCAAAAAAAAATTTTCAAAAAAAAATTGAAAAAAAATTTCAAAAAAAATTCAAAAAAAAAATCGAAAAAAAAATTTTTCGAAAAAATAAAAAAAAAATTAAAAAAAAAATAAAAAAAAAATCGAAAAAAAAAATTTTCGAAAAAATAAAAAAAAAAAATTCAAAAAAAAATCAAAAAAAAAATTGAAAAAAAAAATTCAAAAAAAATTTTAAAAAAAATCGAAAAAAAATTTTTCAAAAAAAAAATTGAAAAAAAAAATAAAAAAAAAAATTTTCAAAAAAAAATTTCAAAAAAAATTCAAAAAAAAATCGAAAAAAATTTTTTCGAAAAAATAAAAAAAAAATTCAAAAAAAAAATCGAAAAAAAAAATTTTCGAAAAAATAAAAAAAAAATCTCAAAAAAAATAAAAAAAAAATTTTCGAAAAAATAAAAAAAAAATTTCAAAAAAAAAATTCAAAAAAAAAATTCTAAAAAAATTCAAAAAAAAATCGAAAAAAAAAATTTTCG
This sequence comes from Chrysolina oricalcia, assembly GCA_944452925.2. Classification (NCBI taxonomy): domain Eukaryota; kingdom Metazoa; phylum Arthropoda; class Insecta; order Coleoptera; family Chrysomelidae; genus Chrysolina; species Chrysolina oricalcia. The sequence continues at coordinate 35,632,257 of OX101810.2, read as the reverse complement.
AAAAAATAAAAAAAAAATTTCAAAAAAAATTTAAAAAAAATTTTCAAAAAAAAATTGAAAAAAAATTTCAAAAAAAATTCAAAAAAAAAATCGAAAAAAAAAATTTAAAAAAAAATTCAAAAAAAAAATCGAAAAAAAAATTCAAAAAAAAAATCGAAAAAATAAAAAAAAATCTCAAAAAAAATAAAAAAAAAATCGAAAAAAAATTTTTTCGAAAAAATAGAAAAAAAAATTCAAAAAAAAAATCAAAAAAAAAAATTTTCAAAAAAAAAAATTCAAAAAAAATTCAAAAAAAAAAATTTCAAAAAAAAAAAAAAAAATTTCAAAAAAAAAATCAAAAAAAAAATTTTCAAAAAAAAATTAAAAAAAAATTTCAAAAAAAATTCAAAAAAAAAATCGAAAAAAAAATTTTTCGAAAAAATAAAAAAAAAATTTAAAAAAAAATAAAAAAAAAAATCGAAAAAAAAAATTTTCGAAAAAATAAAAAAAAAAATTTCAAAAAAAAATCAAAAAAAAATTTTTCAAAAAAAAAATTGAAAAAAAAAATTCAAAAAAAATTAAAAAAAAAATCGAAAAAAAAATTTTCAAAAAAAAAATTGAAAAAAAAAATAAAAAAAAAAATTTTCAAAAAAAAATTTCAAAAAAAATTCAAAAAAAAAATCGAAAAAAATTTTTTCGAAAAAATAAAAAAAAAATTCAAAAAAAAATCGAAAAAAAAAATTTTCGAAAAAGTAAAAAAAAAATCTCAAAAAAAATAAAAAAAAAATTTTCGAAAAAATAAAAAAAAAATTTCAAAAAAAAAATTCAAAAAAAAAATTCTAAAAAAATTCAAAAAAAAAATTCAAAAAAAATTTAAAAAAAAATCGAAAAAAAAATTTTCAAAAAAAAAATTGAAAAAAAAAATAAAAAAAAAAATTTTCAAAAAAAAATTTCAAAAAAAATTCAAAAAAAAAATCGAAAAAATTTTTTTCGAAAAAATAAAAAAAAAATTCAAAAAAAAAATCGAAAAAAAAAATTTTCGAAAAAATAAAAAAAAAATCTCAAAAAAAATAAAAAAAAAATTTTCGAAAAAATAAAAAAAAAATTTCAAAAAAAATTTAAAAAAAATTTTCAAAAAAAAATTGAAAAAAAATTTCAAAAAAAATTCAAAAAAAAAATCGAAAAAAAAAATTTTCGAAAAAATAAAAAAAAAATTTCAAAAAAAAAATTCAAAAAAAAATTTCAAAAAAAATTCAAAAAAAAAATCGAAAAAAAAATTCAAAAAAAAAATCGAAAAAATAAAAAAAAATCTCAAAAAAAATAAAAAAAAAATCGAAAAAAAAATTTTTCGAAAAAATAGAAAAAAAAATTCAAAAAAAAAATCAAAAAAAAAAATTTTCAAAAAAAAAATTTCAAAAAAAATTCAAAAAAAAAAAATTTCAAAAAAAAAAAAAAAATTACAAAAAAAAAATCAAAAAAAAATTTTCAAAAAAAAAATTGAAAAAAAAATTTCAAAAAAATTCAAAAAAAAATCGAAAAAAAAAAATTTTCAATAAAAATTCAAAAAAAAATCGAAAAAAAAAATTTCGAAAAAATAAAAAAAAAATTTCAAAAAAAATAAAAAAAAAATCGAAAAAAAAAATTTTCGAAAAAATAAAAAAAAAATTTAAAAAAAAAATCAAAAAAAAAATTTTCAAAAAAAAATTGAAAAATAATTCAAAAAAAAAATCGAAAAAAAAAATTTTCGAAAAAATAAAAAAAAAATCAAAAAAAAAATTTCAAAAAAAAATTGAAAAAAAAAATCCAAAAGAAATTCAAAAAAAAAACGAAAAAAAAAAATTTTCGAAAAAATAAAAAAAAAAATTCAAAAAAAATAAAAAAAAATTTTCAAAAAAAAATTTCAAAAAAAATTCAAAAAAAAAAATCGAAAAAAAAATTTTCGAAAAAATAAAAAAAAAATTCAAAAAAAAAAATTTTCAAAAAAAATTCAAAAAAAAAATCGAAAAAAGAATTTTTCGAAAAAATAAAAAAAAAATTCAAAAAAAATAAAAAAAAAAATTTCAAAAAAAAATTTCAAAAAAAATTCAAAAAAAAAATCGAAAAAAAAATTTTCGAAAAAATAAAAAAAAATTCAAAAAAAAAAATTTTAAAAAAAATTTCAAAAAAAAATTGAAAAAAAATTTCAAAAAAAATTCAAAAAAAAATCGAAAAAAAAAATTTTCGAAAAAATTAAAAAAAAATTTTCAAAAAAAAATTGAGAAAAAAATTCAAAAAAAAAATCGAAAAAAAAATTTTTCGAAAAAATAAAAAAAAAATTTCAAAAAAAATAAAAAAAAAAATTTCAAAAAAAAATTTCAAAAAAAAATTTAAAAAAAAATCGAAAAAAAAATTTTTCGAAAAAATAAAAAAAAAATTTCAAAAAAAAATCAAAAAAAAATTTTTCAAAAAAAAAATTGAAAAAAAAAATTCAAAAAAAATTTAAAAAAAAATCGAAAAAAAAAATTTTCAAAAAAAAAATTGAAAAAAAAAATAAAAAAAAAATTTTCAAAAAAAAATTTCAAAAAAAATTTTAAAAAAATTTTCAAAAAAAAATTTCAAAAAAAATTCAAAAAAAAAAATCGAAAAAAAATTTTTCGAAAAAATAAAAAAAAAATTCAAAAAAAAAATCGAAAAAAAAATTTTTCGAAAAAATGAAAAAAAATCTCAAAAAAAAATTCAAAAAAAAAATCGAAAAAAAAATTTTCGAAAAAATAAAAAAAAATTCAAAAAAAAATCGAAAAAAAATTTTTTCGAAAAAATGAAAAAAAATAAAAAAAAAATCTTTCGAAAAAATAAAAAAAATTTCAAAAAAATTAAAAAAAAAATTTCAAAAAAAAATTGAAAAAAAATTTCAAAAAAAATTCAAAAAAAAATGGAAAAAAAAAATTTCGAAAAAATAAAAAAAAAATTTCAAAAAAAATAAAAAAAAAAATCGAAAAAAAAATTTTCGAAAAAATAAAAAAAAAAATTTCAAAAAAAAATCAAAAAAAAATTTTTCAAAAAAAAAATTGAAAAAAAAAATTCAAAAAAAATTAAAAAAAAAATCGAAAAAAAAAATTTTCGAAAAAAAATTGAAAAAAAAAATAAAAAAAAAAATTTTCAAAAAAAAATTTCAAAAAAAATTCAAAAAAAAAATCGAAAAAAATTTTTTTGAAAAAATAAAAAAAAAATTCAAAAAAAAAATCGAAAAAAAAAAATTTTCGAAAAAATAAAAAAAAAATCTCAAAAAAAATAAAAAAAAAATTTTCGAAAAAATAAAAAAAAAAATTTCAAAAAAAAAATTCAAAAAAAAAATTCTAAAAAAATTCAAAAAAAAAATCGAAAAAAAAAATTTTCGAAAAAATAAAAAAAAAAATTCAAAAAAAATTTAAAAAAAATTTTCAAAAAAAAATTGAAAAAAAATTTCAAAAAAAATTCAAAAAACAATCGAAAAAAAAAATTTTCGAAAAAATAAAAAAAAAAAATTCAAAAAAAAATTTCAAAAAAAATTCAAAAAAAAAATTTTCGAAAAAATAAAAAAAAAATTCAAAAAAAAAATCGAAAAAATAAAAAAAAAATTTCAAAAAAAATTAAAAAAAAAATTTCAAAAAAAAATTGAAAAAAAATTTCAAAAAAATTCAAAAAAAAATCGAAAAAAAAAATTTTCGAAAAAATAAAAAAAAAATTCAAAAAAAAAATTCAAAAAAAAATTTAAAAAAAAATTCAAAAAAAAAATCGAAAAAAAAATTTCGAAAAAATAAAAAAAAAATTTCAAAAAAAATAAAAAAAAAATCGAAAAAAAAATTTTTCAAAAAAAAAATAAAAAAAAAATTTTCAAAAAAAAATTGAAAAAAAATTTAAAAAAAAATTCAAAAAAAATCGAAAAAAAAAATTTTCGAAAAAATAAAAAAAAAATTTCAAAAAAAAATCAAAAAAAAAATTTTCAAAAAAAAAATTCAAAAAAAAATTGAAAAATAATTCAAAAAAAAAATCGAAAAAAAAAATTTTCGAAAAAATATAAAAAAAATCAAAAAAAAAAATTCAAAAAAAAATCGAAAAAAAAATTTTTCGAAAAAAAAATTGAAAAAAAAATTCAAAAAAAATTAAAAAAAAAAATTCCAAAAAAAATTCAAAAAAAAAAATTTTCGAAAAAATAAAAAAAAAATCTCAAAAAAAATCGAAAAAAAAATTTTCGAAAAAATAAAAAAAAATCTCAAAAAAAATTTAAAAAAAATCGAAAAAATAAAAAAAAAAATTCAAAAAAAAAATCAAAAAAAAAATTTTCAATAAAAATTCAAAAAAAAATCGAAAAAAAAAAATTTCGAAAAAATAAAAAAAAAATTTCAAAAAAAATAAAAAAAAAATCGAAAAAAAAATTTTTCAAAAAAAAAAATAAAAAAAAAATTTTCAAAAAAAAATTGAAAAAAATTTTCAAAAAAAATTCAAAAAAAAATCGAAAAAAAAATTTTCGAAAAAATAAAAAAAAAATTCAAAAAAAAAATCGAAAAAAATTTTTTTCGAAAAAATAGAAAAAAAATTCAAAAAAAAAAATTTTCAAAAAAAATTCAAAAAAAAATCGAAAAAAAATTTTTCGAAAAAATAAAAAAAAAATTCAAAAAAAAAATCGAAAAAAATTTTTTTCGAAGAAATAGAAAAAAAATTCAAAAAAAAAAATTTTCAAAAAAAATTCAAAAAAAAATCGAAAAAAAAATTTTCGAAAAAATAAAAAAAAAATTCAAAAAAAAATCGAAAAAAAAATTTTTCGAAAAAATGAAAAAAAATCTCAAAAAAAATAAAAAAAAATCGAAAAAAAAATTTTTCGAAAAAATAAAAAAAAATTTCAAAAAAAATTTAAAAAACAATTTCAAAAAAAAATTGAAAAAAAATTTCAAAAAAAATTCAAAAAAAAATCGAAAAAAAAAATTTTCGAAAAAATAAAAAAAAAATTTTCAAAAAAAAATTGAAAAAAAATTTCGAAAAAAATTCAAAAAAAAAATCGAAAAAAAAATTTTTCGAAAAAATAAAAAAAAAAATTTCAAAAAAAATAAAAAAAAAAATTTCAAAAAAAAATTTCAAAAAAAATTCAAAAAAAAATCGAAAAAAAAATTTTCGAAAAAATAAAAAAAAAAATCAAAAAAAAAATCGAAAAAAATTTTTTCGAAAAAATAAAAAAAAAACTCAAAAAAAAAATCGAAAAAAAAAATTTTCGAAAAAATAAAAAAAAAATCTCAAAAAAAATAAAAAAAAAATTTTCGAAAAAATAAAAAAAAAATTTCAAACAAAAAATTCAAAAAAAAAAATTCTAAAAAAATTCAAAAAAAAAATCAAAAAAAAAATTTTCGAAAAAATATAAAAAAAATTTCAAAAAAAAATAAAAGAAAATTTTCAAAAAAAAATTGAAAAAAAATTTCAAAAAAAATTCAAAAAAAAATCGAAAAAAAAAATTTTCGAAAAAATAAAATAAAATTTCAAAAAAAAAATTCAAAAAAAAATTTCAAAAAAAATTCAAAAAAAAAATCGAAAAAAAAATTCAAAAAAAAAATCGAAAAAATAAAAAAAAATCTCAAAAAAAATAAAAAAAAAATCGAAAAAAAATTTTTTCGAAAAAATAGAAAAAAAAATTCAAAAAAAAAATCAAAAAAAAAATTTTCAAAAAAAAAATTTTAAAAAAAATTCAAAAAAAAAAATTTCAAAAAAAAAAAATTTCAAAAAAAAAATCAAAAAAAAATTTTCAAAAAAAAATTGAAAAAAAATTTCAAAAAAAATTCAAAAAAAAAATCGAAAAAAAAATTTTTCGAAAAAATAAAAAAAAAATTTTAAAAAAAATAAAAAAAAAATCGAAAAAAAAAAATTTTCGAAAAAATAAAAAAAAAAATTTCAAAAAAAAATTTTTCAAAAAAAAAATTGAAAAAAAAAATTCAAAAAAAATCGAAAAAAAAAATTTTCAATAAAAATTCAAAAAAAAATCGAAAAAAAATTTTTTCGAAAAAATAAAAAAAAAATCAAAAAAAAAATCGAAAAAAAAATTTTTCGAAAAAATAATAAAAAAAAATTTCAAAAAAAATTTAAAAAAAAATTTCAAAAAAAATTCAAAAAAAAATCGAAAAAAAAATTTTTCGAAAAAATAAAAAAAGAATTTAAAAAAAAATCGAAAAAAAAATTCAAAAAAAAAATCGAAAAAATAAAAAAAAATCTCAAAAAAAATTAAAAAAAAATCGAAAAAAAATTTTTTCGAAAAAATAGAAAAAAAAATTCAAAAAAAAAATCAAAAAAAAAAATTTTCAAAAAAAATTCAAAAAAAAAAATTTCAAAAAAAAAAAAAAAAAAATTACAAAAAAAAATCAAAAAAAAATTTTCAAAAAAAAAATTGAAAAAAAAATTTCAAAAAAAATAAAAAAAAAATCGAAAAAAAAAATTTTCGAAAAAATAAAAAAAAAATTTCAAAAAAAAATCAAAAAAAAAATTTTCAAAAAAAAAATTCAAAAAAAAAATTGAAAAATAATTCAAAAAAAAATCGAAAAAAAAAATTTTCGAAAAAATAAAAAAAAAATCAAAAAAAAAATTTCAAAAAAAAAATTGAAAAAAAAAATCCAAAAGAAATTCAAAAAAAAAACGAAAAAAAAATTTTCGAAAAAATAAAAAAAAAATTCAAAAAAAATTAAAAAAAAATTTTCAAAAAAAAATTTCAAAAAAAATTCAAAAAAAAAATCGAAAAAAAATTTTCAAAAAAAAAATTGAAAAAAAAAATTCAAAAAAAAATCGAAAAAAAAAATTTTCAATGAAAATTCAAAAAAAAATCGAAAAAAAAAATTTCGAAAAAATAAAAAAAAAATTTAAAAAAAAATAAAAAAAAAATCGAAAAAAAAATTTTTCAAAATAAAAATAAAAAAAAAATTTTCAAAAAAAAATTGAAAAAAAAATTCAAAAAAAATTCAAAAAAAATCGAAAAAAAAAATTTTCGAAAAAATAAAAAAAAAATTTCAAAAAAAAATCAAAAAAAAAATTTTCAAAAAAAAAATTGAAAAATAATTCAAAAAAAAAATCGAAAAAAAAAATTTTCGAAAAAATAAAAAAAAAATCAAAAAAAAAAATTTCAAAAAAAAAATTGAAAAAAAAAATCCAAAAGAAATTCAAAAAAAAATCGAAAAAAAAAATTTTCGAAAAAATAAAAAAAAAAATTCAAAAAAAATAAAAAAAAAATTTTCAAAAAAAAATTTCAAAAAAAATTAAAAAAAAAAATCGAAAAAAAAATATTTGAAAAAATAAAAAAAAAATTCAAAAAAAAAATTTTCAAAAAAAATTCAAAAAAAAATCGAAAAAAATTTTTTCGAAAAAATGAAAAAAAATCTCAAAAAAAATAAAAAAAAAATCGAAAAAATAAAAAAAATTTCAAAAAAAAATTTAAAAAAAATTTCAAAAAAAAATTGGAAAAAAATTTCAAAAAAAATTCAAAAAAAAAATGGAAAAAAAAATTTTCGAAAAAATAAAAAAAAAATTTTCAAAAAAAAATTGAAAAAAAAATTCAAAAAAAAATCGAAAAAAAAATTTTTCGAAAAAATAAAAAAAAAAATTTCAAAAAAAATAAAAAAAAAAAATTCAAAAAAAAAATTTCAAAAAAAATTCAAAAAAAAATCGAAAAAAAAATTTTTCGAAAAAATAAAAACAAAATTTCAAAAAAAAATCAAAAAAAAATTTTTCAAAAAAAAAATTGAAAAAAAAAATTAAAAAAAAATTAAAAAAAAATGGAAAAAAAAAATTTTCAAAAAAAAATTGAAAAAAAAAAAAAAAAAAATTTTCAAAAAAAAATTTCAAAAAAAATTTTAAAAAAATTTTCAAAAAAAAATTTCAAAAAAAATTCAAAAAAAAAATCGAAAAAAAAATTTTCGAAAAAATAAAAAAAAAATTCAAAAAAAAAATCGAAAAAAAAATTTTTCGAAAAAATGAAAGAAAATCTCAAAAAAAAATTCAAAAAAAAAATCGAAAAAAAATTTTTCGAAAAAATAAAAAAAAAATCAAGAAAAAAATCGAAAAAAAATTTTTTCGAAAAAATGAAAAAAAATCTCAAAAAAAATTTTAAAAAAATCGAAAAAAAAATTTTTCGAAAAAATAAAAAAAATTTCAAAAAAAATTTTAAAAAAAATTTCAAAAAAAAATTGAAAAAAAATTTCAAAAAAAATTCAAAAAAAAATGGAAAAAAAAAATTTTCGAAAAAATAAAAAAAAAATTTTCAAAAAAAAATCGAAAAAAAAATTTTCGAAAAAATAAAAAAAAAATTTCAAAAAAAATAAAAAAAAAATCGAAAAAAAAAATTTCGAAAAAATAAAAAAAAAATTCAAAAAAAAAATCGAAAAAAAATTTTTTCGAAAAAATAAAAAAAAATTTCAAAAAAAATTTAAAAAAAAATTTCAAAAAAAATTCAAAAAAAAATCGAAAAAAAAATTTTTCGAAAAAATAAAAAAAAAATTTTAAAAAAAATAATCGAAAAAAAAAATTTTCGAAAAAATAAAAAAAAAATTTCAAAAAAAAATCAAAAAAAATTTTTTCAAAAAAAAATTGAAAAAAAAAATTCAAAAAAAATTTAAAAAAAAAATCGAAAAAAAAAAATTTTCAAAAAAAAAATTGAAAAAAAAAATAAAAAAAAAAATTTCAAAAAAAAATTTTCAAAAAAAAATTAAAAAAAAAATTCAAAAAAAAAATCGAAAAAAACTTTTTCGAAAAAATAAAAAAAAAATTTCAAAAAAAAAATTTAAAAAAAAAATTCTAAAAAAATTCAAAAAAAAAATCGAAAAAAAAAAATTTTCGAAAAAATAAAAAACAAAATTTCAAAAAAAAATTGAAAAAAAATTTCAAAAAAAATTCAAAAAAAAATCGAAAAAAAAATTTTTCGAAAAAATAAAAAAAAAAATTTCAAAAAAAAAATTCAAAAAAAAATTCTAAAAAAATTCAAAAAAAATCGAAAAAAAAAAATTTTCGAAAAAATAAAAAAAAAATTTCAAAAAAAATTTTAAAAAAATTTTCAAAAAAAAATTGAAAAAAAATTTCAAAAAAAATTCAAAAAAAAATCGAAAAAAAAAATTTTCGAAAAAATAAAAAAAAAATTTCAAAAAAAAAATTCAAAAAAAAATTTCAAAAAAAATTCAAAAAAAAAATCGAAAAAAAAATTTTCGAAAAAATAAAAAAAAATTCAAAAAAAAAATCGAAAAAATAAAAAAAAATCTCAAAAAAAATAAAAAAAAAATCGAAAAAAAAATTTTTCGAAAAAATAGAAAAAAAAATTCAAAAAAAAAATCAAAAAAAAAAATTTTCAAAAAAAAATTTCAAAAAAAATTCAAAAAAAAAATTTCAAAAAAAAAAAAAAAAAAATTTCAAAAAAAAAATCAAAAAAAAATTTTCAAAAAAATAATTGAAAAAAAAATTCAAAAAAAAATCGAAAAAAAAAATTTTCAATGAAAATTCAAAAAAAAATCGAAAAAAAAAATTTCGAAAAAATAAAAAAAAAATTTCAAAAAAAATAAAAAAAAAATCGAAAAAAAAATTTTTCAAAAAAAAAATAAAAAAAAAATTTTCAAAAAAAAATTGAAAAAAAATTTCAAAAAAAATTCAAAAAAAATCGAAAAAAAATTTTTTCGAAAAAATAAAAAAAAAATTTAAAAAAAAAATCAAAAAAAAAAAATTTTCAAAAAAAAAATTCAAAAAAAAAATTGAAAAATAATTCAAAAAAAAAATCGAAAAAAAAAATTTTCGAAAAAATCAAAAAAAAAAATTTCAAAAAAAAAATTGAAATAAAAAATCCAAAAGAAATTCAAAAAAAAATCGAAAAAAAAAATTTTCGAAAAAATAAAAAAAAAATTCAAAAAAAATAAAAAAAAAATTTTCAAAAAAAAATTTCAAAAAAAATTCAAAAAAAAATCGAAAAAAAAATATTCGAAAAAATAAAAAAAAAATTCAAAAAAAAAATTTTCAAAAAAAATTCAAAAAAAAATCGAAAAAATTTTTTTCGAAAAAATGAAAAAAAATCTCAAAAAAATAAAAAAAAAATCGAAAAAATAAAAAAAAATTCAAAAAAAAATTTAAAAAAAATTTCAAAAAAAAATTGAAAAAAAATTTCAAAAAAAATTAAAAAAAAAATGGAAAAAAAATTTTTCGAAAAAATAAAAAAAAAATTTTCAAAAAAAAATTGAAAAAAAAATTACAAAAAAAATTCAAAAAAAAATCGAAAAAAAAAATTTTTTCGAAAAAATAAAAAAAAAAATTAAAAAAAAAATAAAAAAAAAATCGAAAAAAAAAATTTTCGAAAAAATAAAAAAAAAAATTCAAAAAAAAAAATCGAAAAAAAAATTCAAAAAAAAAATCGAAAAAATAAAAAAAAATCTCAAAAAAAATAAAAAAAAAATCGAAAAAAAAATTTTTCGAAAAAATAGAAAAAAAAATTCAAAAAAAAAATCAAAAAATAAATTTTCAAAAAAAAAATTTCAAAAAAAATTCAAAAAAAAAAATTTCAAAAAAAAAAAAAAAAAAATTCAAAAAAAAAATCAAAAAAAAATTTTCAAAAAAAAAATTGAAAAAAAAATTTCAAAAAAAATTCAAAAAAAATCGAAAAAAAAAATTTTCGAAAAAATAAAAAAAAAATTTTCAAAAAAAAATTGAAAAAAAAATTCAAAAAAAAAATCGAAAAAAAAATTTTTCGAAAAAATAAAAAAAAAATTTCAAAAAAAAAATTCAAAAAAAAATTTCAAAAAAAATTCAAAAAAAAAATCGAAAAAAAAATTTTCGAAAAAATAAAAAAAAATTCAAAAAAAAAATCGAAAAAATAAAAAAAAATCTCAAAAAAAATAAAAAAAAAATCGAAAAAAAAATTTTTCGAAAAAATAGAAAAAAAAATTCAAAAAAAAAATCAAAAAAAAAAATTTTCAAAAAAAAATTTCAAAAAAAATTCAAAAAAAAAATTTCAAAAAAAAAAAAAAAAAAAATTTCAAAAAAAAAATCAAAAAAAAATTTTCAAAAAAAAAATTGAAAAAAAAATTCAAAAAAAAATCGAAAAAAAAAATTTTCAATGAAAATTCAAAAAAAAATCGAAAAAAAAAATTTCGAAAAAATAAAAAAAAAATTTCAAAAAAAATAAAAAAAAAATCGAAAAAAAAATTTTTCAAAAAAAAAATAAAAAAAAAATTTTCAAAAAAAAATTGAAAAAAAATTTCAAAAAAAATTCAAAAAAAATCGAAAAAAAATTTTTTCGAAAAAATAAAAAAAAAATTTCAAAAAAAAATCAAAAAAAAAAAATTTTCAAAAAAAAAATTCAAAAAAAAAATTGAAAAATAATTCAAAAAAAAAATCGAAAAAAAAAAATTTTCGAAAAAATCAAAAAAAAAAATTTCAAAAAAAAAATTGAAAAAAAAAATCCAAAAGAAATTCAAAAAAAAATCGAAAAAAAAAATTTTCGAAAAAATAAAAAAAAAATTCAAAAAAAATAAAAAAAAAATTTTCAAAAAAAAATTTCAAAAAAAATTCAAAAAAAAATCGAAAAAAAAATATTCGAAAAAATAAAAAAAAAATTCAAAAAAAAAATTTTCAAAAAAAATTCAAAAAAAAATCGAAAAAATTTTTTTCGAAAAAATGAAAAAAAATCTCAAAAAAATAAAAAAAAAATCGAAAAAATAAAAAAAATTTCAAAAAAAAATTTAAAAAAAATTTCAAAAAAAAATTGAAAAAAAATTTCAAAAAAAATTCAAAAAAAAATGGAAAAAAAATTTTTCGAAAAAATAAAAAAAAAATTTTCAAAAAAAAATTGAAAAAAAAATTACAAAAAAAATTCAAAAAAAAATCGAAAAAAAAAAATTTTTCGAAAAAATAAAAAAAAAATTAAAAAAAAAATAAAAAAAAAATCGAAAAAAAAAATTTTCGAAAAAAAAAAAAAAAAAATTCAAAAAAAAAATCGAAAAAAAAATTCAAAAAAAAAATCGAAAAAATAAAAAAAAATCTCAAAAAAAATAAAAAAAAAATCGAAAAAAAAATTTTTCGAAAAAATAGAAAAAAAAATTCAAAAAAAAAATCAAAAAAAAAATTTTCAAAAAAAAAATTTCAAAAAAAATTCAAAAAAAAAAATTTCAAAAAAAAAAAAAAAAAAATTCAAAAAAAAAATCAAAAAAAAATTTTCAAAAAAAAAAATTGAAAAAAAAATTTCAAAAAAAATTCAAAAAAAATCGAAAAAAAAAATTTTCGAAAAAATAAAAAAAAAATTTTCAAAAAAAAATTGAAAAAAAAATTCAAAAAAAAAATCGAAAAAAAAATTTTTCGAAAAAATAAAAAAAAAAATTTCAAAAAAAATAAAAAAAAAAATTTCAAAAAAAAATTTCAAAAAAAATTCAAAAAAAAATCGAAAAAAAAATTTTTCGAAAAAATAAAAAAAAAATTTCAAAAAAAAATCAAAAAAAAATTTTTCAAAAAAAAAATTGAAAAAAAAAATTAAAAAAAAATTAAAAAAAAAATCGAAAAAAAAAATTTTCAAAAAAAAAATTGAAAAAAAAAATAAAAAAAAAATTTTCAAAAAAAAATTTCAAAAAAAATTTTAAAAAAATTTTCAAAAAAAAATTTCAAAAAAAATTCAAAAAAAAAATTGAAAAAAAAATTTTCGAAAAAATAAAAAAAAAATTCAAAAAAAAAATCGAAAAAAAAAATTTTCGAAAAAAAAATTGAAAAAAAAAATTCAAAAAAAATTAAAAAAAAAATCGAAAAAAAAAATTTTCAAAAAAAAAATTGAAAAAAAAAATAAAAAAAAAAATTTTCAAAAAAAAATTTCAAAAAATATTCAAAAAAAAAATCGAAAAAAATTTTTTCGAAAAAATAAAAAAAAAAATCAAAAAAAAAATCGAAAAAAAAAGTTTTCGAAAAAATAAAAAAAAAATCTCAAAAAAAATAAAAAAAAAATTTTCGAAAAAATAAAAAAAAAATTTCAAAAAAAAAATTCAAAAAAAAAATTCTAAAAAAATTCAAAAAAAAAAATCGAAAAAAAAAATTTTCGAAAAAATAAAAAAAAAATTTCAAAAAAAATTAAAAAAAAATTTTCAAAAAAAAATTGAAAAAAAATTTCAAAAAAAATTCAAAAAAAAATCGAAAAAAAAAATTTTCGAAAAAATAAAAAAAAAAATTTCAAAAAAAAAATTCAAAAAAAAATTCTAAAAAAATTCAAAAAAAAAATCAAAAAAAAAAAATTTTCGAAAAAATAAAAAAAAAAATTTCAAAAAAAATTTTAAAAAAATTTTCAAAAAAAAATTGAAAAAAAATTTCAAAAAAAATTCAAAAAAAAATCGAAAAAAAAAATTTTCGAAAAAATAAAAAAAAAAATTTCAAAAAAAAACTCAAAAAAAAATTTCAAAAAAAATTCAAAAAAAAAATCGAAAAAAAAATTTTCGAAAAAATAAAAAAAAAATTCAAAAAAAAAATCGAAAAAATAAAAAAAAATCTCAAAAAAAATAAAAAAAAAATCGAAAAAAAAATTTTTCGAAAAAATAGAAAAAAAAATTCAAAAAAAAAATCAAAAAAAAAAATTTTCAAAAAAAAATTTCAAAAAAAAATTCAAAAAAAAAATTAAAAAAAAAAAAAAAAAAATTTCAAAAAAAAAATCAAAAAAAAATTTTCAAAAAAAAAATTGAAAAAAAAATTTCAAAAAAAATTCAAAAAAAATCGAAAAAAAAAATTTTCAATGAAAATTCAAAAAAAAATCGAAAAAAAAAATTTCGAAAAAATAAAAAAAAAATTTCAAAAAAAATAAAAAATAAATCGAAAAAAAAATTTTTCAAAAAAAAAATAAAAAAAAAATTTTCAAAAAAAAATTGAAAAAAAATTTCAAAAAAAATTCAAAAAAAATCGAAAAAAAAAATTTTCGAAAAAATAAAAAAAAAATTTCAAAAAAAAATCAAAAAAAAAATTTTCAAAAAAAAAATTCAAAAAAAAAATTGAAAAATAATTCAAAAAAAAAATCGAAAAAAAAAATTTTCGAAAAAATAAAAAAAAAATCAAAAAAAAAAATTAAAAAAAAAAAATTGAAAAAAAAATCAAAAAGAAATTCAAAAAAAAATCGAAAAAAAAAATTTTCGAAAAAATAAAAAAAAAATTCAAAAAAAATAAAAAAAAAATTTTCAAAAAAAAATTTCAAAAAAAATTCAAAAAAAAAATCGAAAAAAAAATTTTCGAAAAAATAAAAAAAAAATTCAAAAAAAAAAATTTTCAAAAAAAATTCAAAAAAAAATCGAAAAAAAATTTTTCGAAAAAATGAAAAAAAATCTCAAAAAAAATAAAAAAAAAATCGAAAAAATAAAAAAAATTTCAAAAAAAATAAAAAAAAATCGAAAAAAAAAATTTTCGAAAAAATAAAAAAAAAAATTTCAAAAAAAAAATCGAAAAAAAAATTCAAAAAAAAAATCGAAAAAATAAAAAAAAATCTCAAAAAAAATAAAAAAAAAATCGAAAAAAAAATTTTTCGAAAAAATAGAAAAAAAAATTCAAAAAAAAAATCAAAAAAAAAAAATTTTCAAAAAAAAAATTTCAAAAAAAATTCAAAAAAAAAAATTTCAAAAAAAAAATCAAAAAAAAATTTTCAAAAAAAAAATTGAAAAAAAAATTTCAAAAAAAATTCAAAAAAAAATCGAAAAAAAAATTTTTCGAAAAAATAAAAAAAAAATTTCAAAAAAAAATTGAAAAAAATTTCAAAAAAAAATAAAAAAAAAATTTTCAAAAAAAAATTGAAAAAAAATTTCAAAAAAAATTCAAAAAAAAAATCGAAAAAAAAATTTTTCGAAAAAATAAAAAAAAAATTAAAAAAAAAATTTAAAAAAAAATCGAAAAAAAAATTTTTCGAAAAAATAAAAAAAAAAATTTCAAAAAAAATCAAAAAAAAATTTTTCAAAAAAAAAATTGAAAAAAAAAATTCAAAAAAAAATCGAAAAAAAAAAATTTTCAATAAAAATTCAAAAAAAAATCGAAAAAAAATTTTTTCGGAAAAATAAAAAAAAAATTGAAAAAAAAATAAAAAAAAAAATCGAAAAAAAAAATTTTCGAAAAAATAAAAAAAAAAATTTCAAAAAAAAATTTTTCAAAAAAAAAATTGAAAAAAAAAATTCAAAAAAAATTTAAAAAAAAATCGAAAAAAAAAATTTTCAAAAAAAAATTGAAAAAAAATTTCGAAAAAAATTCAAAAAAAAAATCGAAAAAAAAATTTTTCGAAAAAATAAAAAAAAAAATTTCAAAAAAAAAATCGAAAAAATAAAAAAAAATTAAAAAAAAATCGAAAAAAAAATTTTTCGAAAAAATAGAAAAAAAAATTCAAAAAAAAAAATTTTCAAAAAAAAATTTCAAAAAAAATTCAAAAAAAAAATTTCAAAAAAAAAAAAAAAAAAATTTCAAAAAAAAAATCAAAAAAAAATTTTCAAAAAAAAAATTGAAAAAAAAAATTCAAAAAAAATTCAAAAAAAAATCGAAAAAAAAAATTTTCGAAAAAATAAAAAAAAAATTTCAAAAAAAAATTGAAAAAAAAATTCAAAAAAAAAATCGAAAAAAAAATTTTTCGAAAAAATAAAAAAAAAAATTTCAAAAAAAATAAAAAAAAAAATTTAAAAAAAAAAAAATTTCAAAAAAAATTCAAAAAAAATTTAAAAAAAAATGGAAAAAAAAAATTTTCAAAAAAAAATTGAAAAAAAAAATAAAAAAAAAATTTTCAAAAAAAAATTTCAAAAAAAATTTTAAAAAAATTTTCAAAAAAAAATTTCAAAAAAAATTCAAAAAAAAAATCGAAAAAAAAATTTTCGAAAAAATAAAAAAAAAATTCAAAAAAAAAATCGAAAAAAAATTTTTTCGAAAAAATGAAAAAAAATCTCAAAAAAAAATTCAATAAAAAAATCGAAAAAAAAATTTTCGAAAAAATAAAAAAAAAATCAAAAAAAAAATCGAAAAAAAATTTTTCAAAAAAAAAATTGAAAAAAAAAATTCAAAAAAAATTAAAAAAAAAAATGGAAAAAAACAATTTTCAAAAAAAAATTGAAAAAAAAAAAAAAAATTTTCAAAAAAAAATTTCAAAAAAAATTTTAAAAAAATTTTCAAAAAAAAATTTCAAAAAAAATTTTCGAAAAAATAAAAAAAAAATTCAAAAAAAAAATCGAAAAAAAAATTTTTCGAAAAAATGAAAAAAAATCTCAAAAAAAAATTCAAAAAAAAATCGAAAAAAAATTTTTCGAAAAAATAAAAAAAAAATCAAAAAAAAAATCGAAAAAAATTTTTTTCGAAAAAATGAAAAAAAATCTCAAAAAAAATTTTAAAAAAATCGAAAAAAAATTTTTTCGAAAAAATAAAAAAAATTTCAAAAAAAATTTTAAAAAAAATTTCAAAAAAAAATTGAAAAAAAATTTCAAAAAAAATTCAAAAAAAAATGGAAAAAAAAAATTTTCGAAAAAATAAAAAAAAAATTTTCAAAAAAAAATCGAAAAAAAAATTTTCGAAAAAATAAAAAAAAAATTTCAAAAAAAATAAAAAAAAAATCGAAAAAAAAATTTTCGAAAAAATAAAAAAAAAATTCAAAAAAAAAATCGAAAAAAAAATTTTTCGAAAAAATAAAAAAAAATTTCAAAAAAAATTTAAAAAAAAATTTCAAAAAAAATTCAAAAAAAAATCGAAAAAAAAATTTTTCGAAAAAATAAAAAAAAAATTTTAAAAAAAATAATCGAAAAATAAAAATTTTCGAAAAAATAAAAAAAAAATTTCAAAAAAAAATCAAAAAAAATTTTTTCAAAAAAAAATTGAAAAAAAAAATTCAAAAAAAATTTAAAAAAAAATCGAAAAAAAAAAATTTTCAAAAAAAAAATTGAAAAAAAAAATTAAAAAAAAAATTTTCAAAAAAAAATTTCAAAAAAAATTCAAAAAAAAAATCGAAAAAAACTTTTTCGAAAAAATAAAAAAAAAAATCAAAAAAAAAATCGAAAAAAAAAGTTTTCGAAAAAATAAAAAAAAAATCTCAAAAAAAATAAAAAAAAAATTTTCGAAAAAATAAAAAAAAAATTTCAAAAAAAAAATTAAAAAAAAAATTCTAAAAAAATTCAAAAAAAAAATCGAAAAAAAAAATTTTCGAAAAAATAAAAAAAAAATTTCAAAAAAAATTTTCGAAAAAATTTTAAAAAAAATTTCAAAAAAAATTGAAAAAAAATTTCAAAAAAAATTCAAAAAAAAATCGAAAAAAAAAATTTTCGAAAAAATAAAAAAAAAAATTTCAAAAAAAAAATTCAAAAAAAAATTTCAAAAAAAATTCAAAAAAAAAATCGAAAAAAAAATTTTCGAAAAAATAAAAAAAAAATTCAAAAAAAAAATCGAAAAAATAAAAAAAAATCTCAAAAAAAATAAAAAAAAATCGAAAAAAAAATTTTTCGAAAAAATAGAAAAAAAAATTCAAAAAAAAATCAAAAAAAAAAATTTTCAAAAAAAAATTTCAAAAAAAATTCAAAAAAAAAAAATTTCAAAAAAAAAAAAAAAAAAAAATTTCAAAAAAAAAATCAAAAAAAAATTTTCAAAAAAAAAATTGAAAAAAAAATTCAAAAAAAAATCGAAAAAAAAAATTTTCAATGAAAATTCAAAAAAAAATCGAAAAAAAAAATTTCGAAAAAATAAAAAAAAAATTTCAAAAAAAATAAAAAAAAATCGAAAAAAAAATTTTTCAAAAAAAAAATAAAAAAAAAATTTTCAAAAAAAAATTGAAAAAAAATTTCAAAAAAAATTCAAAAAAAATCGAAAAAAAAAATTTTCGAAAAAATAAAAAAAAAATTTCAAAAAAATTTTCAAAAAAAAAATTCAAAAAAAAAATTGAAAAAAAAATTTTTCGAAAAAATCAAAAAAAAAAATTTCAAAAAAAAAATTGAAAAAAAAAATCCAAAAGAAATTCAAAAAAAAATCAAAAAAAATTTTTTCAAAAAAAAATTGAAAAAAAAAATTCAAAAAAAATTTAAAAAAAAATCGAAAAAAAAAATTTTCAAAAAAAAAATTGAAAAAAAAAATTAAAAAAAAAATTTTCAAAAAAAAATTTCAAAAAAAATTCAAAAAAAAAATCGAAAAAAACTTTTTCGAAAAAATAAAAAAAAAAATCAAAAAAAAAATCGAAAAAAAAAGTTTTCGAAAAAATAAAAAAAAAATTTCAAAAAAAAAAAAAAAAAAATTTCAAAAAAAAAATCAAAAAAAAATTTTCAAAAAAAAATAAAAAAAAAAATTTCAAAAAAAATTCAAAAAAAAAATCGAAAAAAAATTTTTCGAAAAAATAAAAAAAAAATTCAAAAAAAAAATCGAAAAAAAAATATTCGAAAAAATAAAAAAAAAATTCAAAAAAAAAATTTTCAAAAAAAATTCAAAAAAAAATCGAAAAAAAATTTTTCGAAAAAATGAAAAAAAATCTCAAAAAAAATAAAAAAAAAATCGAAAAAATAAAAAAAATTTCAAAAAAAAATTTAAAAAAAATTTCAAAAAAAAATTGAAAAAAAATTTCAAAAAAAATTCAAAAAAAAATGGAAAAAAAATTTTTCGAAAAAATAAAAAAAAAAATTTCAAAAAAAAATTGAAAAAAAAATTACAAAAAAAATTCAAAAAAAAATCGAAAAAAAAAATTTTTTCGAAAAAATAAAAAAAAAATTAAAAAAAAAATAAAAAAAAAAATCGAAAAAAAAAATTTTCGAAAAAATAAAAAAAAAAAATTCAAAAAAAAAATCGAAAAAAAAATTCAAAAAAAAAATCGAAAAAATAAAAAAAAATCTCAAAAAAAATAAAAAAAAAATCTTAAAAAAAATTTTTCGAAAAAAAAAATTGAAAAAAAAATTTCAAAAAAAATTCAAAAAAAAATCGAAAAAAAAAATGTTCGAAAAAATAAAAAAAAAATTTCAAAAAAAAATTGAAAAAAAAATTCAAAAAAAAAATCGAAAAAAAAATTTTTCGAAAAAATAAAAAAAAAAATTTCAAAAAAAATAAAAAAAAAAATTTCAAAAAAAAATTTCAAAAAAAATTCAAAAAAAAATCAAAAAAAAAATTGAAAAAAAAAATTCAAAAAAAATTTAAAAAAAATCGAAAAAAAAAATTTTCAAAAAAAAAATTGAAAAAAAAAATAAAAAAAAAAATTTCAAAAAAAAATTTCAAAAAAAATTTTAAAAAAATTTTCAAAAAAAAATTTCAAAAAAAATTCAAAAAAAAATTGAAAAAAAAATTTTCGAAAAAATAAAAAAAAAATTCAAAAAAAAAATCGAAAAAAAAAATTTTCGAAAAAAAAATTTTCGAAAAAAAATTCAAAAAAAATTAAAAAAAAAATCGAAAAAAAAAATTTTCAAAAAAAAAATTGAAAAAAAAAATAAAAAAAAAAATTTTCAAAAAAAAATTTCAAAAAATATTCAAAAAAAAAATCGAAAAAAATTTTTTCGAAAAAATAAAAAAAAAATCAAAAAAGAAATCGAAAAAAAAAGTTTTCGAAAAAATAAAAAAAAAATCTCAAAAAAAATAAAAAAAAAATTTTCGAAAAAATAAAAAAAAAATTTCAAAAAAAAAATTCAAAAAAAAAATTCTAAAAAAATTTTAAAAAAAAAATCGAAAAAAAAAATTTTCGAAAAAATAAAAAAAAAATTTCAAAAAAAATTAAAAAAAAAATTTCAAAAAAAAATTGAAAAAAAATTTCAAAAAAATTCAAAAAAAATCGAAAAAAAAAATTTTCGAAAAAATAAAAAAAAAAATTTCAAAAAAAAAATTCAAAAAAAAATTCTAAAAAAATTCAAAAAAAAAATCGAAAAAAAAAAATTTTCGAAAAAATAAAAAAAAAATTTCAAAAAAAATTTAAAAAAAATTTTCAAAAAAAAATTGAAAAAAAATTTCAAAAAAAATTAAAAAAAAAATCGAAAAAAAAAATTTTCGAAAAAATAAAAAAAAAAATTTCAAAAAAAAAATTCAAAAAAAAATTTCAAAAAAAATTCAAAAAAAAAATCGAAAAAAAAATTTTCGAAAAAAAAAAAAAAAATTCAAAAAAAAAAATCGAAAAAATAAAAAAAAATCTCAAAAAAAATAAAAAAAAAATCGAAAAAAAAATTTTTCGAAAAAATAGAAAAAAAAATTCAAAAAAAAAATCAAAAAAAAAAATTTTCAAAAAAAAATTTCAAAAAAAATTCAAAAAAAAAAATTAAAAAAAAAAAAAAAAAAATTTAAAAAAAAAATCAAAAAAAAATTTTCAAAAAAAAAATTGAAAAAAAAATTTCAAAAAAAATTCAAAAAAAATCGAAAAAAAAAATTTTCAATGAAAATTCAAAAAAAATTTCAAAAAAAATTCAAAAAAAAATGGAAAAAAAAATTTCAAAAAAAATTCAAAAAAAAATCGAAAAAAAAAATTTTTCGAAAAAATAAAAAAAAAATTAAAAAAAAAATAAAAAAAAAATCGAAAAAAAAAATTTTCGAAAAAATAAAAAAAAAAATTTCAAAAAAAAATTCAAAAAAAAATTTCAAAAAAAATTCAAAAAAAAAATCGAAAAAAAAATTCAAAAAAAAAATCGAAAAAATAAAAAAAAATCTCAAAAAAAATAAAAAAAAAAATAGAAAAAAAAATTCAAAAAAAAAATCAAAAAAAAAATTTTTCAAAAAAAAAATTTCAAAAAAAATTCAAAAAAAAAAATTTCAAAATCAAAAAAAAAAAAAATTTCAGAAAAAAAATCAAAAAAAAATTTTCAAAAAAAAAATTGAAAAAAAAATTTCAAAAAAAATTCAAAAAAAAATCGAAAAAAAAAATTTTCAATAAAAATTCAAAAAAAATCGAAAAAAAAAATTTCGAAAAAATAAAAAAAAAATTTCAAAAAAAATAAAAAAAAATCGAAAAAAAAATTTTTCAAAAAAAAATAAAAAAAAAATTTTCAAAAAAAAATTGAAAAAAAATTTCAAAAAAAATTCAAAAAAAATCGAAAAAAATTTTTTTCGAAAAAATAGAAAAAAAATTCAAAAAAAAAAATTTTCAAAAAAAATTCAATAAAAAATCGAAAAAAAAATTTTCGAAAAAATAAAAAAAAAATTCAAAAAAAAAATCGAAAAAAATTTTTTTCGAAAAAATAGAAAAAAAATTCAAAAAAAAAAAATTTCAAAAAAAATTCAAAAAAAAATCGAAAAAAAAATCGAAAAAAAATAAAAAAAAAATTCAAAAAAAAAATCGAAAAAAAAATTTTTCGAAAAAATCGAAAAAAAAATTTTTCGAAAAAATAAAAAAAAATTTCAAAAAAAATTTAAAAAAAAATTTCAAAAAAAAATTGAAAAAAAATTTCAAAAAAAATTCAAAAAAAAATCGAAAAAAAAAATTTTCGAAAAAATAAAAAAAAAATTTCAAAAAAAAACTGAAAAAAAATTTCGAAAAAAATTCAAAAAAAAAATCGAAAAAAAAATTTTTCCAAAAAAATAAAAAAAAAAATTTCAAAAAAAATAAAAAAAAAAATTTCAAAAAAAAATTTCAAAAAAAATTCAAAAAAAAATCGAAAAAAAAATTTTCGAAAAAATAAAAAAAAAATTCAAAAAAAAATCGAAAAAATTTTTTTCGAAAAAATAAAAAAAAAATTCAAAAAAAAAATCGAAAAAAAAATTTTTCGAAAAAATAAAAAAAAAATCTCAAAAAAAATAAAAAAAAATTTTTCGAAAAAATAAAAAAAAAATTTCAAAAAAAAAATTCAAAAAAAAAATTCTAAAAAAATTCAAAAAAAAAATCGAAAAAAAAAATTTTCGAAAAAATAAAAAAAAAATTTCAAAAAAAATTTAAAAAAAAATTTTCAAAAAAAAATTGAAAAAAAAATTCAAAAAAAATTCAAAAAAAAAAATTTCAAAAAAAAAAAAAAAATTTCAAAAAAAAATCAAAAAAAAATTTTCAAAAAAAAAATTGAAAAAAAAATTTCAAAAAAAATTCAAAAAAAAATCGAAAAAAAAAAATTTTCAATAAAAATTCAAAAAAAATCGAAAAAAAAAATTTCGAAAAAATAAAAAAAAAAATTTTCAAAAAAAAATTGAAAAAAAATTTCAAAAAAAATTTAAAAAAAATCGAAAAAAAAAATTTTCGAAAAAATAAAAAAAAAATTTCAAAAAAAAATCAAAAAAAAAATTTTCAAAAAAAAAATTCAAAAAAAAAATTGAAAAATAATTCAAAAAAAAAATCGAAAAAAAAAATTTTCGAAAAAATAAAAAAAAAATCAAAAAAAAAAATTAAAAAAAAAAAATTGAAAAAAAAAAATCCAAAAGAAATTCAAAAAAAAATCGAAAAAAAAAATTTTCGAAAAAATAAAAAAAAAAATTCAAAAAAAAAAAAAAAAAAAATTTTCAAAAAAAAATTTCAAAAAAAATTCAAAAAAAAAATCGAAAAAAAATTTTTCGGAAAAATAAAAAAAAAATTCAAAAAAAAAAATTTTCAAAAAAAATTCAAAAAAAAATCGAAAAAAAAATTTTTCGAAAAAATAAAAAAAAAATTCAAAAAAAATAAAAAAAAAATTTTCAAAAAAAAATTTCAAAAAAAATTCAAAAAAAAAATCGAAAAAAAAATTTTCGAAAAAATAAAAAAAAAATTCAAAAAAAAAAATTTTCAAAAAAAATTCAAAAAAAAATCGAAAAAATTTTTTTCGAAAAAATGAAAAAAAATCTCAAAAAAAATAAAAAAAAAATCGAAAAAAAAATTTTTCGAAAAAATAAAAAAAATTTCAAAAAAAATTTTAAAAAAAATTTCAAAAAAAAATTGGAAAAAAATTTCAAAAAAAATTCAAAAAAAAATTGAAAAAAAAAATTTTCGAAAAAATAAAAAAAAAAATTTCAAATAAAAATAAAAAAAAAATTTCAAAAAAAATTAAAAAAAAATCGAAAAAAAAATTTTCGAATAAATAAAAAAAAAATTCAAAAAAAAATCGAAAAAAATTTTTTTCGAAAAAATGAAAAAAAATCTCAACAAAAAAATAAAAAAAAAAATCGAAAAAAAAATTTTTCGAAAAAATAAAAAAAAATTTCAAGAAAAATTAAAAAAAAAATTTCAAAAAAAATTCAAAAAAAAATCGAAAAAAAAATTTTTCGAAAAAATAAAAAAAAAAATTAAAAAAAAATAAAAAAAAAATCGAAAAAAAAAATTTTCGAAAAAATAAAAAAAAAAATTTCAAAAAAAAATCAAAAAAAAATTTTTCGAAAAAAAAATTGAAAAAAAAAATTCAAAAAAAATTCAAAAAAAAATCGAAAAAAAAAATTTTCAAAAAAAAAATTGAAAAAAAAAATAAAAAAAAAAATTTTCAAAAAAAAATTTCAAAAAAAATTCAAAAAAAAAATCGAAAAAAAAATTTTCGAAAAAATAAAAAAAAAATTCAAAAAAAAAAATTTTCAAAAAAAATTCAAAAAAAAATCGCAAAAAATTTTTTCGAAAAAATGAAAAAAAATCTCAAAAAAAATAAAAAAAAAATCGAAAAAAAAATTTTTCGAAAAAATAAAAAAAATTTCAAAAAAAATTTTAAAAAAAATTTCTAAAAAAAATTGAAAAAAAATTTCAAAAAAAATTCAAAAAAAATCGAAAAAAAAATTTTTCGAAAAAATAAAAAAAAAATTTTCAAAAAAAAATTGAAAAAAAAATTCAAAAAAAAAATCGAAAAAAAAATTTTTCGAAAAAATAAAAAAAAAAATTTCAAAAAAAATAAAAAAAAAAATTTCAAAAAAAAAATTTCAAAAAAAATTCAAAAAAAAATCGAAAAAAAAATTTTTCGAAAAAATAAAAAAAAAATTTAAAAAAAAAATCAAAAAAAAATTTTTCAAAAAAAAAATTGAAAGAAAAAATTCAAAAAAAATTAAAAAAAAAATCAAAAAAAAAATTTTCAAAAAAAAAATTCAAAAAAAAAATTGAAAAATAATTCAAAAAAAAAATCGAAAAAAAAAATTTTCGAAAAAATAAAAAAAAAATCAAAAAAAAAAATTTCAAAAAAAAAATTGAAAAAAAAAATCCAAAAGAAATTCAAAAAAAAATCGAAAAAAAAAATTTTCGAAAAAATAAAAAAAAAAATTCAAAAAAAATAAAAAAAAAAAATTTTCAAAAAAAAATTTCAAAAAAAATTCAAAAAAAAAATCGAAAAAAAATTTTTCGGAAAAATAAAAAAAAAAATTCAAAAAAAAAAATTTTCAAAAAAAATTCAAAAAAAAATCGAAAAAAAAATTTTTCGAAAAAATAAAAAAAAAATTCAAAAAAAATAAAAAAAAAATTTTCAAAAAAAAATTTCAAAAAAAATTCAAAAAAAAAATCGAAAAAAAAATTTTCGAAAAAATAAAAAAAAAATTCAAAAAAAAAAATTTTCAAAAAAAATTCAAAAAAAAATCGAAAAAATTTTTTTCGAAAAAATGAAAAAAAATCTCAAAAAAAATAAAAAAAAAATCGAAAAAAAAATTTTTCGAAAAAATAAAAAAAATTTCAAAAAAAATTTTAAAAAAAATTTCAAAAAAAAATTGGAAAAAAATTTCAAAAAAAATTCAAAAAAAAATCGAAAAAAAAAATTTTCGAAAAAATAAAAAAAAAATTTTCAAAAAAAAATAAAAAAAAAATTTCAAAAAAAATAAAAAAAAAATCGAAAAAAAAATTTTCGAAAAAATAAAAAAAAAATTCAAAAAAAAATCGAAAAAAATTTTTTTCGAAAAAATGAAAAAAAATCTCAAAAAAAAATAAAAAAAAAAATCGAAAAAAAAATTTTTCGAAAAAATAAAAAAAAATTTCAAAAAAAATTTTAAAAAAAATTTCAAAAAAAATTCAAAAAAAAATCGAAAAAAAAATTTTTCGAAAAAATAAAAAAAAAATTTAAAAAAAAATAAAAAAAAAATCGAAAAAAAAATTTTTCGAAAAAATAAAAAAAAAAATTTCAAAAAAAAATCAAAAAAAAATTTTTCGAAAAAAAAATTGAAAAAAAAAATTCAAAAAAAATTAAAAAAAAAATCGAAAAAAAAAATTTTCAAAAAAAAAATTGAAAAAAAAATAAAAAAAAAAATTTTCAAAAAAAAATTTCAAAAAAAATTCAAAAAAAAAATCGAAAAAAAAATTTTCGAAAAAATAAAAAAAAAATTCAAAAAAAAAAATTTTCAAAAAAAATTCAAAAAAAAATCGCAAAAAATTTTTTCGAAAAAATGAAAAAAAATCTCAAAAAAAATAAAAAAAAATCGAAAAAAAAATTTTTCGAAAAAATAAAAAAAATTTCAAAAAAAATTTTAAAAAAAATTTCAAAAAAAAATTGAAAAAAAATTTCAAAAAAAATTCAAAAAAAATCGAAAAAAAAATTTTTCGAAAAAATAAAAAAAAATTTTTCAAAAAAAAATTGAAAAAAAAAATTCAAAAAAAAAATCGAAAAAAAAATTTTTCGAAAAAATAAAAAAAAAATTTCAAAAAAAATAAAAAAAAAAATTTCAAAAAAAAATTTCAAAAAAAATTCAAAAAAAAATCGAAAAAAAAATTTTTCGAAAAAATAAAAAAAAAATTTCAAAAAAAAATCAAAAAAAAATTTTTCAAAAAAAAAATTGAAAAAAAAAATTCAAAAAAAATTTAAAAAAAAATCGAAAAAAAAAATTTTCAAAAAAAAAATTGAAAAAAAAAATAAAAAAAAAATTTTCAAAAAAAAATTTCAAAAAAAATTTAAAAAAATTTTCAAAAAAAAATTTCAAAAAAAATTCAAAAAAAAAAATCGAAAAAAAAATTTTCGAAAAAATAAAAAAAAAATTCAAAAAAAAATCGAAAAAAAATTTTTTCGAAAAAATGAAAAAAAATCTCAAAAAAAATTCAAAAAAAAAATCGAAAAAAAAATTTTCGAAAAAATAAAAAAAAAATTCAAAAAAAAAATCGAAAAAAATTTTTTTCGAAAAAATGAAAAAAAATCTCGAAAAAAAATAAAAAAAAAATCGAAAAAAAAATTTTTCGAAAAAATAAAAAAAATTTCAAAAAAAATTTTAAAAAAAATTTCAAAAAAAAATTGAAAAAAAATTTCAAAAAAAATTCAAAAAAAAATGGAAAAAAAAATTTTTCGAAAAAATAAAAAAAAAATTTTCAAAAAAAAATTGAAAAAAAAATTTCAAAAAAAATTCAAAAAAAAATCGAAAAAAAAAAATTCGAAAAAATAAAAAAAAAATTTCAAAAAAAATAAAAAAAAAATCGAAAAAAAAATTTTCGAAAAAATAAAAAAAAAATTCAAAAAAAAAATCGAAAAAAAATTTTTTCGAAAAAATAAAAAAAAATTTCAAAAAAAATTTAAAAAAAAATTTCAAAAAAAATTCAAAAAAAATCGAAAAAAAAATTTTTCGAAAAAATAAAAAAAAAATTTAAAAAAAAATAAAAAAAAAATCGAAAAAAAAAATTTTCGAAAAAATAAAAAAAAAATTTCAAAAAAAAATTTTTCAAAAAAAAAAATTGAAAAAAAGAATTCAAAAAAAATTTAAAAAAAAATCGAAAAAAAAAATTTTCAAAAAAAAATTGAAAAAAAAAATAAAAAAAAAAATTTTCAAAAAAAAATTTCAAAAAAAATTAAAAAAAAAAATCGAAAAAAAAACTTTTCGAAAAAATAAAAAAAAAATTTCAAAAAAAATTAAAAAAAAAATTTCAAAAAAAAATTGAAAAAAAATTTCAAAAAAAATTCAAAAAAAAATCGAAAAAAAAATTTTTCGAAAAAATAAAAAAAAAAATTTCAAAAAAAAAATTCAAAAAAAAATTCTAAAAAAATTCAAAAAAAAAATCGAAAAAAAAAAATTTTCGAAAAAATAAAAAAAAAATTTCAAAAAAAATTAAAAAAAAATTTTCAAAAAAAAATTGAAAAAAAATTTCAAAAAAAATTCAAAAAAAATCGAAAAAAAAAATTTTCGAAAAAATAAAAAAAAAAATTTCAAAAAAAAAATTCAAAAAAAAATTTCAAAAAAAATTCAAAAAAAAAATCGAAAAAAAAATTTTCGAAAAAATAAAAAAAAATTCAAAAAAAAATCGAAAAAATAAAAAAAAATCTCAAAAAAAATAAAAAAAAAATCGAAAAAAAATTTTTTCGAAAAAATAGAAAAAAAAAATTCAAAAAAAAAATCAAAAAAAAAAAAATTTTCAAAAAAAAAATTTCAAAAAAAATTAAAAAAAAAATCGAAAAAAAAAAATTTTCAATGAAAATTCAAAAAAAAATCGAAAAAAAAAATTTCGAAAAAATAAAAAAAAAATTTCAAAAAAAATAAAAAAAAAATCGAAAAAAAAATTTTTCAAAAAAAAAAAAAAAAAAAAATTTCAAAAAAAAATTGAAAAAAAATTTCAAAAAAAATTCAAAAAAAATCGAAAAAAAAAATTTTCGAAAAAATAAAAAAAAAATTTCAAAAAAAAATCAAAAAAAAAAATTTCAAAAAAAAAATTCAAAAAAAAAATTGAAAAATAATTCAAAAAAAAAATCGAAAAAAAAAATTTTCGAAAAAATAAAAAAAAAATCAAAAAAAAAAATTTCAAAAAAAAAATTGAAAAAAAAAATCCAAAAGAAATTAAAAAAAAAATCGAAAAAAAAAATTTTCGAAAAAATAAAAAAAAAATTCAAAAAAAATAAAAAAAAAATTTTCAAAAAAAAATTTCAAAAAAAATTCAAAAAAAAAATCGAAAAAAAAATTTTCGAAAAAATAAAAAAAAAATTCAAAAAAAAAAATTTTCAAAAAAAATTCAAAAAAAAATCGAAAAAAAATTTTTCGAAAAAATGAAAAAAAATCTCAAAAAAAATAAAAAAAAAATCGAAAAAAAAATCGAAAAAAAAATCGAAAAAAAAATTTTCGAAAAAATAAAAAAAAAATTCAAAAAAAAATCGAAAAAATAAAAAAAATCTCAAAAAAAATAAAAAAAAAATCGAAAAAATAGAAAAAAAAATTCAAAAAAAAAATCAAAAAAAAAATTTTCAAAAAAAAAATTTCTAAAAAAAATTCAAAAAAAAAAATTTCAAAAAAAATTCAAAAAAAAAATTTCAAAAAAAAAATCAAAAAAAAATTTTCAAAAAAAAAATTGAAAAAAAAATTTCAAAAAAAATTCAAAAAAAATTCAAAAAAAAAAAATTTCAAAAAAAATTCAATAAAAAATCGAAAAAAAAATTTTCGAAAAAATAAAAAAAAAATTCAAAGAAAAAATCGAAAAAAAAATTTTTCGAAAAAATGAAAAAAAATCTCAAAAAAAATAAAAAAAAAAACGAAAAAAAAATTTTTCGAAAAAATAAAAAAAAATTTCAAAAAAAATTTTTAAAAAAATTTCAAAAAAAAAATTGAAAAAAAATTTCAAAAAAAATTCAAAAAAAAATCGAAAAAAAAAATTTTCGAAAAAATAAAAAAAAAATTTTCAAAAAAAAATTGAAAAAAAATTTCGAAAAAAATTCAAAAAAAAAATCGAAAAAAAAATTTTTCGAAAAAATAAAAAAAAAATTTCAAAAAAAATAGAAAAAAAATTTCAAAAAAAAATTTCAAAAAAAATTCAAAAAAAAATCGAAAAAAAAATTTTCGAAAAAATAAAAAAAAAAATCAAAAAAAAAATCGAAAAAAATTTTTTCGAAAAAATAAAAAAAAAATTCAAAAAAAAAATCGAAAAAAAAAATTTTCGAAAAAATAAAAAAAAAATCTCAAAAAAAATAAAAAAAAATTTTTCGAAAAAATAAAAAAAAAATTTCAAAAAAAAATTCAAAAAAAAAATTCTAAAAAAATTCAAAAAAAAAATCGAAAAAAAAAATTTTCGAAAAAATAAAAAAAAAAATTCAAAAAAAATTTAAAAAAAATTTTCAAAAAAAAATTGAAAAAAAATTTCAAAAAAAATTCAAAAAAAAAAATTTCAAAAAAAAAAAAAAATTTCAAAAA
The DNA here is from genome assembly GCA_944452925.2 of Chrysolina oricalcia. Taxonomy (NCBI): domain Eukaryota; kingdom Metazoa; phylum Arthropoda; class Insecta; order Coleoptera; family Chrysomelidae; genus Chrysolina; species Chrysolina oricalcia. The sequence continues at coordinate 35,603,409 of OX101810.2, read as the reverse complement.
AAAAATCAAAAAAAAATTTTCAAAAAAAAAATTGAAAAAAAAATTTCAAAAAAAATTCAAAAAAAATCGAAAAAAAAAATTTTCAATAAAAATTCAAAAAAAATCGAAAAAAAAAATTTCGAAAAAATAAAAAAAAAATTTCAAAAAAAATAAAAAAAAAATCGAAAAAAAAATTTTTCAAAAAAAAATAAAAAAAAATTTTTCAAAAAAAAATTGAAAAAAAATTTCAAAAAAAATTCAAAAAAAATCGAAAAAAAAAATTTTCGAAAAAATAAAAAAAAAATTTCAAAAAAAAATCAAAAAAAAAATTTTCAAAAAAAAAATTCAAAAAAAAAATTGAAAAATAATTCAAAAAAAAATCGAAAAAAAAAATTTTCGAAAAAATAAAAAAAAATTCAAAAAAAAAAATTTCAAAAAAAAAAATTGAAAAAAAAATCCAAAAGAAATTCAAAAAAAAATCGAAAAAAAAAATTTTCGAAAAAATTTCAAAAAAAAATCGAAAAAATTTTTTTCGAAAAAATGAAAAAAAATCTCAAAAAAAATAAAAAAAAAATCGAAAAAAAAATTTTTCGAAAAAATAAAAAAAATTTCAAAAAAAATTTTAAAAAAAATTTCAAAAAAAAATTGGAAAAAAATTTCAAAAAAAATTCAAAAAAAAAATCGAAAAAAAAATTTTCTAAAAAATAAAAAAAAATTCAAAAAAAAAAATTTTCAAAAAAAATTCAAAAAAAAATCGAAAAAATTTTTTTCGAAAAAATGAAAAAAAATCTCAAAAAAAATAAAAAAAAAATCGAAAAAAATTTTTTTCGAAAAAATAAAAAAAATTTCAAAAAAAATTTTAAAAAAAATTTCAAAAAAAAATTGGAAAAAAATTTCAAAAAAAATTCAAAAAAAAATCGAAAAAAAAAATTTTCGAAAAAATAAAAAAAAAATTTTCAAAAAAAAATAAAAAAAAAATTTCAAAAAAAATTAAAAAAAAATCGAAAAAAAAATTTTCGAAAAAATAAAAAAAAAATTCAAAAAAAAATCGAAAAAATGAAAAAAAATCTCAAAAAAAATAAAAAAAAAATCGAAAAAAAAATTTTTCGAAAAAATAAAAAAAAATTTCAAAAAAAATTAAAAAAAAAATTTCAAAAAAAAATTCAAAAAAAAATCGAAAAAAAAATTTTTCGAAAAAATAAAAAAAAAATTTAAAAAAAAATAAAAAAAAAATCGAAAAAAAAAATTTCAAAAAAAAATAAAAAAAAAATTTTTCAAAAAAAAAATTGAAAAAAAAAATTCAAAAAAAATTAGAAAAAAAATCGAAAAAAAAAATTTTCAAAAAAAAAATTGAAAAATAAAATAAAAAAAAAAATTTTCAAAAAAAAAATTCAAAAAAAATTCAAAAAAAAAAATCGAAAAAAATTTTTACGAAAAAATAAAAAAAAAATTCAAAAAAAAAATCGAAAAAAAAATTTTTCGAAAAAATAAAAAAAAATCTCAAAAAAAATAAAAAAAAAATTTTCGAAAAAATAAAAAAAAAATTCAAAAAAAAATCGAAAAAATAAAAAAAAATCTCAAAAAAAATTAAAAAAAATCGAAAAAATTTTTTTCGAAAAAATAAAAAAAAAATCAAAAAAGAAATCGAAAAAAAAAGTTTTCGAAAAAATAAAAAAAAAATCTCAAAAAAAATAAAAAAAAAATTTTCGAAAAAATAAAAAAAAAATTTCAAAAAAAAAATTCAAAAAAAAAATTCTAAAAAAATTTTAAAAAAAAAATCGAAAAAAAAAATTTTCGAAAAAATAAAAAAAAAATTTCAAAAAAAATTAAAAAAAAAATTTCAAAAAAAAATTGAAAAAAAATTTCAAAAAAATTCAAAAAAAATCGAAAAAAAAAATTTTCGAAAAAATAAAAAAAAAAATTTCAAAAAAAAAATTCAAAAAAAAATTCTAAAAAAATTCAAAAAAAAAATCGAAAAAAAAAAATTTTCGAAAAAATAAAAAAAAAATTTCAAAAAAAATTTAAAAAAAATTTTCAAAAAAAAATTGAAAAAAAATTTCAAAAAAAATTAAAAAAAAAATCGAAAAAAAAAATTTTCGAAAAAATAAAAAAAAAAATTTCAAAAAAAAAATTCAAAAAAAAATTTCAAAAAAAATTCAAAAAAAAAATCGAAAAAAAAATTTTCGAAAAAAAAAAAAAAAATTCAAAAAAAAAAATCGAAAAAATAAAAAAAAATCTCAAAAAAAATAAAAAAAAAATCGAAAAAAAAATTTTTCGAAAAAATAGAAAAAAAAATTCAAAAAAAAAATCAAAAAAAAAAATTTTCAAAAAAAAATTTCAAAAAAAATTCAAAAAAAAAAATTAAAAAAAAAAAAAAAAAAATTTAAAAAAAAAATCAAAAAAAAATTTTCAAAAAAAAAATTGAAAAAAAAATTTCAAAAAAAATTCAAAAAAAATCGAAAAAAAAAATTTTCAATGAAAATTCAAAAAAAATTTCAAAAAAAATTCAAAAAAAAATGGAAAAAAAAATTTCAAAAAAAATTCAAAAAAAAATCGAAAAAAAAAATTTTTCGAAAAAATAAAAAAAAAATTAAAAAAAAAATAAAAAAAAAATCGAAAAAAAAAATTTTCGAAAAAATAAAAAAAAAAATTTCAAAAAAAAATTCAAAAAAAAATTTCAAAAAAAATTCAAAAAAAAAATCGAAAAAAAAATTCAAAAAAAAAATCGAAAAAATAAAAAAAAATCTCAAAAAAAATAAAAAAAAAAATAGAAAAAAAAATTCAAAAAAAAAATCAAAAAAAAAATTTTTCAAAAAAAAAATTTCAAAAAAAATTCAAAAAAAAAAATTTCAAAATCAAAAAAAAAAAAAATTTCAGAAAAAAAATCAAAAAAAAATTTTCAAAAAAAAAATTGAAAAAAAAATTTCAAAAAAAATTCAAAAAAAAATCGAAAAAAAAAATTTTCAATAAAAATTCAAAAAAAATCGAAAAAAAAAATTTCGAAAAAATAAAAAAAAAATTTCAAAAAAAATAAAAAAAAATCGAAAAAAAAATTTTTCAAAAAAAAATAAAAAAAAAATTTTCAAAAAAAAATTGAAAAAAAATTTCAAAAAAAATTCAAAAAAAATCGAAAAAAATTTTTTTCGAAAAAATAGAAAAAAAATTCAAAAAAAAAAATTTTCAAAAAAAATTCAATAAAAAATCGAAAAAAAAATTTTCGAAAAAATAAAAAAAAAATTCAAAAAAAAAATCGAAAAAAATTTTTTTCGAAAAAATAGAAAAAAAATTCAAAAAAAAAAAATTTCAAAAAAAATTCAAAAAAAAATCGAAAAAAAAATCGAAAAAAAATAAAAAAAAAATTCAAAAAAAAAATCGAAAAAAAAATTTTTCGAAAAAATCGAAAAAAAAATTTTTCGAAAAAATAAAAAAAAATTTCAAAAAAAATTTAAAAAAAAATTTCAAAAAAAAATTGAAAAAAAATTTCAAAAAAAATTCAAAAAAAAATCGAAAAAAAAAATTTTCGAAAAAATAAAAAAAAAATTTCAAAAAAAAACTGAAAAAAAATTTCGAAAAAAATTCAAAAAAAAAATCGAAAAAAAAATTTTTCCAAAAAAATAAAAAAAAAAATTTCAAAAAAAATAAAAAAAAAAATTTCAAAAAAAAATTTCAAAAAAAATTCAAAAAAAAATCGAAAAAAAAATTTTCGAAAAAATAAAAAAAAAATTCAAAAAAAAATCGAAAAAATTTTTTTCGAAAAAATAAAAAAAAAATTCAAAAAAAAAATCGAAAAAAAAATTTTTCGAAAAAATAAAAAAAAAATCTCAAAAAAAATAAAAAAAAATTTTTCGAAAAAATAAAAAAAAAATTTCAAAAAAAAAATTCAAAAAAAAAATTCTAAAAAAATTCAAAAAAAAAATCGAAAAAAAAAATTTTCGAAAAAATAAAAAAAAAATTTCAAAAAAAATTTAAAAAAAAATTTTCAAAAAAAAATTGAAAAAAAAATTCAAAAAAAATTCAAAAAAAAAAATTTCAAAAAAAAAAAAAAAATTTCAAAAAAAAATCAAAAAAAAATTTTCAAAAAAAAAATTGAAAAAAAAATTTCAAAAAAAATTCAAAAAAAAATCGAAAAAAAAAAATTTTCAATAAAAATTCAAAAAAAATCGAAAAAAAAAATTTCGAAAAAATAAAAAAAAAAATTTTCAAAAAAAAATTGAAAAAAAATTTCAAAAAAAATTTAAAAAAAATCGAAAAAAAAAATTTTCGAAAAAATAAAAAAAAAATTTCAAAAAAAAATCAAAAAAAAAATTTTCAAAAAAAAAATTCAAAAAAAAAATTGAAAAATAATTCAAAAAAAAAATCGAAAAAAAAAATTTTCGAAAAAATAAAAAAAAAATCAAAAAAAAAAATTAAAAAAAAAAAATTGAAAAAAAAAAATCCAAAAGAAATTCAAAAAAAAATCGAAAAAAAAAATTTTCGAAAAAATAAAAAAAAAAATTCAAAAAAAAAAAAAAAAAAAATTTTCAAAAAAAAATTTCAAAAAAAATTCAAAAAAAAAATCGAAAAAAAATTTTTCGGAAAAATAAAAAAAAAATTCAAAAAAAAAAATTTTCAAAAAAAATTCAAAAAAAAATCGAAAAAAAAATTTTTCGAAAAAATAAAAAAAAAATTCAAAAAAAATAAAAAAAAAATTTTCAAAAAAAAATTTCAAAAAAAATTCAAAAAAAAAATCGAAAAAAAAATTTTCGAAAAAATAAAAAAAAAATTCAAAAAAAAAAATTTTCAAAAAAAATTCAAAAAAAAATCGAAAAAATTTTTTTCGAAAAAATGAAAAAAAATCTCAAAAAAAATAAAAAAAAAATCGAAAAAAAAATTTTTCGAAAAAATAAAAAAAATTTCAAAAAAAATTTTAAAAAAAATTTCAAAAAAAAATTGGAAAAAAATTTCAAAAAAAATTCAAAAAAAAATTGAAAAAAAAAATTTTCGAAAAAATAAAAAAAAAAATTTCAAATAAAAATAAAAAAAAAATTTCAAAAAAAATTAAAAAAAAATCGAAAAAAAAATTTTCGAATAAATAAAAAAAAAATTCAAAAAAAAATCGAAAAAAATTTTTTTCGAAAAAATGAAAAAAAATCTCAACAAAAAAATAAAAAAAAAAATCGAAAAAAAAATTTTTCGAAAAAATAAAAAAAAATTTCAAGAAAAATTAAAAAAAAAATTTCAAAAAAAATTCAAAAAAAAATCGAAAAAAAAATTTTTCGAAAAAATAAAAAAAAAAATTAAAAAAAAATAAAAAAAAAATCGAAAAAAAAAATTTTCGAAAAAATAAAAAAAAAAATTTCAAAAAAAAATCAAAAAAAAATTTTTCGAAAAAAAAATTGAAAAAAAAAATTCAAAAAAAATTCAAAAAAAAATCGAAAAAAAAAATTTTCAAAAAAAAAATTGAAAAAAAAAATAAAAAAAAAAATTTTCAAAAAAAAATTTCAAAAAAAATTCAAAAAAAAAATCGAAAAAAAAATTTTCGAAAAAATAAAAAAAAAATTCAAAAAAAAAAATTTTCAAAAAAAATTCAAAAAAAAATCGCAAAAAATTTTTTCGAAAAAATGAAAAAAAATCTCAAAAAAAATAAAAAAAAAATCGAAAAAAAAATTTTTCGAAAAAATAAAAAAAATTTCAAAAAAAATTTTAAAAAAAATTTCTAAAAAAAATTGAAAAAAAATTTCAAAAAAAATTCAAAAAAAATCGAAAAAAAAATTTTTCGAAAAAATAAAAAAAAAATTTTCAAAAAAAAATTGAAAAAAAAATTCAAAAAAAAAATCGAAAAAAAAATTTTTCGAAAAAATAAAAAAAAAAATTTCAAAAAAAATAAAAAAAAAAATTTCAAAAAAAAAATTTCAAAAAAAATTCAAAAAAAAATCGAAAAAAAAATTTTTCGAAAAAATAAAAAAAAAATTTAAAAAAAAAATCAAAAAAAAATTTTTCAAAAAAAAAATTGAAAGAAAAAATTCAAAAAAAATTAAAAAAAAAATCAAAAAAAAAATTTTCAAAAAAAAAATTCAAAAAAAAAATTGAAAAATAATTCAAAAAAAAAATCGAAAAAAAAAATTTTCGAAAAAATAAAAAAAAAATCAAAAAAAAAAATTTCAAAAAAAAAATTGAAAAAAAAAATCCAAAAGAAATTCAAAAAAAAATCGAAAAAAAAAATTTTCGAAAAAATAAAAAAAAAAATTCAAAAAAAATAAAAAAAAAAAATTTTCAAAAAAAAATTTCAAAAAAAATTCAAAAAAAAAATCGAAAAAAAATTTTTCGGAAAAATAAAAAAAAAAATTCAAAAAAAAAAATTTTCAAAAAAAATTCAAAAAAAAATCGAAAAAAAAATTTTTCGAAAAAATAAAAAAAAAATTCAAAAAAAATAAAAAAAAAATTTTCAAAAAAAAATTTCAAAAAAAATTCAAAAAAAAAATCGAAAAAAAAATTTTCGAAAAAATAAAAAAAAAATTCAAAAAAAAAAATTTTCAAAAAAAATTCAAAAAAAAATCGAAAAAATTTTTTTCGAAAAAATGAAAAAAAATCTCAAAAAAAATAAAAAAAAAATCGAAAAAAAAATTTTTCGAAAAAATAAAAAAAATTTCAAAAAAAATTTTAAAAAAAATTTCAAAAAAAAATTGGAAAAAAATTTCAAAAAAAATTCAAAAAAAAATCGAAAAAAAAAATTTTCGAAAAAATAAAAAAAAAATTTTCAAAAAAAAATAAAAAAAAAATTTCAAAAAAAATAAAAAAAAAATCGAAAAAAAAATTTTCGAAAAAATAAAAAAAAAATTCAAAAAAAAATCGAAAAAAATTTTTTTCGAAAAAATGAAAAAAAATCTCAAAAAAAAATAAAAAAAAAAATCGAAAAAAAAATTTTTCGAAAAAATAAAAAAAAATTTCAAAAAAAATTTTAAAAAAAATTTCAAAAAAAATTCAAAAAAAAATCGAAAAAAAAATTTTTCGAAAAAATAAAAAAAAAATTTAAAAAAAAATAAAAAAAAAATCGAAAAAAAAATTTTTCGAAAAAATAAAAAAAAAAATTTCAAAAAAAAATCAAAAAAAAATTTTTCGAAAAAAAAATTGAAAAAAAAAATTCAAAAAAAATTAAAAAAAAAATCGAAAAAAAAAATTTTCAAAAAAAAAATTGAAAAAAAAATAAAAAAAAAAATTTTCAAAAAAAAATTTCAAAAAAAATTCAAAAAAAAAATCGAAAAAAAAATTTTCGAAAAAATAAAAAAAAAATTCAAAAAAAAAAATTTTCAAAAAAAATTCAAAAAAAAATCGCAAAAAATTTTTTCGAAAAAATGAAAAAAAATCTCAAAAAAAATAAAAAAAAATCGAAAAAAAAATTTTTCGAAAAAATAAAAAAAATTTCAAAAAAAATTTTAAAAAAAATTTCAAAAAAAAATTGAAAAAAAATTTCAAAAAAAATTCAAAAAAAATCGAAAAAAAAATTTTTCGAAAAAATAAAAAAAAATTTTTCAAAAAAAAATTGAAAAAAAAAATTCAAAAAAAAAATCGAAAAAAAAATTTTTCGAAAAAATAAAAAAAAAATTTCAAAAAAAATAAAAAAAAAAATTTCAAAAAAAAATTTCAAAAAAAATTCAAAAAAAAATCGAAAAAAAAATTTTTCGAAAAAATAAAAAAAAAATTTCAAAAAAAAATCAAAAAAAAATTTTTCAAAAAAAAAATTGAAAAAAAAAATTCAAAAAAAATTTAAAAAAAAATCGAAAAAAAAAATTTTCAAAAAAAAAATTGAAAAAAAAAATAAAAAAAAAATTTTCAAAAAAAAATTTCAAAAAAAATTTAAAAAAATTTTCAAAAAAAAATTTCAAAAAAAATTCAAAAAAAAAAATCGAAAAAAAAATTTTCGAAAAAATAAAAAAAAAATTCAAAAAAAAATCGAAAAAAAATTTTTTCGAAAAAATGAAAAAAAATCTCAAAAAAAATTCAAAAAAAAAATCGAAAAAAAAATTTTCGAAAAAATAAAAAAAAAATTCAAAAAAAAAATCGAAAAAAATTTTTTTCGAAAAAATGAAAAAAAATCTCGAAAAAAAATAAAAAAAAAATCGAAAAAAAAATTTTTCGAAAAAATAAAAAAAATTTCAAAAAAAATTTTAAAAAAAATTTCAAAAAAAAATTGAAAAAAAATTTCAAAAAAAATTCAAAAAAAAATGGAAAAAAAAATTTTTCGAAAAAATAAAAAAAAAATTTTCAAAAAAAAATTGAAAAAAAAATTTCAAAAAAAATTCAAAAAAAAATCGAAAAAAAAAAATTCGAAAAAATAAAAAAAAAATTTCAAAAAAAATAAAAAAAAAATCGAAAAAAAAATTTTCGAAAAAATAAAAAAAAAATTCAAAAAAAAAATCGAAAAAAAATTTTTTCGAAAAAATAAAAAAAAATTTCAAAAAAAATTTAAAAAAAAATTTCAAAAAAAATTCAAAAAAAATCGAAAAAAAAATTTTTCGAAAAAATAAAAAAAAAATTTAAAAAAAAATAAAAAAAAAATCGAAAAAAAAAATTTTCGAAAAAATAAAAAAAAAATTTCAAAAAAAAATTTTTCAAAAAAAAAAATTGAAAAAAAGAATTCAAAAAAAATTTAAAAAAAAATCGAAAAAAAAAATTTTCAAAAAAAAATTGAAAAAAAAAATAAAAAAAAAAATTTTCAAAAAAAAATTTCAAAAAAAATTAAAAAAAAAAATCGAAAAAAAAACTTTTCGAAAAAATAAAAAAAAAATTTCAAAAAAAATTAAAAAAAAAATTTCAAAAAAAAATTGAAAAAAAATTTCAAAAAAAATTCAAAAAAAAATCGAAAAAAAAATTTTTCGAAAAAATAAAAAAAAAAATTTCAAAAAAAAAATTCAAAAAAAAATTCTAAAAAAATTCAAAAAAAAAATCGAAAAAAAAAAATTTTCGAAAAAATAAAAAAAAAATTTCAAAAAAAATTAAAAAAAAATTTTCAAAAAAAAATTGAAAAAAAATTTCAAAAAAAATTCAAAAAAAATCGAAAAAAAAAATTTTCGAAAAAATAAAAAAAAAAATTTCAAAAAAAAAATTCAAAAAAAAATTTCAAAAAAAATTCAAAAAAAAAATCGAAAAAAAAATTTTCGAAAAAATAAAAAAAAATTCAAAAAAAAATCGAAAAAATAAAAAAAAATCTCAAAAAAAATAAAAAAAAAATCGAAAAAAAATTTTTTCGAAAAAATAGAAAAAAAAAATTCAAAAAAAAAATCAAAAAAAAAAAAATTTTCAAAAAAAAAATTTCAAAAAAAATTAAAAAAAAAATCGAAAAAAAAAAATTTTCAATGAAAATTCAAAAAAAAATCGAAAAAAAAAATTTCGAAAAAATAAAAAAAAAATTTCAAAAAAAATAAAAAAAAAATCGAAAAAAAAATTTTTCAAAAAAAAAAAAAAAAAAAAATTTCAAAAAAAAATTGAAAAAAAATTTCAAAAAAAATTCAAAAAAAATCGAAAAAAAAAATTTTCGAAAAAATAAAAAAAAAATTTCAAAAAAAAATCAAAAAAAAAAATTTCAAAAAAAAAATTCAAAAAAAAAATTGAAAAATAATTCAAAAAAAAAATCGAAAAAAAAAATTTTCGAAAAAATAAAAAAAAAATCAAAAAAAAAAATTTCAAAAAAAAAATTGAAAAAAAAAATCCAAAAGAAATTAAAAAAAAAATCGAAAAAAAAAATTTTCGAAAAAATAAAAAAAAAATTCAAAAAAAATAAAAAAAAAATTTTCAAAAAAAAATTTCAAAAAAAATTCAAAAAAAAAATCGAAAAAAAAATTTTCGAAAAAATAAAAAAAAAATTCAAAAAAAAAAATTTTCAAAAAAAATTCAAAAAAAAATCGAAAAAAAATTTTTCGAAAAAATGAAAAAAAATCTCAAAAAAAATAAAAAAAAAATCGAAAAAAAAATCGAAAAAAAAATCGAAAAAAAAATTTTCGAAAAAATAAAAAAAAAATTCAAAAAAAAATCGAAAAAATAAAAAAAATCTCAAAAAAAATAAAAAAAAAATCGAAAAAATAGAAAAAAAAATTCAAAAAAAAAATCAAAAAAAAAATTTTCAAAAAAAAAATTTCTAAAAAAAATTCAAAAAAAAAAATTTCAAAAAAAATTCAAAAAAAAAATTTCAAAAAAAAAATCAAAAAAAAATTTTCAAAAAAAAAATTGAAAAAAAAATTTCAAAAAAAATTCAAAAAAAATTCAAAAAAAAAAAATTTCAAAAAAAATTCAATAAAAAATCGAAAAAAAAATTTTCGAAAAAATAAAAAAAAAATTCAAAGAAAAAATCGAAAAAAAAATTTTTCGAAAAAATGAAAAAAAATCTCAAAAAAAATAAAAAAAAAAACGAAAAAAAAATTTTTCGAAAAAATAAAAAAAAATTTCAAAAAAAATTTTTAAAAAAATTTCAAAAAAAAAATTGAAAAAAAATTTCAAAAAAAATTCAAAAAAAAATCGAAAAAAAAAATTTTCGAAAAAATAAAAAAAAAATTTTCAAAAAAAAATTGAAAAAAAATTTCGAAAAAAATTCAAAAAAAAAATCGAAAAAAAAATTTTTCGAAAAAATAAAAAAAAAATTTCAAAAAAAATAGAAAAAAAATTTCAAAAAAAAATTTCAAAAAAAATTCAAAAAAAAATCGAAAAAAAAATTTTCGAAAAAATAAAAAAAAAAATCAAAAAAAAAATCGAAAAAAATTTTTTCGAAAAAATAAAAAAAAAATTCAAAAAAAAAATCGAAAAAAAAATTTTTCGAAAAAATAAAAAAAAAATCTCAAAAAAAATAAAAAAAAATTTTTCGAAAAAATAAAAAAAAAATTTCAAAAAAAAATTCAAAAAAAAAATTCTAAAAAAATTCAAAAAAAAAATCGAAAAAAAAAATTTTCGAAAAAATAAAAAAAAAAATTCAAAAAAAATTTAAAAAAAATTTTCAAAAAAAAATTGAAAAAAAATTTCAAAAAAAATTCAAAAAAAAAAATTTCAAAAAAAAAAAAAAATTTCAAAAAAAAAATCAAAAAAAAATTTTCAAAAAAAAAATTGAAAAAAAAATTTCAAAAAAAATTCAAAAAAAATCGAAAAAAAAAATTTTCAATAAAAATTCAAAAAAAATCGAAAAAAAAAATTTCGAAAAAATAAAAAAAAAATTTCAAAAAAAATAAAAAAAAAATCGAAAAAAAAATTTTTCAAAAAAAAATAAAAAAAAATTTTTCAAAAAAAAATTGAAAAAAAATTTCAAAAAAAATTCAAAAAAAATCGAAAAAAAAAATTTTCGAAAAAATAAAAAAAAAATTTCAAAAAAAAATCAAAAAAAAAATTTTCAAAAAAAAAATTCAAAAAAAAAATTGAAAAATAATTCAAAAAAAAATCGAAAAAAAAAATTTTCGAAAAAATAAAAAAAAATTCAAAAAAAAAAATTTCAAAAAAAAAAATTGAAAAAAAAATCCAAAAGAAATTCAAAAAAAAATCGAAAAAAAAAATTTTCGAAAAAATTTCAAAAAAAAATCGAAAAAATTTTTTTCGAAAAAATGAAAAAAAATCTCAAAAAAAATAAAAAAAAAATCGAAAAAAAAATTTTTCGAAAAAATAAAAAAAATTTCAAAAAAAATTTTAAAAAAAATTTCAAAAAAAAATTGGAAAAAAATTTCAAAAAAAATTCAAAAAAAAAATCGAAAAAAAAATTTTCTAAAAAATAAAAAAAAATTCAAAAAAAAAAATTTTCAAAAAAAATTCAAAAAAAAATCGAAAAAATTTTTTTCGAAAAAATGAAAAAAAATCTCAAAAAAAATAAAAAAAAAATCGAAAAAAATTTTTTTCGAAAAAATAAAAAAAATTTCAAAAAAAATTTTAAAAAAAATTTCAAAAAAAAATTGGAAAAAAATTTCAAAAAAAATTCAAAAAAAAATCGAAAAAAAAAATTTTCGAAAAAATAAAAAAAAAATTTTCAAAAAAAAATAAAAAAAAAATTTCAAAAAAAATTAAAAAAAAATCGAAAAAAAAATTTTCGAAAAAATAAAAAAAAAATTCAAAAAAAAATCGAAAAAATGAAAAAAAATCTCAAAAAAAATAAAAAAAAAATCGAAAAAAAAATTTTTCGAAAAAATAAAAAAAAATTTCAAAAAAAATTAAAAAAAAAATTTCAAAAAAAAATTCAAAAAAAAATCGAAAAAAAAATTTTTCGAAAAAATAAAAAAAAAATTTAAAAAAAAATAAAAAAAAAATCGAAAAAAAAAATTTCAAAAAAAAATAAAAAAAAAATTTTTCAAAAAAAAAATTGAAAAAAAAAATTCAAAAAAAATTAGAAAAAAAATCGAAAAAAAAAATTTTCAAAAAAAAAATTGAAAAATAAAATAAAAAAAAAAATTTTCAAAAAAAAATTTCAAAAAAAATTCAAAAAAAAAAATCGAAAAAAATTTTTACGAAAAAATAAAAAAAAAATTCAAAAAAAAAATCGAAAAAAAAATTTTTCGAAAAAATAAAAAAAAATCTCAAAAAAAATAAAAAAAAAATTTTCGAAAAAATAAAAAAAAAATTCAAAAAAAAATCGAAAAAATAAAAAAAAATCTCAAAAAAAATTAAAAAAAATCGAAAAAAATTTTTTTCGAAAAAATAGAAAAAAAAATTCAAAAAAAAAATAAAAAAAAAAATTTTCAAAAAAAAAATTTCAAAAAAAATTCAAAAAAAAATCGAAAAAAAAAAATTTTCAATGAAAATTCAAAAAAAAATCGAAAAAATAAAAAAAAAATTTCAAAAAAAATAAAAAAAAAATCGAAAAAAAAATTTTTTAAAAAAAAAATAAAAAAAAAATTATCAAAAAAAAATTGAAAAAAAATTTCAAAAAAAATTCAAAAAAAATCGAAAAAAAAAATTTTCGAAAAAATAAAAAAAAAATTTCAAAAAAAAATCAAAAAGAAAAATTTTCAAAAAAAAAATTCAAAAAAAAAATTGAAAAATAATTCAAAAAAAAAATCGAAAAAAAAAATTTTCGAAAAAATAAAAAAAAAATCAAAAAAAAAAAATTTCAAAATTGAAAAAAAAAATCCGAAAGAAATTAAAAAAAAAATCGAAAAAAAAAATTTTCGAAAAAATAAAAAAAAAATTCAAAAAAAATAAAAAAAAAATTTTCAAAAAAAAATTTCAAAAAAAATTCAAAAAAAAAATCGAAAAAAAATTTTTCAAAAATAAAAAAAAATTCAAAAAAAAAATTTTCAAAAAAAATTCAAAAAAAAATCGAAAAAATTTTTTTCGAAAAAATGAAAAAAAATCTCAAAAAAAATTTAAAAAAAATCGAAAAAAAAATTTTTCGAAAAAATAAAAAAAATTTAAAAAAAAATTTAAAAAAAAATTTCAAAAAAAAATTGAAAAAAAATTTCAAAAAAAAAAATTTCAAAAAAAAAAAAAAAAAAATTTCAAAAAAAAAATCAAAAAAAAAATTTCAAAAAAAAAATTGAAAAAAAAATTTCAAAAAAAATTCAAAAAAAAATCGAAAAAAAAAAATTTTCAATGAAAATTCAAAAAAAAATCGAAAAAAAAAAATTTCGAAAAAATAAAAAAAAAATTTCAAAAAAAATAAAAAAAAAATCGAAAAAAAAATTTTTCAAAAAAAAATAAAAAAAAATTTTTCAAAAAAAAATTGAAAAAAAATTTCAAAAAAAATTCAAAAAAAATCGAAAAAAAAAATTTTCGAAAAAATAAAAAAAAAATTTCAAAAAAAAATCAAAAAAAAAATTTTCAAAAAAAAAATTCAAAAAAAAAATTGAAAAATAATTCAAAAAAAAATCGAAAAAAAAAATTTTCGAAAAAATAAAAAAAAATTCAAAAAAAAAAATTTCAAAAAAAAAAATTGAAAAAAAAATCCAAAAGAAATTCAAAAAAAAATCGAAAAAAAAAATTTTCGAAAAAATTTCAAAAAAAAATCGAAAAAATTTTTTTCGAAAAAATGAAAATAAAAAAAATTTCAAAAAAAATTTTAAAAAAAATTTCAAAAAAAAATTGGAAAAAAATTTCAAAAAAAATTCAAAAAAAAAATCGAAAAAAAAATTTTCGAAAAAATAAAAAAAAATTCAAAAAAAAAAATTTTCAAAAAAAATTCAAAAAAAAATCGAAAAAATTTTTTTCGAAAAAATGAAAAAAAATCTCAAAAAAAATAAAAAAAAAATCGAAAAAAAAATTTTTCGAAAAAATAAAAAAAATTTCAAAAAAAATTTTAAAAAAAATTTCAAAAAAAAATTGGAAAAAAATTTCAAAAAAAATTCAAAAAAAAATCGAAAAAAAAAATTTTCGAAAAAATAAAAAAAAAATTTTCAAAAAAAAATAAAAAAAAAATTTCAAAAAAAATTAAAAAAAAATCGAAAAAAAAATTTTCGAAAAAATAAAAAAAAAATTCAAAAAAAAATCGAAAAAATGAAAAAAAATCTCAAAAAAAATAAAAAAAAAATCGAAAAAAAAATTTTTCGAAAAAATAAAAAAAAATTTCAAAAAAAATTAAAAAAAAAATTTCAAAAAAAAATTCAAAAAAAAATCGAAAAAAAAATTTTTCGAAAAAATAAAAAAAAAATTTAAAAAAAAATAAAAAAAAAATCGAAAAAAAAAATTTCAAAAAAAAATAAAAAAAAAATTTTTCAAAAAAAAAATTGAAAAAAAAAATTCAAAAAAAATTAGAAAAAAAATCGAAAAAAAAAATTTTCAAAAAAAAAATTGAAAAATAAAATAAAAAAAAAAATTTTCAAAAAAAAATTTCAAAAAAAATTCAAAAAAAAAAATCGAAAAAAATTTTTACGAAAAAATAAAAAAAAAATTCAAAAAAAAAATCGAAAAAAAAATTTTTCGAAAAAATAAAAAAAAATCTCAAAAAAAATAAAAAAAAAATTTTCGAAAAAATAAAAAAAAAATTCAAAAAAAAATCGAAAAAATAAAAAAAAATCTCAAAAAAAATTAAAAAAAATCGAAAAAAATTTTTTTCGAAAAAATAGAAAAAAAAATTCAAAAAAAAAATAAAAAAAAAAATTTTCAAAAAAAAAATTTCAAAAAAAATTCAAAAAAAAATCGAAAAAAAAAAATTTTCAATGAAAATTCAAAAAAAAATCCAAAAAATAAAAAAAAAATTTCAAAAAAAATAAAAAAAAAATCGAAAAAAAAATTTTTTAAAAAAAAAATAAAAAAAAAATTATCAAAAAAAAATTGAAAAAAAATTTCAAAAAAAATTCAAAAAAAATCGAAAAAAAAAATTTTCGAAAAAATAAAAAAAAAATTTCAAAAAAAAATCAAAAAGAAAAATTTTCAAAAAAAAAATTCAAAAAAAAAATTGAAAAATAATTCAAAAAAAAAATCGAAAAAAAAAATTTTCGAAAAAATAAAAAAAAAATCAAAAAAAAAAAATTTCAAAATTGAAAAAAAAAATCCGAAAGAAATTAAAAAAAAAATCGAAAAAAAAAATTTTCGAAAAAATAAAAAAAAAATTCAAAAAAAATAAAAAAAAAATTTTCAAAAAAAAATTTCAAAAAAAATTCAAAAAAAAAATCGAAAAAAAATTTTTCAAAAATAAAAAAAAATTCAAAAAAAAAATTTTCAAAAAAAATTCAAAAAAAAATCGAAAAAATTTTTTTCGAAAAAATGAAAAAAAATCTCAAAAAAAATTTAAAAAAAATCGAAAAAAAAATTTTTCGAAAAAATAAAAAAAATTTAAAAAAAAATTTAAAAAAAAATTTCAAAAAAAAATTGAAAAAAAATTTCAAAAAAAAAAATTTCAAAAAAAAAAAAAAAAAAATTTCAAAAAAAAAATCAAAAAAAAAATTTCAAAAAAAAAATTGAAAAAAAAATTTCAAAAAAAATTCAAAAAAAAATCGAAAAAAAAAAATTTTCAATGAAAATTCAAAAAAAAATCGAAAAAAAAAAATTTCGAAAAAATAAAAAAAAAATTTCAAAAAAAATAAAAAAAAAATCGAAAAAAAAATTTTTCAAAAAAAAAATAAAAAAAAAATTTTCAAAAAAAAATTGAAAAAAAATTTCAAAAAAAATTCAAAAAAAATCGAAAAAAAAAATTTTCGAAAAAATAAAAAAAAAATTTCAAAAAAAAATCAAAAAAAAAATTTTCAAAAAAAAAATTCAAAAAAAAAATTGAAAAATAATTAAAAAAAAAAATCGAAAAAAAAATTTTTCGAAAAAATAAAAAAAAAATCAAAAAAAAAAATTTCAAAAAAAAAATTGAAAAAAAAAATCCAAAAGAAATTAAAAAAAAATCGAAAAAAAAAATTTTCGAAAAAATAAAAAAAAAATTCAAAAAAATAAAAAAAAAATTTTCAAAAAAAAATTTCAAAAAAAATTCAAAAAAAAAAATCGAAAAAAAAATTTTCGAAAAAATAAAAAAAAAATTCAAAAAAAAAATTTTCAAAAAAAATTCAAAAAAAAATCGAAAAAAAAATTTTCGAAAAAATGAAAAAAAATCTCAAAAAAAATAAAAAAAAAATCGAAAAAAAAATTTTTCGAAAAAATAAAAAAAATTTCAAAAAAAATTTTAAAAAAAATTTCAAAAAAAAATTGAAAAAAAATTTCAAAAAAAATTCAAAAAAAAAATCGAAAAAAAAAATTTTCGAAAAAATAAAAAAAAAATTTAAAAAAAAATTAAAAAAAAAATCGAGAAAAAAATTTTTCGAAAAAATAAAAAAAAAATTTCAAAAAAAAATCAAAAAAAAAATTTTCAAAAAAAAATTCAAAAAAAAAATTGAAAAATAATTCAAAAAAAAAATCGAAAAAAAAAATTTTCGAAAAAATAAAAAAAAAATCAAAAAAAAAAATTTCAAAAAAAAAATTGAAAAAAAAAATCCAAAAGAAATTAAAAAAAAAATCGAAAAAAAAATTTTTCGAAAAAATAAAAAAAAAATTCAAAAAAAATAAAAAAAAAATTTTCAAAAAAAAATTTCAAAAAAAATTCAAAAAAAAAAATCGAAAAAAAAATTTTCGAAAAAATAAAAAAAAAAATTCAAAAAAAAAAATTTTCAAAAAAAATTCAAAAAAAAATCGAAAAAAGAATTTTCGAAAAAATGAAAAAAAATCTCAAAAAAAATAAAAAAAAAATCGAAAAAAAAATTTTTCGAAAAAATAAAAAAAATTTCAAAAAAAATTTTAAAAAAAATTTCAAAAAAAAATTGAAAAAAAATTTCAAAAAAAATTCAAAAAAAAAATCGAAAAAAAAAATTTTCGAAAAAATAAAAAAAAAAATTCAAAAAAAATAAAAAAAAAATTTTCAAAAAAAAATTGAAAAAAAAATTTCAAAAAAAATTCAAAAAAAAATCGAAAAAAAAATTTTCAATAAAAATTCAAAAAAAAATCGAAAAAAAATTTTTTCGAAAAAATAAAAAAAAAATTAAAAAAAAAATAAAAAAAAAAATCGAAAAAAAAAATTTTCGAAAAAATAAAAGAAAAAATTTCAAAAAAAAATCAAAAAAAAATTCAAAAAAAAAAATTCAAAAAAAATTAAAAAAAAAATCGAAAAAAAAAATTTTCAAAAAAAAAATTGAAAAAAAAAAAAAAAAAAAATTTTCAAAAAAAAATCCAAAAAAAAATTCAAAAAAAAAATCGAAAAAAATTTTTTCGAAAATATAAAAAAAAATTAAAAAAAAAATCGAAAAAAAAAATTTTCGAAAAAATAAAAAAAAAATCTCAAAAAAAATCGAAAAAAAATTTTTCGAAAAAATAAAAAAAAAATTCAAAAAAAAAATCGAAAAAATAAAAAAAAATAAAAAAAAAATAAAAAAAAAATCGAAAAAATAGAAAAAAAAATTCAAAAAAAAAATCAAAAAAAAAATTTTCAAAAAAAAAATTTCAAAAAAAATTCAAAAAAAAAAATTTCAAAAAAAATTCAAAAAAAAAAATTTCAAAAAAAAAATCAAAAAAAAATTTTCAAAAAAAAAATTGAAAAAAAAATTTCAAAAAAAATTCAAAAAAAAATCGAAAAAAAAAATTTTCAATAAAAATTCAAAAAAAAATCGAAAAAAATTTTTTTCGAAAAAATAGAAAAAAAATTCAAAAAAAAAAATTTTCAAAAAAAATTCAATAAAAAATCGAAAAAAAAATTTTCGAAAAAATAAAAAAAAATTCAAAAAAAAAATCGAAAAAAATTTTTTTCGAAAAAATAGAAAAAAAATTCAAAAAAAAAAATTTTCAAAAAAAATTCAAAAAAAAATCGAAAAAAAAATCGAAAAAAAATAAAAAAAAAATTCAAAAAAAAAATCGAAAAAATTTTTTTTCGAAAAAATGAAAAAAAATCTCAAAAAAAATAAAAAAAAGATCGAAAAAAAAATTTTTCGAAAAAATAAAAAAAAATTTCAAAAAAAATTTAAAAAAAAATTTCAAAAAAAAATTGAAAAAAAATTTCAAAAAAAATTCAAAAAAAAATCGAAAAAAAAAATTTTCGAAAAAATAAAAAAAAAATTTTCAAAAAAAAATTGAAAAAAAATTTCGAAAAAAATTCAAAAAAAAAATCGAAAAAAAATTTTTCGAAAAAATAAAAAAAAATTTCAAAAAAAATAAAAAAAAAAATTTCAAAAAAAAATTTCAAAAAAAATTCAAAAAAAAATCGAAAAAAAAATTTTCGAAAAAATAAAAAAAAAATTCAAAAAAAAAATCGAAAAAAAATTTTTCGAAAAAATAAAAAAAAAATTCAAAAAAAAAATCGAAAAAAAAAATTTTCGAAAAAATAAAAAAAAAATCTCAAAAAAAATAAAAAAAAATTTTTCGAAAAAATAAAAAAAAAATTTCAAAAAAAAAATTCAAAAAAAAAATTCTAAAAAAATTCAAAAAAAAAAATCGAAAAAAAAAATTTTCGAAAAAATAAAAAAAAAATTTCAAAAAAAATTAAAAAAAAAATTTTCAAAAAAAAATTGAAAAAAAAATTGAAAAAAAATTCAAAAAAAAAAATTTCAAAAAAAAAAAAAAATTTCAAAAAAAAAATCAAAAAAAAATTTTCAAAAAAAAAATTGAAAAAAAAATTTCAAAAAAAATTCAAAAAAAAATCGAAAAAAAAAAATTTTCAATAAAAATTCAAAAAAAATGGAAAAAAAAAATTTCGAAAAAATAAAAAAAAAAATTTCAAAAAAAAATTGAAAAAAAATTTCAAAAAAAATTAAAAAAAATCGAAAAAAAAAATTTTAGAAAAAATAAAAAAAAAATTTCAAAAAAAAATCAAAAAAAAAATTTTCAAAAAAAAAATTCAAAAAAAAAATTGAAAAATAATTCAAAAAAAAAATCGAAAAAAAAAATTTTCGAAAAAATAAAAAAAAAATCAAAAAAAAAAATTTCAAAAAAAAAATTGAAAAAAAAAATCCAAAAGAAATTCAAAAAAAAATCGAAAAAAAAAATTTTCGAAAAAATAAAAAAAAAAATTCAAAAGAAATAAAAAAAAATTTTCAAAAAAAAATTTCAAAAAAAATTCAAAAAAAAAATCGAAAAAAAATTTTTCGGAAAAATAAAAAAAAAATTCAAAAAAAAAAATTTTCAAAAAAAATTAAAAAAAAAACCGAAAAAAAAATTTTTCGAAAAAATAAAAAAAAAATTCAAAAAAAATAAAAAAAAAATTTTCAAAAAAAAATTTCAAAAAAAATTCAAAAAAAAAATCGAAAAAAAAATTTTCGAAAAAATAAAAAAAAAATTCAAAAAAAAAAATTTTCAAAAAAAATTCAAAAAAAAATCGAAAAAATTTTTTTCGAAAAAATGAAAAAAAATCTCAAAAAAAATAAAAAAAAAATCGAAAAAAAAATTTTTCGAAAAAATAAAAAAAATTTCAAAAAAAATTTTAAAAAAAATTTCAAAAAAAAATTGGAAAAAAATTTCAAAAAAAATTCAAAAAAAAATCGAAAAAAAAAATTTTCGAAAAAATAAAAAAAAAATTTTCAAAAAAAAATAAAAAAAAAATTTCAAAAAAAATCGAAAAAAATTTTTTTCGAAAAAATGAAAAAAAATCTCAAAAAAAATAAAAAAAAAATCGAAAAAAAATTTTTTCGAAAAAATAAAAAAAAATTTCAAAAAAAATTTAAAAAAAAATTTCAAAAAAAATTCAAAAAAAAATCGAAAAAAAAATTTTTCGAAAAAATAAAAAAAAAATTAAAAAAAAAATAAAAAAAAAATCGAAAAAAAAAATTTTCGAAAAAATAAAAAAAAAAATTTCAAAAAAAAATCAAAAAAAAATTTTTCGAAAAAAAATTGAAAAAAAAAATTCAAAAAAAATTAAAAAAAAATCGAAAAAAAAAATTTTCAAAAAAAAATTGAAAAAAAAAATAAAAAAAAAAATTTTCAAAAAAAAAATTTCAAAAAAAATTCAAAAAAAAAATCGAAAAAAATTTTTTCGAAAAAATAAAAAAAAAATTCAAAAAAAAATGGAAAAAAAAAATTTTCGAAAAAATAAAAAAAAAATCTCAAAAAAAATAAAAAAAAATTTTTCGAAAAAATAAAAAAAAAATTTCAAAAAAAAAATTCAAAAAAAAAATTCTAAAAAAATTCAAAAACAAAATCGAAAAAAAAAATTTTCGAAAAAATAAAAAAAAAATTTCAAAAAAAATTAAAAAAAAATTTTCAAAAAAAAATTGAAAAAAAATTTCAAAAAAAATTCAAAAAAAAATCGAAAAAAAAAATTTTCGAAAAAATAAAAAAAAAATTTCAAAAAAAAAATTCAAAAAAAAATTTCAAAACAAATTCAAAAAAAAAATCGAAAAAAAAATTCAAAAAAAAAAATCGAAAAAATAAAAAAAAATCTCAAAAAAAATAAAAAAAAAATCGAAAAAAAAATTTTTCGAAAAAATAGAAAAAAAAATTAAAAAAAAAAAATCAAAAAAAAAATTTTCAAAAAAAAAATTTCAAAAAAAAATCAAAAAAAAAAATTTAAAAAAAAAAAAAAATTCAAAAAAAAAATCAAAAAAAAATTTTCAAAAAAAAAATTGAAAAAAAAATTTCAAAAAAAATAAAAAAAAAATCGAAAAAAAAATTTTTCAAAAAAAAAATTAAAAAAAAATTTTCAAAAAAAAATTGAAAAAAAATTGAAAAAAAAAATTTTCGAAAAAATAAAAAAAAAATTTCAAAAAAAAATCAAAAAAAAAATTTTCAAAAAAAAAATTCAAAAAAAAAATTGAAAAATAATTCAAAAAAATTTTCGAAAAAAAAAATTTTCGAAAAAATAAAAAAAAAAATCAAAAAAAAAATTTCAAAAAAAAAATTGAAAAAAAAAATCCAAAAGAAATTCAAAAAAAAATCGAAAAAAAAAATTTTCGAAAAAATAAAAAAAAAATTCAAAAAAAATAAAAAAAAAATTTTCAAAAAAAAATTTCAAAAAAAATTCAAAAAAAAAATCGAAAAAAAATTTTTCGAAAAAATAAAAAAAAAATTCAAAAAAAAAAATTTTCAAAAAAAATTCAAAAAAAAATCGAAAAAAAATTTTTTCGAAAAAATAAAAAAAAAATTCAAAAAAAATAAAAAAAAAAATTTCAAAAAAAAATTTCAAAAAAAATTCAAAAAAAAAATCGAAAAAAAATTTTTCGAAAAAATAAAAAAAAAATTCAAAAAAAAAAATTTTCAAAAAAAATTCAAAAAAAATCGAAAAAATTTTTTTCGAAAAAATGAAAATAAATCTCAAAAAAAATTAAAAAAAATCGAAAAAAAAATTTTTCGAAAAAATAAAAAAAATTTCAAAAAAAATTTTAAAAAAAATTTCAAAAAAAAATTGAAAAAAAATTTCAAAAAAAATTCAAAAAAAAATCGAAAAAAAAAATTTTCGAAAAAATAAAAAAAAAATTTTCAAAAAAAATTGAAAAAAAAATTCAAAAAAAAAATCGAGAAAAAAATTTTTCGAAAAAATAAAAAAAAAAAATTTCAAAAAAAATAAAAAAAAAAATTTCAAAAAAAAATTTCAAAAAAAATTCAAAAAAAAATCGAAAAAAAAATTTTTAGAAAAAATAAAAAAAAAATTTAAAAAAAAAATCAAAAAAAAATTTTTCAAAAAAAAAATTCAAAAAAAAAATTCAAAAAAAATTTAAAAAAAATCGAAAAAAAAAATTTTCAAAAAAAAAATTGAAAAAAAAAATAAAAAAAAAATTTTCAAAAAAAAATTTCAAAAAAAATTTAAAAAAATTTTCAAAAAAAAATTTCAAAAAAAATTCAAAAAAAAAATCGAAAAAAAAATTTTCGAAAAAATAAAAAAAAAATTCAAAAAAAAAATCGAAAAAAAAATTTTTCGAAAAAATGAAAAAAAATCTCAAAAAAAATTCAAAAAAAAAATCGAAAAAAAAATTTTCGAAAAAATAAAAAAAAAATTCAAAAAAAAAATCGAAAAAAATTTTTTTCGAAAAAATGAAAAAAAATCTCAAAAAAAATAAAAAAAAAATCGAAAAAAAAAATTTTTCGAAAAAATAAAAAAAATTTCAAAAAAAATTTTAAAAAAAATTTCAAAAAAAAATTGAAAAAAAATTTCAAAAAAAATTCAAAAAAAAATGGAAAAAAAAATTTTTCGAAAAAATAAAAAAAAAATTTTCAAAAAAAAATTGAAAAAAAAATTTCAAAAAAAATTCAAAAAAAAATCGAAAAAAAAAATTCGAAAATATAAAAAAAAAATTTCAAAAAAAATAAAAAAAAAATCGAAAAAAAAATTTTCGAAAAAATAAAAAAAAAATTCAAAAAAAAAATCGAAAAAAAAATTTTTCGAAAAAATAAAAAAAAATTTCAAAAAATATTTTTAAAAAAATTTCAAAAAAAATTCAAAAAAAAATCGAAAAAAAAATTTTTCGAAAAAATAAAAAAAAAATTTCAAAAAAAAATTTTTCAAAAAAAAAATTGAAAAAAAAAATTCAAAAAAAATTTAAAAAAAAATCGAAAAAAAAAATTTTCAAAAAAAAAATTGAAAAAAAAAAAAAAAAAAAATTTTCAAAAAAAAATTTCAAAAAAAATTCAAAAAAAAAATCGAAAAAAATTTTTTCGAAAAAATAAAAAAAAAATTCAAAAAAAAAATCGAAAAAAAAAATTTTCGAAAAAATAAAAAAAAAATCTCAAAAAAAATAAAAAAAAAATTTTCGAAAAAATAAAAAAAAAATTTCAAAAAAAAATTCAAAAAAAAAATTCTAAAAAAATTCAAAAAAAAAATCGAAAAAAAAACTTTTCGAAAAAATAAAAAAAAAATTTCAAAAAAAATTTAAAAAAAATTTTCAAAAAAAAATTGAAAAAAAATTTCAAAAAAAATTCAAAAAAAAAATCGAAAAAAAAAATTTTTCGAAAAAATAAAAAAAAAAATTTCAAAAAAAAAATTCAAAAAAAAATTCTAAAAAAATTCAAAAAAAAATCGAAAAAAAAAATTTTCGAAAAAATAAAAAAAAAATTTCAAAAAAAATTTAAAAAAAATTTTCAAAAAAAAATTAAAAAAAAAATTTCAAAAAAAATTCAAAAAAAATCGAAAAAAAAAACTTTCGAAAAAATAAAAAAAAAAATTTCAAAAAAAAAATTCAAAAAAAAATTTCAAAAAAAATTCAAAAAAAAAATCGAAAAAAAAATTTTCGAAAAAATAAAAAAAAAATTCAAAAAAAAATCGAAAAAATAAAAAAAAATCTCAAAAAAAATATTAAAAAAATCGAAAAAAAATTTTTTCGAAAAAATAGAAAAAAAAATTCAAAAAAAAAATCAAAAAAAAAAAATTTCAAAAAAAAAATTTCAAAAAAAATTCAAAAAAAAATCGAAAAAAAAATTTTTCAATGAAAATTCAAAAAAAAATCGAAAAAAAAAATTTCGAAAAAATAAAAAAAAAATTTCAAAAAAAATAAAAAAAAAATCGAAAAAAAAATTTTTCAAAAAAAAAATAAAAAAAAAATTTTCAAAAAAAAATTGAAAAAAAATTTCAAAAAAAATTCAAAAAAAATCGAAAAAAAAAATTTTCGAAAAAATAAAATAAAATTTCAAAAAAAAATCAAAAAAAAAATTTTCAAAAAAAAAATTAAAAAAAAAAATTGAAAAATAATTCAAAAAAAAAATCGAAAAAAAAAATTTTCGAAAAAATAAAAAAAAAATCAAAAAAAAAAATTTCAAAAAAAAAATTGAAAAAAAAATCCAAAAGAAATTCAAAAAAAAATCGAAAAAAAAAATTTTCGAAAAAATAAAAAAAAAATTCAAAAAAAATAAAAAAAAAATTTTCAAAAAAAAATTTCAAAAAAAATTCAAAAAAAAAATCGAAAAAAAAATTTTCGAAATAATAAAAAAAAAATTCAAAAAAAAAAATTTTCAAAAAAAATTCAAAAAAAAATCGAAAAAAAATTTTTCGAAAAAATGAAAAAAAATCTCAAAAAAAATTAAAAAAAAATCGAAAAAAAAATTTTTCGAAAAAATAAAAAAAATTTAAAAAAAAATTTTAAAAAAAATTTCAAAAAAAAATTGAAAAAAAATTTAAAAAAAAAAATTTCAAAAAAAAAAAAAAAAAAAAAATTTCAAAAAAAAAATCAAAAAAAAATTTAAAAAAATTCAAAAAAAAATTTTTCAAAAAAAAAATTCAAAAAAAAAATTCAAAAAAAATTTAAAAAAAATCGAAAAAAAAAATTTTCAAAAAAAAATCAAAAAAAAATTTTTCAAAAAAAAAATTCAAAAAAAAAATTCAAAAAAAATTTAAAAAAAATCGAAAAAAAAAATTTTCAAAAAAAAAATTGAAAAAAAAAATAAAAAAAAAATTTTCAAAAAAAAATTTCAAAAAAAATTTAAAAAAAAAATTGAAAAAAAATTTCAAAAAAAATTCAAAAAAAAATGGAAAAAAAAATTTTTCGAAAAAATAAAAAAAAAATTTTCAAAAAAAAATTGAAAAAAAAATTTCAAAAAAAATTCAAAAAAAAATCGAAAAAAAAAAATTCGAAAAAATAAAAAAAAAATTTCAAAAAAAATAAAAAAAAAATCGAAAAAAAAATTTTCGAAAAAATAAAAAAAAAATTCAAAAAAAAAATCGAAAAAAAAATTTTTCGAAAAAATAAAAAAAAATTTCAAAAAAAATTTTAAAAAAAATTTCAAAAAAAATTCAAAAAAAAATCGAAAAAAAAATTTTTCGAAAAAATAAAAAAAAAATTTCAAAAAAAAATTTTTCAAAAAAAAAATTGAAAAAAAAAATTCAAAAAAAATTTAAAAAAAAATCGAAAAAAAAAATTTTCAAAAAAAAAATTGAAAAAAAAAAAAAAAAAAAATTTTCAAAAAAAAATTTCAAAAAAAATTCAAAAAAAAAATCGAAAAAAATTTTTTCGAAAAAATAAAAAAAAAATTCAAAAAAAAAATCGAAAAAAAAAATTTTCGAAAAAATAAAAAAAAAATCTCAAAAAAAATAAAAAAAAAATTTTCGAAAAAAAAAAAAAAAAATTTCAAAAAAAAATTCAAAAAAAAAATTCTAAAAAAATTCAAAAAAAAAATCGAAAAAAAAACTTTTCGAAAAAATAAAAAAAAAATTTCAAAAAAAATTTAAAAAAAATTTTCAAAAAAATAAAAAAAAAATTTCAAAAAAAATTTAAAAAAAATTTTCAAAAAAAAATTGAAAAAAAATTTCAAAAAAAATTCAAAAAAAATCGAAAAAAAAAATTTTCGAAAAAATAAAAAAAAAAATTTCAAAAAAAAAATTCAAAAAAAAATTTCAAAAAAAATTCAAAAAAAAAATCGAAAAAAAAATTTTCGAAAAAATAAAAAAAAAATTCAAAAAAAAATCGAAAAAATAAAAAAAAATCTCAAAAAAAATATAAAAAAAATCGAAAAAAAATTTTTTCGAAAAAATAGAAAAAAAAATTCAAAAAAAAAATCAAAAAAAAAATTTTCAAAAAAAAAATTTCAAAAAAAATTCAAAAAAAAATCGAAAAAAAAAATTTTTCAATGAAAATTAAAAAAAAAATCGAAAAAAAAAATTTCGAAAAAATAAAAAAAAAATTTCAAAAAAAATAAAAAAAAAATCGAAAAAAAAATTTTTCAAAAAAAAAATAAAAAAAAAATTTTCAAAAAAAAATTGAAAAAAAATTTCAAAAAAAATTAAAAAAAAATCGAAAAAAAAAATTTTCGAAAAAATAAAATAAAATTTCAAAAAAAAATCAAAAAAAAAATTTTCAAAAAAAAAATTAAAAAAAAAAATTGAAAAATAATTCAAAAAAAAAATCGAAAAAAAAAATTTTCGAAAAAATAAAAAAAATTTAAAAAAAAATTTTAAAAAAAATTTCAAAAAAAAATTGAAAAAAAATTTAAAAAAAAAAAATTTCAAAAAAAAAAAAAAAAAAAAAATTTCAAAAAAAAAATCAAAAAAAAATTTCAAAAAAAATTCAAAAAAAAATCGAAAAAAAAAAATTTTCAATGAAAATTCAAAAAAAAATCGAAAAAAAAAATTTTCAAAAAAAAAATTTCAAAAAAAATTAAAAAAAAAATCGAAAAAAAAAAATTTTCAATGAAAATTCAAAAAAAAATCGAAAAAAAAAATTTCGAAAAAATAAAAAAAAATTTCAAAAAAAATAAAAAAAAATCGAAAAAAAAATTTTTCAAAAAAAAAATAAAAAAAAAAATTTCAAAAAAAAATTGAAAAAAAATTTCAAAAAAAATTCAAAAAAAATCGAAAAAAAAAATTTTCGAAAAAATAAAAAAAAAATCAAAAAAAAAAATTTCAAAAAAAAAATTGAAAAAAAAAATCCAAAAGAAATTCAAAAAAAAATCGAAAAAAAAAATTTTCGAAAAAATAAAAAAAAAATTCAAAAAAAATAAAAAAAAAATTTTCAAAAAAAAATTTCAAAAAAAATTCAAAAAAAAAATCGAAAAAAAAATTTTCGAAAAAATAAAAAAAAAATTCAAAAAAAAAAATTTTCAAAAAAAATTAAAAAAAAATCGAAAAAATTTTTTTCGAAAAAATGAAAAAAAATCTCAAAAAAAATTAAAAAAAAAATCGAAAAAAAAATTTTTCGAAAAAATAAAAAAAATTTTTAAAAAAATTTTAAAAAAAATTTCAAAAAAAAATTGAAAAAAAAAATTCAAAAAAAAAAATTTCAAAAAAAAAAAAAAAATTTCAAAAAAAAAATCAAAAAAAAATTTCAAAAAAAATTCAAAAAAAAATCGAAAAAAAAAAATTTTCAATGAAAATTCAAAAAAAAATCGAAAAAAAAAATTTCGAAAAAATAAAAAAAAAATTTCAAAAAAAATAAAAAAAAAATCGAAAAAAAAATTTTTCAAAAAAAAAATAAAAAAAAAATTTTCAAAAAAAAATTGAAAAAAAATTTCAAAAAAAATTCAAAAAAAATCGAAAAAAAAATTTTTCGAAAAAATAAAAAAAAAATTTCAAAAAAAAATCAAAAAAAAAATTTTCAAAAAAAAAATTCAAAAAAAAAATTGAAAAATAATTAAAAAAAAAATCGAAAAAAAAATTTTTCGAAAAAATAAAAAAAAAAATCAAAAAAAAAAATTTAAAAAAAAAAATTGAAAAAAAAATCCAAAAGAAATTCAAAAAAAAATCGAAAAAAAAAATTTTCGGAAAAATAAAAAAAAAATTCAAAAAAAATAAAAAAAAAATTTTCAAAAAAAAATTTCAAAAAAAATTCAAAAAAAAAAATCGAAAAAAAAATTTTCGAAAAAATAAAAAAAAAAATTCAAAAAAAAAAATTTTCAAAAAAAATTCAAAAAAAAATCGAAAAAAAATTTTTCGAAAAAATGAAAAAAAATCTCAAAAAAAATAAAAAAAAAATCGAAAAAAAAATTTTTCGAAAAAATAAAAAAAATTTCAAAAAAAATTTTAAAAAAAATTTCAAAAAAAAATTGAAAAAAAATTTCAAAAAAAATTCAAAAAAAAATGGAAAAAAAAATTTTCGAAAAAATAAAAATAAAATTTTCAAAAAAAAATTGAAAAAAAAATTTCAAAAAAAATTCAAAAAAAAATCGAAAAAAAAAAATTTTCAATAAAAATTCAAAAAAAAATCGAAAAAAAATTTTTTCGAAAAAATAAAAAAAAAATTTAAAAAAAAATAAAAAAAAAAATCGAAAAAACAAATTTTCGAAAAAATAAAAAAAAAAATTTCAAAAAAAAATCAAAAAAAAATTTTTCAAAAAAAAAATTGAAAAAAAAAATTCAAAAAAAATTAAAAAAAAAATCGAAAAAAAAAATTTTCAAAAAAAAAATTGAAAAAAAAAATAAAAAAAAAATTTTCAAAAAAAAATTCCAAAAAAAATTCAAAAAAAAAATCGAAAAAAATTTTTTCGAAAATATAAAAAAAAATTTAAAAAAAAAATCGAAAAAAAAAATTTTCGAAAAAATAAAAAAAAAATCTCAAAAAAAATCGAAAAAAAAATTTTTCAAAAAAAAAATAAAAAAAAAATTTTCAAAAAAAAATTGAAAAAAAATTTCAAAAAAAATTCAAAAAAAATCGAAAAAAAAATTTTTCGAAAAAATAAAAAAAAATTTCAAAAAAAAATCAAAAAAAAAATTTTCAAAAAAAAAATTCAAAAAAAAAATTGAAAAATAATTCAAAAAAAAAAATCGAAAAAAAAAATTTTCGAAAAAATAAAAAAAAAATCAAAAAAAAAAATTTCAAAAAAAAATTTCAAAAAAAAATTGAAAAAAAAAATCCAAAAGAAATTCAAAAAAAAATCGAAAAAAAAATTTTCGAAAAAATAAAAAAAAAATTCAAAAAAAATAAAAAAAAAATTTTCAAAAAAAAAATTCAAAAAAAATTCAAAAAAAAAATCGAAAAAAAAATTTTCGAAAAAATAAAAAAAAAAATTCAAAAAAAAAAATTTTCAAAAAAAATTCAAAAAAAAATCGAAAAAAATGTTTTCGAAAAAATGAAAAAAAATCTCAAAAAAAATAAAAAAAATCGAAAAAAAAATTTTTCGAAAAAATAAAAAAAATTTCAAAAAAAATTTAAAAAAAAATTTCAAAAAAAAATTGAAAAAAAATTTCAAAAAAAATTCAAAAAAAAATGGAAAAAAAAATTTTCGAAAAAATAAAAAAAAAATTTTCAAAAAAAAATTGAAAAAAAAATTTCAAAAAAAATTCAAAAAAAAATCGAAAAAAAAAAATTTTCAATAAAAATTCAAAAAAAAATCGAAAAAAATTTTTTTCGAAAAAATAAAAAAAAAATTTAAAAAAAAATAAATAAAAAAATCGAAAAAAAAAATTTTCGAAAAAATAAAAAAAAAATTTCAAAAAAAAATCAAAAAAAACTTTTTCAAAAAAAAAATTGAAAAAAAAAATTCAAAAAAAATTAAAAAAAAAATCGAAAAAAAAAATTTTCAAAAAAAAAATTGAAAAAAAAAATAAAAAAAAAATTTTCAAAAAAAAATTCCAAAAAAAATTCAAAAAAAAAATCGAAAAAATTTTTTTCGAAAATATAAAAAAAAATTTAAAAAAAAATCGAAAAAAAAAATTTTCGAAAAAATAAAAAAAAAATCTCAAAAAAAATCGAAAAAAAAATTTTCGAAAAAATAAAAAAAAAATTCAAAAAAAAAAATCGAAAAAATAAAAAAAAATCTCAAAAAAAATAAAAAAAAAATCGAAAAAATAGAAAAAAAATTCAAAAAAAAAATCAAAAAAAAAATTTTCAAAAAAAAAAATTCAAAAAAAATTCAAAAAAAAAAATTTCAAAAAAAATTCAAAAAAAAAAATTTAAAAAAAAAAATCAAAAAAAAAAATTCAAAAAAAAAATTGAAAAAAAAATTTCAAAAAAAATTCAAAAAAAAATCGAAAAAAAAAAATTTTCAATAAAAATTAAAAAAAAAATCGAAAAAAATTTTTTTCGAAAAAATAGAAAAAAAATTCAAAAAAAAAAATTTTCAAAAAAAATTCAATAAAAAATCGAAAAAAAAATTTTCGAAAAAATAAAAAAAAAATTCAAAAAAAAAATCGAAAAAAATTTTTTTCGAAAAAATAGAAAAAAAATTCAAAAAAAAAAATTTTCAAAAAAAATTAAAAAAAAAATCGAAAAAAAAATTTTCGAAAAAATGAAAAAAAAATTCAAAAAAAAAATCGAAAAAAAAAATTTTCGAAAAAATGAAAAAAAATCTCAAAAGAAATAAAAAAAAAATCGAAAAAAAAAATTTTCGAAAAAATAAAAAAAAATTTCAAAAAAAATTTAAAAAAAAATTTCAAAAAAAAATTGAAAAAAAATTTCAAAAAAAATTCAAAAAAAAATCGAAAAAAAAAATTTTCGAAAAAATAAAAAAAAAATTTTCAAAAAAAAATTGAAAAAAAATTTCGAAAAAAATTCAAAAAAAAAATCGAAAAAAAAATTTTTCGAAAAAATAAAAAAAAAAATTTCAGAAAAAATAAAAAAAAAAATTTCAAGAAAAAATTTCAAGAAAAATTCAAAAAAAAATCGAAAAAAAAATTTTCGAAAAAATAAAAAAAAAAATTCAAAAAAAAAATCGAAAAAAATTTTTTCGAAAAAATAAAAAAAAAATTCAAAAAAAAAATCGAAAAAAAAAATTTTCGAAAAAATAAAAAAAAAATCTCAAAAAAAATAAAAAAAAAAATTTCGAAAAAATAAAAAAAAAATTTCAAAAAAAAAATTCAAAAAAAAAATTCTAAAAAAATTCAAAAAAAAAATCGAAAAAAAAAATTTTCGAAAAAATAAAAAAAAAATTTCAAAAAAAATTAAAAAAAAATTTTCAAAAAAAAATTGAAAAAAAATTTCAAAAAAAAATTTTAAAAAAATCGAAAAAAAAAATTTTCGAAAAAATAAAAAAAAAATTTCAAAAAAAAAATTCAAAAAAAAATTTCAAAAAAAAATTCAAAAAAAAATCGAAAAAAAAATTCAAAAAAAAAATCGAAAAAATAAAAAAAAATCTCAAAAAAAATAAAAAAAAAATCGAAAAAAAAATTTTTCGAAAAAATAGAAAAAAAAATTCAAAAAAAAAATCAAAAAAAAAATTTTCAAAAAAAAAATTTTAAAGAAAATTCAAAAAAAAAAAAAAAAATTTCAAAAAAAAAAAAAAAAAATTTCAAAAAAAAAATCAAAAAAAAATTTTCAAAAAAAAATTGAAAAAAAACTTCAAAAAAAATTCAAAAAAAAAATCGAAAAAAATTTTTTTCGAAAAAATAAAAAAAAAATTTAAAAAAAAATAAAAAAAAAAATCGAAAAAAAAAATTTTCGAAAAAATAAAAAAAAAATTTCAAAAAAAAATCAAAAAAAAATTTTTCAAAAAAAAAATTGAAAAAAAAAATTCAAAAAAAAATCGAAAAAAAAAAATTTTCAATAAAAATTCAAAAAAAAATCGAAAAAAATTTTTTTCGAAAAAATAAAAAAAAAATTTAAAAAAAAATAAAAAAAAAATCGAAAAAAAAAAATTTTCGAAAAAATAAAAAAAAAATTTCAAAAAAAAATCAAAAAAAAATTTTTTTAAAAAAAAAATTGAAAAAAAAATTCAAAAAAAATTAAAAAAAAAATCAAAAAAAAAAATTTTCAAAAAAAAATTGAAAAAAAATTTCGAAAAAAATTCAAAAAAAAAATCGAAAAAAAAATTTTTCGAAAAAATAAAAAAAAAATTTAAAAAACAATAAAAAAAAAATTTCAAAAAAAAATTTCAAAAAAAAATCGAAAAAAAATTTTTCGAAAAAATAAAAAAAAAATTCAAAAAAAAAATCGAAAAAAATTTTTTCGAAAAAATAAAAAAAAAATTCAAAAAAAAAATCGAAAAAAAAAATTTTCGAAAAAATAAAAAAAAAATCTCAAAAAAAATAAAAAAAAATTGTGAAAAAATAAAAAAAAAATTTCAAAAAAAAAATTCAAAAAAAAAATTCTAAAAAAATTCAAAAAAAAATCGAAAAAAAAATTCAAAAAAAAATCGAAAAAATAAAAAAAAATCTCAAAAAAAATAAAAAAAAAATCGAAAAAAAAATTTTTCGAAAAAATAGAAAAAAAATTCAAAAAAAAAATCAAAAAAAAAAATTTTCAAAAAAAAAATTTCAAAAAAAATTAAAAAAAAAAATTTCAAAAAAAAAAAAAAAAAATTTCAAAAAAAAAATCAAAAAAAAATTTTCAAAAAAAAATTGAAAAAAAATTTCAAAAAAAATTCAAAAAAAAAATCGAAAAAAAAATTTTTCGAAAAAATAAAAAAAAAATTTAAAAAAAAATAAAAAAAAAAATCGAAAAAAAAAATTTTCGAAAAAATAAAAAAAAAAATTTCAAAAAAAAATCAAAAAAAAATTTTTCAAAAAAAAAATTGAAAAAAAAAATTCAAAAAAAAATCGAAAAAAAAAAATTTTCAATAAAAATTCAAAAAAAAATCGAAAAAAAATTTTTTCGAAAAAATAAAAAAAAAATTTAAAAAAAAATAAAAAAAAAAATCGAAAAAAAAAAATTTCGAAAAAATAAAAAAAAAAATTTCAAAAAAAAATCAAAAAAAAATTTTTCAAAAAAAAAATTCAAAAATTTAAAAAAAAAATCGAAAAAAAAAATTTTCAAAAAAAAAATTGAAAAAAAAAATAAAAAAAAAATTTCAAAAAAAAATTCCAAAAAAAATTCAAAAAAAAAATCGAAAAAAATTTTTTTCGAAAAAATAGAAAAAAAATTCAAAAAAAAAAATTTTCAAAAAAAATTCAAAAAAAAATCGAAAAAAAAATTTTCGAAAAAATAAAAAAAAAATTCAAAAAAAAAATCGAAAAAAAAATTTTTCGAAAAAATGAAAAAAAATCTCAAAAAAAATAAAAAAAAATCGAAAAAAAAATTTTTCGAAAAAATAAAAAAAAATTTCAAAAAAAATTTAAAAAAAAATTTCAAAAAAAAATTGAAAAAAAATTTCAAAAAAAATTCAAAAAAAAATCGAAAAAAAAAATTTTCGAAAAAATAAAAAAAAAAATTTCAAAAAAAAATTGAAAAAAAATTTCGAAAAAAATTCAAAAAAAAAATCGAAAAAAAAATTTTTCGAAAAAATAAAAAAAAAATTTCAAAAAAAATAAAAAAAAAATTTCAAAAAAAAATTTCAAAAAAAATTCAAAAAAAAATCGAAAAAAAAATTTTCGAAAAAATAAAAAAAAATTCAAAAAAAAAATCGAAAAAAATTTTTTCGAAAAAATAAAAAAAAAATTCAAAAAAAAAATCGAAAAAAAAATTTTTCGAAAAAATAAAAAAAAATCTCAAAAAAAATAAAAAAAAAATTTTCGAAAAAATAAAAAAAAAATTTCAAAAAAAAAATTCAAAAAAAAAATTCTAAAAAAATTCAAAAAAAAAATCGAAAAAAAAAATTTTCGAAAAAATAAAAAAAAAAATTTCAAAAAAAATTAAAAAAAAATTTTCAAAAAAAAATTGAAAAAAAATTTAAAAAAAATTCAAAAAAAAAATCGAAAAAAAAATTAAAAAAAAAATCGAAAAAATAAAAAAAAATCTCAAAAAAAATAAAAAAAAAATCGAAAAAATAGAAAAAAAATTCAAAAAAAAAAATCAAAAAAAAAAATTTTCAAAAAAAAAATTTCAAAAAAAATTCAAAAAAAAAAATTTCAAAAAAAAAAAAAAAAAATTTCAAAAAAAAATCAAAAAAAAATTTTCAAAAAAAAATTGAAAAAAAATTTCAAAAAAAATTCAAAAAAAAAATCGAAAAAAAAATTTTTCGAAAAAATAAAAAAAAAATTTAAAAAAAAATTTAAAAAAAAATAAAAAAAAAATCGAAAAAAAAAATTTTCGAAAAAATAAAAAAAAAATTTCAAAAAAAAATCAAAAAAAAATTTTTCAAAAAAAAAATTGAAAAAAAAAATTCAAAAAAAAATCGAAAAAAAAAATTTTCAATAAAAATTCAAAAAAAAATCGAAAAAAAATTTTTCGAAAAAATAAAAAAAAAAATTTAAAAAAAAATAAAAAAAAAATCGAAAAAAAAAATTTTCGAAAAAATAAAAAAAAAAATTTCAAAAAAAAATTTTTCAAAAAAAAATTGAAAAAAAAAATTCAAAAAAAATTAAAAAAAAAATCGAAAAAAAAATTTTCAAAAAAAAATTGAAAAAAAATTTCGAAAAAAATTCAAAAAAAAAATCGAAAAAAAAATTTTTCGAAAAAATAAAAAAAAAAATTTCAAAAAAAAAATCGAAAAAATAAAAAAAAATCTCAAAAAAAATAAAAAAAAAAATCGAAAAAAAAATTTTTCGAAAAAATAGAAAAAAAAATAAAAAAAAAAAAATTTTCAAAAAAAAATTTCAAAAAAAATTCAAAAAAAATTTCAAAAAAAAAAAAAAAAAATTCAAAAAAAAAAATCAAAAAAAAATTTTCAAAAAAAAATTGAAAAAAAAATTTCAAAAAAAATTCAAAAAAAATCGAAAAAAAAAATTTTCGAAAAAATAAAAAAAAAATTTTCAAAAAAAATTTGAAAAAAAAATTCAAAAAAAAAATCGAAAAAAAAATTTTTCGAAAAAATAAAAAAAAAAATTTAAAAAAAAAAAAAAAAAAAAATTTCAAAAAAAAAATTTCAAAAAAAATTCAAAAAAAAATCGAAAAAAAAATTTTTCGAAAAAATAAAAAAAAAATTTCAAAAAAAAATCAAAAAAAAAATTTTCAAAAAAAAATTGAAAAAAAAAATTCAAAAAAAATTAAAAAAAAAATCGAAAAAAAAAATTTTCAAAAAAAAAATTGAAAAAAAAAATTTTCAAAAAAAAATTTCAAAAAAAATTTTAAAAAAATTTTCAAAAAAAAATTTCAAAAAAAATTCAAAAAAAAAAATCGAAAAAAAAATTTTCGAAAAAATAAAAAAAAAATTCAAAAAAAAAATCGAAAAAAAAATTTTTCGAAAAAATGAAAAAAAATCTCAAAAAAAATTCAAAAAAAAAATCGAAAAAAAAATTTTCGAAAAAATAAAAAAAAAATTCAAAAAAAAAATCGAAAAAAAAATTTTTCGAAAAAATGAAAAAAAATCTCAAAAAAAATCGAAAAAAAAATTTTTCGAAAAAATAAAAAAAATTTCAAAAAAAATTTTAAAAAAAATTTCAAAAAAAAATTGAAAAAAAATTTCAAAAAAAATTCAAAAAAAAATGGAAAAAAAAAATTTTCGAAAAAATAAAAAAAAAAATTTCAAAAAAAAATTGAAAAAAAAATTTCAAAAAAAATTCAAAAAAAATTTTTCAATAAAAATTCAAAAAAAAATCGAAAAAAAATTTTTCGAAAAAATAAAAAAAAATTTCAAAAAAAATAAAAAAAAATCGAAAAAAAAATTTTCGAAAAAATAAAAAAAAAATTCAAAAAAAAAATCGAAAAAAAAATTTTTCGAAAAAATAAAAAAAAATTTCAAAAAAAATTTTAAAAAAAATTTCAAAAAAAATTCAAAAAAAAATCGAAAAAAAATTTTTTCGAAAAAATAAAAAAAAATTAAAAAAAAAATAATCGAAAAAAAAAATTTTCGAAAAAATAAAAAAAAAATTTAAAAAAAAATCAAAAAAAAATTTTTCAAAAAAATATTGAAAAAAAAAATTCAAAAAAAATTTTAAAAAAAATCGAAAAAAAAAATTTTCAAAAAAAAAATTGAAAAAAAAAATAAAAAAAAAAAATTTTCAAAAAAAAATTTCAAAAAAAATTCAAAAAAAAAATCGAAAAAAAAATTTTTCGAAAAAATAAAAAAAAATTTCAAAAAAAAAATTAAAAAAAAAATTCTAAAAAAATTCAAAAAAAAAATCGAAAAAAAAAATTTTCGAAAAAATAAAAAAAAAATTTCAAAAAAAAAATTTAAAAAAAAAATTCTAAAAAAATTCAAAAAAAAAATCGAAAAAAAAAATTTTCGAAAAAATAAAAAAAAAAATTTCAAAAAAAAATCAAAAAAAAATTTTTCAAAAAAAAAATTGAAAAAAAAAATTCAAAAAAAAATCGAAAAAAAAAATTTTCAATAAAAATTCAAAAAAAAATCGAAAAAAAATTTTTTCGAAAAAATAAAAAAAAAAATTTAAAAAAAAATAAAAAAAAAATCGAAAAAAAAAATTTTCGAAAAAATAAAAAAAAAAATTTCAAAAAAAAATTTTTCAAAAAAAAAATTGAAAAAAAAAATTCAAAAAAAATTTAAAAAAAAATCGAAAAAAAAAATTTTCAAAAAAAAATTGAAAAAAAATTTCGAAAAAAATTCAAAAAAAAAATCGAAAAAAAAATTTTTCGAAAAAATAAAAAAAAAAATTTCAAAAAAAAAATCGAAAAAATAAAAAAAAATCTCAAAAAAAATAAAAAAAAAAATCGAAAAAAAAATTTTTCGAAAAAATAGAAAAAAAAATTAAAAAAAAAAAATTTTCAAAAAAAAATTTCAAAAAAAATTCAAAAAAAAAATTTCAAAAAAAAAAAAAAAAAAAAATTTCAAAAAAAAAAATCAAAAAAAAATTTTCAAAAAAAAATTGAAAAAAAAATTTCAAAAAAAATTCAAAAAAAAATCGAAAAAAAAAATTTTCGAAAAAATAAAAAAAAAATTTTCAAAAAAAATTTGAAAAAAAAATTCAAAAAAAAAATCGAAAAAAAAATTTTTCGAAAAAATAAAAAAAAAAATTTAAAAAAAAAAAAAAAAAATTTCAAAAAAAAAATTTCAAAAAAAATTCAAAAAAAAATCGAAAAAAAAATTTTTCGAAAAAATAAAAAAAAAATTTCAAAAAAAAATCAAAAAAAAATTTTTCAAAAAAAAAATTGAAAAAAAAAATTCAAAAAAAATTAAAAAAAAAATCGAAAAAAAAAATTTTCAAAAAAAAAATTGAAAAAAAAAATTTTCAAAAAAAAATTTCAAAAAAAATTTTAAAAAAATTTTCAAAAAAAAATTTCAAAAAAAATTCAAAAAAAAAAATCGAAAAAAAAATTTTCGAAAAAATAAAAAAAAAATTCAAAAAAAAAATCGAAAAAAAAATTTTTCGAAAAAATGAAAAAAATCTCAAAAAAAATTCAAAAAAAAAATCGAAAAAAAAATTTTCGAAAAAATAAAAAAAAAATTCAAAAAAAAAATCGAAAAAAAAATTTTTCGAAAAAATGAAAAAAAATCTCAAAAAAAATCGAAAAAAAAATTTTTCGAAAAAATAAAAAAAATTTCAAAAAAAATTTTAAAAAAAATTTCAAAAAAAAATTGAAAAAAAATTTCAAAAAAAATTCAAAAAAAATGGAAAAAAAAAATTTTCGAAAAAATAAAAAAAAAATTTCAAAAAAAAATTGAAAAAAAAATTTCAAAAAAAATTCAAAAAAAAATTTTCAATAAAAATTCAAAAAAAAATCGAAAAAAAATTTTTCGAAAAAATAAAAAAAAAATTTCAAAAAAAATAAAAAAAAATCGAAAAAAAAATTTTCGAAAAAATAAAAAAAAAATTCAAAAAAAAAATCGAAAAAAAAATTTTTCGAAAAAATAAAAAAAAATTTCAAAAAAAATTTTAAAAAAAATTTCAAAAAAAATTCAAAAAAAAATCGAAAAAAAATTTTTTCGAAAAAATAAAAAAAAATTAAAAAAAAAATAATCGAAAAAAAAATTTTCGAAAAAATAAAAAAAAAATTTCAAAAAAAAATATTGAAAAAAAAAATTCAAAAAAAATTTAAAAAAAAATCGAAAAAAAAAATTTTCAAAAAAAAAATTGAAAAAAAAAATAAAAAAAAAAATTTTCAAAAAAAAATTTCAAAAAAAATTCAAAAAAAAAATCGAAAAAAACTTTTTCGAAAAAATAAAAAAAAATTTCAAAAAAAAAATTAAAAAAAAAATTCTAAAAAAATTCAAAAAAAAAATCGAAAAAAAAAATTTTCGAAAAAATAAAAAAAAAATTTCAAAAAAAAAATTAAAAAAAAAAATTCTAAAAAAATTCAAAAAAAAAATCGAAAAAAAAATTTTTCGAAAAAATAAAAAAAAAATTTCAAAAAAAATTAAAAAAAAATTTTCAAAAAAAAATTGAAAAAAAATTTCAAAAAAAATTCAAAAAAAAATCGAAAAAAAAAATTTCAAAAAAAAAATTCAAAAAAAAATTCTAAAAAAATTAAAAAAAAAAATCGAAAAAAAAAAATTTCGAAAAAATAAAAAAAAAATTTCAAAAAAAATTTTAAAAAAATTTTCAAAAAAAAATTGAAAAAAAATTTCAAAAAAAATTCAAAAAAAAATCGAAAAAAAAAATTTTCGAAAAAATAAAAAAAAAAATTTCAAAAAAAAAATTCAAAAAAAAATTTCAAAAAAAATTCAAAAAAAAAATCGAAAAAAAAATTTTCGAAAAAATAAAAAAAAATTCAAAAAAAAAATCGAAAAAATAAAAAAAAATCTCAAAAAAAATAAAAAAAAAATCGAAAAAAAAATTTTTCGAAAAAATAGAAAAAAAAATTCAAAAAAAAAATCAAAAAAAAAAATTTTCAAAAAAAAAATTCAAAAAAAATTCAAAAAAAAAAATTTCAAAAAAAAAAAAAAAAATTTCAAAAAAAAAATCAAAAAAAAATTTTCAAAAAAAAAATTGAAAAAAAAATTCAAAAAAAAATCGAAAAAAAAAATTTTCAATGAAAATTCAAAAAAAAATCGAAAAAAAATTTTCAAAAAAAAATAAAAAAAAATCTCAAAAAAAATTAAAAAAAAATCGAAAAAAAAATTTTTCGAAAAAATAGAAAAAAAAATTCAAAAAAAAAAATTTTCAATAAAAAATTTCAAAAAAAATTCAAAAAAAAAAATTTCAAAAAAAAAAAAAAAAAAATTTCAAAAAAAAAATCAAAAAAAAATTTTCAAAAAAAAATTGAAAAAAAAATTTCAAAAAAAATTCAAAAAAAAATCGAAAAAAAAAATTTTCGAAAAAATAAAAAAAAAATTTTCAAAAAAAAATTGAAAAAAAAATTCAAAAAAAAAATCGAAAAAAAAATTTTTCGAAAAAATAAAAAAAAAAATTTCAAAAAAAATAAAAAAAAAAATTTCAAAAAAAAAATTTCAAAAAAAATTCAAAAAAAAATCGAAAAAAAAATTTTTCGAAAAAATAAAAAAAAAATTTCAAAAAAAAATCAAAAAAAAATTTTTCAAAAAAAAAATTGAAAAAAAAAATTAAAAAAAAATTTAAAAAAAAAATGGAAAAAAAAAATTTTCAAAAAAAAATTGAAAAAAAAAATAAAAAAAAAATTTTCAAAAAAAAATTTCAAAAAAAATTTTAAAAAAATTTTCAAAGAAAAATTTCAAAAAAAATTCAAAAAAAAAAATCGAAAAAAAAATTTTCGAAAAAATAAAAAAAAAATTCAAAAAAAAAATCGAAAAAAAATTTTTTCGAAAAAATGAAAAAAAATCTCAAAAAAAAATTCAAAAAAAAATCGAAAAAAAATTTTTCGAAAAAATAAAAAAAAAATCAAAAAAAAAATCGAAAAAAATTTTTTTCGAAAAAATGAAAAAAAATCTCAAAAAAAATTTTAAAAAAATCGAAAAAAAAATTTTTCGAAAAAATAAAAAAAATTTCAAAAAAAATTTTAAAAAAAATTTCAAAAAAAAATTGAAAAAAAATTTCAAAAAAAATTCAAAAAAAAATGGAAAAAAAAAATTTTCGAAAAAATAAAAAAAAAATTTTCAAAAAAAAATTGAAAAAAAAATTTCAAAAAAAATTCAAAAAAAAATTTTCAATAAAAATTCAAAAAAAAATCGAAAAAAAAATTTTCGAAAAAATAAAAAAAAAATTTCAAAAAAAATAAAAAAAAAATCGAAAAAAAATAAAAAAAAAATCGAAAAAAAAATTTTTCGAAAAAATTAAAAAAAAATTCAAAAAAAAATCGAAAAAAAAATTTTTCGAAAAAATAAAAAAAAATTTCTAAAAAAATTTAAAAAAAAATTTCAAAAAAAATTCAAAAAAAAATCGAAAAAAAAAATTTTCGAAAAAATAAAAAAAAATTTAAAAAAAAATAATCGAAAAAAAAAATTTTCGAAAAAATAAAAAAAAAATTTCAAAAAAAAATCAAAAAAAAATTTTTCAAAAAAAAATTGAAAAAAAAATTCAAAAAAAATTTAAAAAAAAATCGAAAAAAAAAATTTTCAAAAAAAAAATTGAAAAAAAAAATAAAAAAAAAAATTTTCAAAAAAAAATTTCAAAAAAAATTCAAAAAAAAAATCGAAAAAAACTTTTTCGAAAAAATAAAAAAAAAATCAAAAAAAAAACTCGAAAAAAAAAGTTTTCGAAAAAATAAAAAAAAAATCTCAAAAAAAATAAAAAAAAATTTTTCGAAAAAATAAAAAAAAAATTTCAAAAAAAAAATTAAAAAAAAAAATTCTAAAAAAATTCAAAAAAAAAATCGAAAAAAAAAATTTTACAAAAAATAAAAAAAAAATTTCAAAAAAAATTAAAAAAAAATTTTCAAAAAAAAATTGAAAAAAAATTTCAAAAAAAATTCAAAAAAAAATCGAAAAAAAAATTTTTCGAAAAAATAAAAAAAAAATTTCAAAAAAAAAATTCAAAAAAAAATTCTAAAAAAATTCAAAAAAAAAATCGAAAAAAAAAAATTTTCGAAAAAAAAAAAAAAAAATTTCAAAAAAAATTTAAAAAAAATTTTCAAAAAAAAATTGAAAAAAAATTTCAAAAAAAATTCAAAAAAAAATCGAAAAAAAAAATTTTCGAAAAAATAAAAAAAAAAATTTCAAAAAAAAAATTCAAAAAAAAATTTCAAAAAAAATTCAAAAAAAAAATCGAAAAAAAAATTTTCGAAAAAATAAAAAAAAAATTCAAAAAAAAAATCAAAAAAAAAATTTTCAAAAAAAAATTTCAAAAAAAATTCAAAAAAAAAAATTTCAAAAAGAAAAAAAAAAAATTTCAAAAAAAAAATCAAAAAAAAATTTTCAAAAAAAAAATTGAAAAAAAAATTCAAAAAAAAATCGAAAAAAAAAATTTTCAATGAAAATTAAAAAAAAAATCGAAAAAAAAAATTTCGAAAAAATAAAAAAAAAATTTCAAAAAAAATCGAAAAAAAAATTTTTCAAAAAAAAAATAAAAAAAAATTTTTCAAAAAAAAATTGAAAAAAAATTTCAAAAAAAATTCAAAAAAAATCGAAAAAAAATTTTTCGAAAAAATAAAAAAAAAATTTCAAAAAAAAATCAAAAAAAAATTTTTCAAAAAAAAAATTGAAAAAAAAAATTCAAAAAAAATTTAAAAAAAAATCGAAAAAAAAAATTTTCAAAAAAAAAATTGAAAAAAAAATAAAAAAAAAATTTTCAAAAAAAAATTTCAAAAAAAATTTTAAAAAAATTTTCAAAAAAAAATTTCAAAAAAAATTTAAAAAAAAAATCGAAAAAAAAATTTTCGAAAAAATAAAAAAAAAATCAAAAAAAAAATCGAAAAAAAAAATTTTCGAAAAAAAAATTGAAAAAAAAAATTCAAAAAAAATTTAAAAAAAAATCGAAAAAAAAAATTTTCAAAAAAAAAATTGAAAAAAAAAATAAAAAAAAAAATTTTCAAAAAAAAATTTCAAAAAAAATTCAAAAAAAAATCGAAAAAATTTTTTTCGAAAAAATAAAAAAAAAAATCAAAAAAAAAATCGAAAAAAAAAGTTTTCGAAAAAATAAAAAAAAAATCTCAAAAAAAATAAAAAAAAAATTTTCGAAAAAATAAAAAAAAAATTTCAAAAAAAAAATTAAAAAAAAAAATTCTAAAAAAATTAAAAAAAAAAAATCGAAAAAAAAAATTTTCGAAAAAATAAAAAAAAAATTTCAAAAAAAATTAAAAAAAAATTTTCAAAAAAAAATTGAAAAAAAATTTCAAAAAAAATTCAAAAAAAAATCGAAAAAAAAAATTTTCGAAAAAATAAAAAAAAAATTTCAAAAAAAAAATTCAAAAAAAATTCTAAAAAAATTCAAAAAAAAAATCGAAAAAAAAAAATTTTCGAAAAAATAAAAAAAAAAATTTCAAAAAAAAAATTCAAAAAAAAATTTCAAAAAAAATTCAAAAAAAAAATCGAAAAAAAAATTTTCGAAAAAATAAAAAAAAAATTCAAAAAAAAAATCGAAAAAATAAAAAAAAATCTCAAAAAAAATAAAAAAAAAATCGAAAAAAAAATTTTTCGAAAAAATAGAAAAAAAAATTCAAAAAAAAAATAAAAAAAAAAAATTTTCAAAAAAAAATTTCAAAAAAAATTCAAAAAAAAAAATTTAAAAAAAAAAAAAAAAAATTTCAAAATAAAAATCAAAAAAAAATTTTCAAAAAAAAAATTGAAAAAAAAATTTCAAAAAAAATTCAAAAAAAATCGAAAAAAAAAATTTTCAATGAAAATTCAAAAAAAAATCGAAAAAAAAAATTTCGAAAAAAT
Source organism: Chrysolina oricalcia (assembly GCA_944452925.2). Taxonomy (NCBI): domain Eukaryota; kingdom Metazoa; phylum Arthropoda; class Insecta; order Coleoptera; family Chrysomelidae; genus Chrysolina; species Chrysolina oricalcia. The sequence goes on along the minus strand of OX101810.2, from coordinate 35,561,247 downwards.
AAAAAAAAAATTTCAAAAAAAATAAAAAAAAAATCGAAAAAAAAATTTTTCAAAAAAAAAATAAAAAAATTTTCAAAAAAAAATTGAAAAAAAATTTCAAAAAAAATTCAAAAAAAATCGAAAAAAAAAATTTTCGAAAAAATAAAAAAAAAATTTCAAAAAAAAATCAAAAAAAAATTTTTCAAAAAAAAAATTCAAAAAAAAAATTGAAAAATAATTCAAAAAAAAAATCGAAAAAAAAAATTTTCGAAAAAATAAAAAAAAATCAAAAAAAAAAATTAAAAAAAAAAAATTGAAAAAAAAAATCAAAAAGAAATTCAAAAAAAAATCGAAAAAAAAAATTTTCGAAAAAATAAAAAAAAAAATTCAAAAAAAATAAAAAAAAAATTTTCAAAAAAAAATTTCAAAAAAAATTCAAAAAAAAAATCGAAAAAAAAATTTTCGAAAAAATAAAAAAAAAATTCAAAAAAAAAAAATTTTCAAAAAAAATTCAAAAAAAAATCGAACAAAAAATTTTCGAAAAAATGAAAAAAAATCTCAAAAAAAATAAAAAAAAAATCGAAAAAATAAAAAAAATTTCAAAAAAAATTTTAAAAAAAATTTCAAAAAAAATTGAAAAAAAATTTCAAAAAAAATTCAAAAAAAATGGAAAAAAAATTTTTCGAAAAAATAAAAAAAAAATTTTCAAAAAAAAATTGAAAAAAAAATTTCAAAAAAAATTCAAAAAAAAAATCGAAAAAAAAATTTTCGAAAAAATAAAAAAAAAATTCAAAAAAAAAAATTTTCAAAAAAAATTCAAAAAAAAATTTAAAAAAAATTTTTCGAAAAAATGAAAAAAAATCTCAAAAAAATAAAAAAAAAATCGAAAAAATAAAAAAAATTTCAAAAAAAATTTTAAAAAAAATTTCAAAAAAAAATTGAAAAAAAATTTCAAAAAAAATTCAAAAAAAAATGGAAAAAAAAATTTTCGAAAAAATAAAAAAAAAATTTTCAAAAAAAAATTGAAAAAAAAATTTCAAAAAAAATTCAAAAAAAAATCGAAAAAAAAAAAATTTTTCGAAAAAATAAAAAAAAATTAAAAAAAAAATAAAAAAAAAATCGAAAAAAAAAAATTTCGAAAAAATAAAAAAAAAAATTTCAAAAAAAAAATTCAAAAAAAAATTTCAAAAAAAATTCAAAAAAAAAATCGAAAAAAAAATTCAAAAAAAAAATCGAAAAAATAAAAAAAAATCTCAAAAAAAATAAAAAAAAATAGAAAAAAAAATTCAAAAAAAAATCAAAAAAAAAATTTTCAAAAAAAAAATTTCAAAAAAAATTCAAAAAAAAAAATTTCAAAAAAAAAAAAAAAAATTCAAAAAAAAAATCAAAAAAAAATTTTCAAAAAAAAAATTGAAAAAAAAATTTCAAAAAAAATTCAAAAAAAAATCGAAAAAAAAAAATTTCCAATAAAAATTAAAAAAAAAATCGAAAAAAAAAATTTCGAAAAAATAAAAAAAAAATTTCAAAAAAAATAAAAAAAAAATCGAAAAAAAAATTTTTCAAAAAAAAATAAAAAAAAAATTTTCAAAAAAAAATTGAAGAAAAATTTCAAAAAAAATTCAAAAAAAATCGAAAAAAAAATTTTTCGAAAAAATAAAAAAAAAATTTCAAAAAAAAATTTTTCAAAAAAAAAATTCAAAAAAAAAATTGAAAAATAATTCAAAAAAAAAATCGAAAAAAAAAAATTTCGAAAAAATAAAAAAAAATCAAAAAAAAAAATTGAAAAAAAAAAATCCAAAAGAAATTCAAAAAAAAATCGAAAAAAAAAATTTTCGAAAAAATAAAAAAAAAAATTCAAAAAAAATAAAAAAAAAATTTTCAAAAAAAAATTTCAAAAAAAATTCAAAAAAAAAATCGAAAAAAATTTTTTCGAAAAAATAAAAAAAAAATTCAAAAAAAAAAATTTTCAAAAAAAATTCAAAAAAAAATCGAAAAAAAAAATTTTCGAAAAAATAAAAAAAAAAATTCAAAAAAAATAAAAAAAAAATTTTCAAAAAAAAATTTCAAAAAAAATTCAAAAAAAAAATCGAAAAAAAAATTTTCGAAAAAATAAAAAAAAATTCAAAAAAAAAAATTTTCAAAAAAAATTCAAAAAAAAATCGAAAAAAAATTTTTCGAAAAAATGAAAAAAAATCTCAAAAAAAATCGAAAAAAAAATTTTTCGAAAAAATAAAAAAAATTTCAAAAAAAATTTTAAAAAAAATTTCAAAAAAAAATTGAAAAAAAATTTTCAAAAAAAAATAAAAAAAAAATTTCAAAAAAAATAAAAAAAAATCGAAAAAAAAATTTTCGAAAAAATAAAAAAAAAATTCAAAAAAAAAATCGAAAAAAAAATTTTTCGAAAAAATGAAAAAAAATCTCAATAAAAATAAAAAAAAAATCGAAAAAAAAATTTTTCGAAAAAATAAAAAAAAATTTCAAAAAAAATTTTAAAAAAAATTTCAAAAAAAATTCAAAAAAAAATCGAAAAAAAAATTTTTCGAAAAAATTAAAAAAAAAATTAAAAAAAAATAAAAAAAAAATCGAAAAAAAAAATTTTCGAAAAAATAAAAAAAAAATTTCAAAAAAAAATCAAAAAAAAATTTTTCAAAAAAAAAATTGAAAAAAAAAAATTAAAAAAAATTAAAAAAAAAATCGAAAAAAAAAATTTTCAAAAAAAAAATTGAAAAAAAAATAAAAAAAAAAAATTTCAAAAAAAAATTTCAAAAAAAATTCAAAAAAAAAATCGAAAAAGATTTTTTCGAAAAAATAAAAAAAAAATTCAAAAAAAAAATCGAAAAAAAAAATTTTCGAAAAAATAAAAAAAAAATCTCAAAAAAAAAAAAAATAAATTTTCGAAAAAATAAAAAAAAAATTTCAAAAAAAAAATTCAAAAAAAATATTCTAAAAAAATTCAAAAAAAAAATCGAAAAAAAAATTCAAAAAAAAATCGAAAAAATAAAGAAAAATAAAAAAAAAATCGAAAAAAAATTTTTTCGAAAAAATAGAAAAAAAAATTCAAAAAAAAATCAAAAAAAAAATTTTTCAAAAAAAAAATTCAAAAAAAATCGAAAAAAAAAATTTTCGAAAAAATAAAAAAAAAAATTTCAAAAAAAAAATTCAAAAAAAAATTTCAAAAAAAATTCAAAAAAAAAATCGAAAAAAAAATTCAAAAAAAAATCGAAAAAATAAAAAAAAATAAAAAAAAAATCGAAAAAAAATTTTTTCGAAAAAATAGAAAAAAAAATTCAAAAAAAAATCAAAAAAAAAATTTCAAAAAAAATTGAAAAAAAAAAATTTCAAAAAAAAAAAAAAAAAAAATTCAAAAAAAAATCAAAAAAAAATTTTCAAAAAAAAAATTGAAAAAAAAATTTCAGAAAAAATTCAAAAAAAAATCGAAAAAAAAAAATTTTCAATAAAAATTCAAAAAAAAATCGAAAAAAAAAATTTCGAAAAAATAAAAAAAAAATTTCAAAAAAAATAAAAAAAAAATCGAAAAAAAAATTTTTCGAAAAAATAAAAAAAAAATTTAAAAAAAAATAAAAAAAAAATCGAAAAAAAAAATTTTCGAAAAAATAAAAAAAAAAATTCAAAAAAAAATCAAAAAAAAATTTTTCAAAAAAAAAATTGAAAAAAAAAATTCAAAAAAAATTAAAAAAAAAATCGAAAAAAAAAATTTTCAAAAAAAAAATTGAAAAAAAAATAAAAAAAAAAATTTTCAAAAAAAAATTTCAAAAAAAATTCAAAAAAAAAATCGAAAAAAATTTTTTCGAAAAAATAAAAAAAAAATTCAAAAAAAAAATCGAAAAAAAAAATTTTCGAAAAAATAAAAAAAAAATCTCAAAAAAAATAAAAAAAAAATTTTCGAAAAAATAAAAAAAAAATTTCAAAAAAAAAATTCAAAAAAAAAATTCTAAAAAAATTCAAAAAAAAAATCGAAAAAAAAAATTTTCGAAAAAATAAAAAAAAAATTTCAAAAAAAATTAAAAAAAAATTTTCAAAAAAAAATTGAAAAAAAATTTCAAAAAAAATTCAAAAAAAAATCGAAAAAAAAAATTTTCGAAAAAATAAAAAAAAAATTTCAAAAAAAAAATTCAAAAAAAAATTTCAAAAAAAATTCAAAAAAAAAATCGAAAAAAAAATTCAAAAAAAAAAATCGAAAAAATAAAAAAAAGTCTCAAAAAAAATAAAAAAAAAATCGAAAAAAAAATTTTTCGAAAAAATAGAAAAAAAAATTCAAAAAAAAAATCAAAAAAAAAAATTTTCAAAAAAAATTCAAAAAAAAAAATTTCAAAAAAAAAAAAAAAAATTTCAAAAAAAAAATCAAAAAAAAATTTTCAAAAAAAAAATTGAAAAAAAAATTTCAAAAAAAATTCAAAAAAAAATCGAAAAAAAAAAATTTTCAATAAAAATTCAAAAAAAAATCGAAAAAAAAAATTTCGAAAAAATAAAAAAAAAATTTCAAAAAAAATAAAAAAAAAATTTAAAAAAAAAAAAATAAAAAAAAAATTTTCAAAAAAAAATTGAAAAGAAATTTCAAAAAAAATTCAAAAAAAATTGAAAAAAAAAATTTTCGAAAAAATAAAAAAAAAATTTCAAAAAAAAATCAAAAAAAAAATTTTCAAAAAAAAAATTCAAAAAAAAAATTGAAAAATAATTCAAAAAAATTTTCGAAAAAAAATTTTTTCGAAAAAATAAAAAAAAAATCAAAAAAAAAAATTTCAAAAAAAAAATTGAAAAAAAAATCCAAAAGAAATTCAAAAAAAAATCGAAAAAAAAATTTTTCGAAAAAATAAAAAAAAAATTAAAAAAAAATAAAAAAAAAATTTTCAAAAAAAAATTTCAAAAAAAATTCAAAAAAAAAATCGAAAAAATTTTTTTCGAAAAAATAAAAAAAAAATTAAAAAAAAATAGAAAAAAAATCGAAAAAAAAAATTTCAAAAAAAAATCAAAAAAAAATTTTTCAAAAAAAAAATTGAAAAAAAAAATAAAAAAAAAATTTTCAAAAAAAAATTTCAAAAAAAATTCAAAAAAAAAATCGAAAAAAATTTTTTCGAAAAAATAAAAAAAAATCAAAAAAAAAATCGAAAAAAAAAGTTTTCGAAAAAATAAAAAAAAAATCTCAAAAAAAATAAAAAAAAAATTTTCGAAAAAATAAAAAAAAAATTTCAAAAAAAAAATTCAAAAAAAAAATTCTAAAAAAATTCAAAAAAAAAAATCGAAAAAAAAAATTTTCGAAAAAATAAAAAAAAAATTTCAAATAAAATTAAAAAAAAATTTTCAAAAAAAAATTGAAAAAAAAATTCAAAAAAAATTCAAAAAAAAATCGAAAAAAAAAATTTTCGAAAAAATAAAAAAAAAAATTTCAAAAAAAAAATTCAAAAAAAAATTCTAAAAAAATTCAAAAAAAAAAATCGAAAAAAAAAATTTTTCGAAAAAATAAAAAAAAATTTCAAAAAAAATTAAAAAAAAATTTTCAAAAAAAAATTGAAAAAAAATTTCAAAAAAAATTCAAAAAAAAATCGAAAAAAAAAATTTTCGAAAAAATAAAAAAAAAAATTTCAAAAAAAAAATTCAAAAAAAAATTCTAAAAAAATTCAAAAAAAAAAATCGAAAAAAAAAATTTTCGAAAAAATAAAAAAAAAATTTCAAAAAAAATTTAAAAAAAATTTTCAAAAAAAAATTGAAAAAAAATTTCAAAAAAAATTCAAAAAAAAAATTTTCGAAAAAAAAAATTTTCGAAAAAATAAAAAAAAAATTTCAAAAAAAAATTCAAAAAAAAATTTCAAAAAAAATTCAAAAAAAAAATCGAAAAAAAAATTTTCGAAAAAATAAAAAAAAAAATCAAAAAAAAAATTTTCAAAAAAAATTCAAAAAAATAAAAAAAATTTCAAAAAAAAATTTTTAAAAAAATTTCAAAAAAAAATTGAAAAAAAATTTCAAAAAAAATTCAAAAAAAAATGGAAAAAAAAATTTTCGAAAAAATAAAAAAAAAATTTTCAAAAAAAAATTGAAAAAAAAATTTCAAAAAAAATTCAAAAAAAAATCGAAAAAAAAAAATTTTTCGAAAAAATAAAAAAAAAATTAAAAAAAAAATAAAAAAAAATCGAAAAAAAAAATTTTCGAAAAAATAAAAAAAAAAATTTCAAAAAAAAAATTCAAAAAAAAATTTCAAAAAAAATTCAAAAAAAAAATCGAAAAAAAAATTCAAAAAAAAAATCGAAAAAATAAAAAAAAATCTCAAAAAAAATAAAAAAAAAATCGAAAAAAAAATTTTTCGAAAAAATAGAAAAAAAAATTCAAAAAAAAAATCAAAAAAAAAAATTTTCAAAAAAAAAATTTCAAAAAAAATTCAAAAAAAAAAATTTCAAAAAAAAAATAAAAAATTTCAAAAAAAAAATCAAAAAAAAATTTTCAAAAAAAAAATTGAAAAAAAAATTTCAAAAAAAATTAAAAAAAAAATCGAAAAAAAAAAATTTTCAATAAAAATTCGAAAAAAATCGAAAAAAAAAATTTCGAAAAAATAAAAAAAAAATTTCAAAAAAAATAAAAAAAAAATCGAAAAAAAAATTTTTCAAAAAAAAATAAAAAAAAAATTTTCAAAAAAAAATTTAAAAAAAATTTCAAAAAAAATTCAAAAAAAATCGAAAAAAAAATTTTTCGAAAAAATAAAAAAAACATTTCAAAAAAAAATCAAAAAAAAAATTTTCAAACAAAAAATTCAAAAAAAAAATTGAAAAATAATTCAAAAAAAAAATCGAAAAAAAAATTTTTCGAAAAAATAAAAAAAATTTCAAAAAAAATTTTAAAAAAAATTTCAAAAAAAAATTGAAAAAAAATTTCAAAAAAAATTCAAAAAAAAATCGAAAAAAAAAATTTTCGAAAAAATAAAAAAAAAATTCAAAAAAAAATCGAAAAAAATTTTTTTCGAAAAAATGAAAAAAAATCTCAAAAAAAATAAAAAAAAAATCGAAAAAAAAATTTTTCGAAAAAATAAAAAAAAATTTCAAAAAAAATTTAAAAAAAAATTTCAAAAAAAATTCAAAAAAAAATCGAAAAAAAAATTTTTCGAAAAAATAAAAAAAAAATTTAAAAAAAAATAAAAAAAAAATAAAAAAAAAATCGAAAAAAAAAATTTTCGAAAAAATAAAAAAAAAAATTTCAAAAAAAAATCAAAAAAAAAATTTTCAAAAAAAAAATTGAAAAAAAAAATTCAAAAAAAATTAAATAAAAAATCGAAAAAAAAAATTTTCAAAAAAAAAATTGAAAAAAAAAATAAAAAAAAAAATTTCCAAAAAAAAATTTCAAAAAAAATTCAAAAAAAAAATCGAAAAAATTTTTTTCGAAAAAATAAAAAAAAAATTCAAAAAAAAAATCGAAAAAAAAAATTTTCGAAAAAATAAAAAAAAAATCTCAAAAAAAATAAAAAAAAAATTTTCGAAAAAATAAAAAAAAAATTTCAAAAAAAAAATTCAAAAAAAAAATTCTAAAAAAATTCAAAAAAAAAATCGAAAAAAAAAATTTTCGAAAAAATAAAAAAAAAATTTCAAAAAAAATTTAAAAAAAATTTTCAAAAAAAAATTGAAAAAAAATTTCAAAAAAAATTCAAAAAAAAAATCGAAAAAAAAATTCAAAAAAAAAATCGAAAAAATAAAAAAAAATCTCAAAAAAAATAAAAAAAAAATCGAAAAAAAATTTTTTCGAAAAAATAGAAAAAAAAATTCAAAAAAAAAAACAAAAAAAAAATTTTCAAAAAAAAAATTTCAAAAAAAATACAAAAAAAAAATTTCAAAAAAAAAAAAAAAAAATTTCAAAAAAAAATCAAAAAAAAATTTTCAAAAAAAAAATTGAAAAAAAAATTTCAAAAAAAATTCAAAAAAAAATCGAAAAAAAAAAATTTTCAATAAAAATTCAAAAAAAAATCGAAAAAAAAAATTTCGAAAAAAAAAAAAAAAAATTTCAAAAAAAATAAAAAAAAAATCGAAAAAAAAATTTTTCAAAAAAAAAATAAAAAAAAAATTTTCAAAAAAAAATTGAAAAAAAATTTCAAAAAAAATTCAAAAAAAATTGAAAAAAAAATTTTCGAAAAAATAAAAAAAAATTTCAAAAAAAAATCAAAAAAAAAATTTTCAAAAAAAAATTCCAAAAAAAAATTGAAAAATAATTCAAAAAAATATTCGAAAAAAAAATTTTTCGAAGAAATAAAAAAAAAATCAAAAAAAAAATTTCAAAAAAAAAATTGAAAAAAAAAATCCAAAAGAAATTCGAAAAAAAATCGAAAAAAAAATTTTCGAAAAAATAAAAAAAAAAAATTAAAAAAAAAAAAAAAAAAAATTTTCAAAAAAAAATTTCAAAAAAAATTCAAAAAAAAATCGAAAAAAAAATTTTTCGAAAAAATAAAAAAAAAATTTAAAAAAAAATAAAAAAAAAAATCGAAAAAAAAAATTTTCGAAAAAATAAAAAAAAAATTTCAAAAAAAAAATCAAAAAAAAATTTTTCAAAAAAAAAATTGAAAAAAAAATTCAAAAAAAATTAAAAAAAAAATCGAAAAAAAAAATTTTCAAAAAAAAATTGAAAAAAAATTTCGAAAAAAATTCAAAAAAAAAATCGAAAAAATAAAAAAAAAAATTTCAAAAAAAATAAAAAAAAAAAATTTCAAAAAAAAAATTCAAAAAAAAATCGAAAAAAAATTTTTCGAAAAAATAAAAAAAAAATTCAAAAAAAAAATCGAAAAAATTTTTTTCGAAAAAATAAAAAAAAAATTCAAAAAAAAAAATTTTCAAAAAAAATTCAAAAAAAAATCGAAAAAAAATTTTTTCGAAAAAATAAAAAAAAAATTTAAAAAAAAATAAAAAAAAAAATCAAAAAAAAAATTTTCGAAAAAATAAAAAAAAAAATTTCAAAAAAAAAATCAAAAAAAAATTTTTCAAAAAAAAATTGAAAAAAAAAATTCAAAAAAAATTAAAAAAAAAATCGAAAAAAAAAATTTTCAAAAAAAAATTGATAAAAAATTTCGAAAAAAATTCAAAAAAAAAATCGAAAAAATAAAAAAAAAAAATTTCAAAAAAAATAAAAAAAAAAATTTCAAAAAAAAATTTCAAAAAAAAATCGAAAAAAAATTTTTCGAAAAAATAAAAAAAAAATTCAAAAAAAAAATCGAAAAAAATTTTTTCGAAAAAATAAAAAAAAAAATTCAAAAAAAAAATCGAAAAAAAAAATTTTCGAAAAAATAAAAAAAAAATCTCAAAAAAAATAAAAAAAAAATTTTCGAAAAAATAAAAAAAAAATTTCAAAAAAAATAAAAAAAAAATCGAAAAAAAAATTTTTCGAAAAAATAGAAAAAAAAATTCAAAAAAAAAATCAAAAAAAAAAATTTTCAAAAAAAAAATTTCAAAAAAAATTCAAAAAAAAAAATTTCAAAAAAAAAATAAAAAATTTCAAAAAAAAAATCAAAAAAAAATTTTCAAAAAAAAAATTGAAAAAAAAATTTCAAAAAAAATTAAAAAAAAAATCGAAAAAAAAAAATTTTCAATAAAAATTCGAAAAAAATCGAAAAAAAAAATTTCGAAAAAATAAAAAAAAAATTTCAAAAAAAATAAAAAAAAAATCGAAAAAAAAATTTTTCAAAAAAAAATAAAAAAAAAATTTTCAAAAAAAAATTTAAAAAAAATTTCAAAAAAAATTCAAAAAAAATCGAAAAAAAAATTTTTCGAAAAAATAAAAAAAACATTTCAAAAAAAAATCAAAAAAAAAATTTTCAAACAAAAAATTCAAAAAAAAAATTGAAAAATAATTCAAAAAAAAAATCGAAAAAAAAATTTTTCGAAAAAATAAAAAAAATTTCAAAAAAAATTTTAAAAAAAATTTCAAAAAAAAATTGAAAAAAAATTTCAAAAAAAATTCAAAAAAAAATCGAAAAAAAAAATTTTCGAAAAAATAAAAAAAAAATTTTCAAAAAAAAATAAAAAAAAAATTTCAAAAAAAATAAAAAAAAAATCGAAAAAAAAATTTTCGAAAAAATAAAAAAAAAATTCAAAAAAAAATCGAAAAAAATTTTTTTCGAAAAAATGAAAAAAAATCTCAAAAAAAATAAAAAAAAAATCGAAAAAAAAATTTTTCGAAAAAATAAAAAAAAATTTCAAAAAAAATTTAAAAAAAAATTTCAAAAAAAATTCAAAAAAAAATCGAAAAAAAAATTTTTCGAAAAAATAAAAAAAAAATTTAAAAAAAAATAAAAAAAAAATAAAAAAAAAATCGAAAAAAAAAATTTTCGAAAAAATAAAAAAAAAAATTTCAAAAAAAAATCAAAAAAAAAATTTTCAAAAAAAAAATTGAAAAAAAAAATTCAAAAAAAATTAAATAAAAAATCGAAAAAAAAAATTTTCAAAAAAAAAATTGAAAAAAAAAATAAAAAAAAAAATTTCCAAAAAAAAATTTCAAAAAAAATTCAAAAAAAAAATCGAAAAAATTTTTTTCGAAAAAATAAAAAAAAAATTCAAAAAAAAAATCGAAAAAAAAAATTTTCGAAAAAATAAAAAAAAAATCTCAAAAAAAATAAAAAAAAAATTTTCGAAAAAATAAAAAAAAAATTTCAAAAAAAAAATTCAAAAAAAAAATTCTAAAAAAATTCAAAAAAAAAATCGAAAAAAAAAATTTTCGAAAAAATAAAAAAAAAATTTCAAAAAAAATTTAAAAAAAATTTTCAAAAAAAAATTGAAAAAAAATTTCAAAAAAAATTCAAAAAAAAAATCGAAAAAAAAATTCAAAAAAAAAATCGAAAAAATAAAAAAAAATCTCAAAAAAAATAAAAAAAAAATCGAAAAAAAATTTTTTCGAAAAAATAGAAAAAAAAATTCAAAAAAAAAAACAAAAAAAAAATTTTCAAAAAAAAAATTTCAAAAAAAATACAAAAAAAAAATTTCAAAAAAAAAAAAAAAAAATTTCAAAAAAAAATCAAAAAAAAATTTTCAAAAAAAAAATTGAAAAAAAAATTTCAAAAAAAATTCAAAAAAAAATCGAAAAAAAAAAATTTTCAATAAAAATTCAAAAAAAAATCGAAAAAAAAAATTTCGAAAAAAAAAAAAAAAAATTTCAAAAAAAATAAAAAAAAAATCGAAAAAAAAATTTTTCAAAAAAAAAATAAAAAAAAAATTTTCAAAAAAAAATTGAAAAAAAATTTCAAAAAAAATTCAAAAAAAATTGAAAAAAAAATTTTCGAAAAAATAAAAAAAAAATTTCAAAAAAAAATCAAAAAAAAAATTTTCAAAAAAAAATTCCAAAAAAAAATTGAAAAATAATTCAAAAAAATATTCGAAAAAAAAATTTTTCGAAAAAATAAAAAAAAAATCAAAAAAAAAATTTCAAAAAAAAAATTGAAAAAAAAAATCCAAAAGAAATTCGAAAAAAAATCGAAAAAAAAATTTTCGAAAAAATAAAAAAAAAAAATTCAAAAAAAAAAAAAAAAAAATTTTCAAAAAAAAATTTCAAAAAAAATTCAAAAAAAAATCGAAAAAAAAATTTTTCGAAAAAATAAAAAAAAAATTTAAAAAAAAATAAAAAAAAAAATCGAAAAAAAAAATTTTCGAAAAAATAAAAAAAAAAATTTCAAAAAAAAAATCAAAAAAAAATTTTTCAAAAAAAAAATTGAAAAAAAAAATTCAAAAAAAATTAAAAAAAAAATCGAAAAAAAAAATTTTCAAAAAAAAATTGAAAAAAAATTTCGAAAAAAATTCAAAAAAAAAATCGAAAAAATAAAAAAAAAAATTTCAAAAAAAATAAAAAAAAAAAATTTCAAAAAAAAAATTCAAAAAAAAATCGAAAAAAAATTTTTCGAAAAAATAAAAAAAAAATTCAAAAAAAAAATCGAAAAAATTTTTTTCGAAAAAATAAAAAAAAAATTCAAAAAAAAAAATTTTCAAAAAAAATTCAAAAAAAAATCGAAAAAAAATTTTTTCGAAAAAATAAAAAAAAAATTTAAAAAAAAATAAAAAAAAAAATCGAAAAAAAAAATTTTCGAAAAAATAAAAAAAAAAATTTCAAAAAAAAAATCAAAAAAAAATTTTTCAAAAAAAAATTGAAAAAAAAAATTCAAAAAAAATTAAAAAAAAAATCGAAAAAAAAAATTTTCAAAAAAAAATTGATAAAAAATTTCGAAAAAAATTCAAAAAAAAAATCGAAAAAATAAAAAAAAAAAATTTCAAAAAAAATAAAAAAAAAAATTTCAAAAAAAAATTTCAAAAAAAAATCGAAAAAAAATTTTTCGAAAAAATAAAAAAAAAATTCAAAAAAAAAATCGAAAAAAATTTTTTCGAAAAAATAAAAAAAAAAATTCAAAAAAAAAATCGAAAAAAAAAATTTTCGAAAAAATAAAAAAAAAATCTCAAAAAAAATAAAAAAAAAATTTTCGAAAAAATAAAAAAAAAATTTCAAAAAAAAAATTCAAAAAAAAAATTCTAAAAAAATTCAAAAAAAAAATCGAAAAAAAAAATTTTCGAAAAAATAAAAAAAAAAATTCAAAAAAAAAATTCAAAAAAAAATTTCAAAAAAAATTCAAAAAAAAAATCGAAAAAAAAATTCAAAAAAAAATCGAAAAAATAAAAAAAAATCTCAAAAAAAATAAAAAAAAAATCGAAAAAAAAATTTTTCGAAAAAATAAAAAAAAAATCTCAAAAAAAATAAAAAAAAAATTTTCGAAAAAATAAAAAAAAAATTTCAAAAAAAAAATTCAAAAAAAAAATTCTAAAAAAATTCAAAAAAAAAATCGAAAAAAAAAATTTTAGAAAAAATAAAAAAAAAATTTCAAAAAAAAAATTCAAAAAAAAATTTCAAAAAAAATTCAAAAAAAAAATTTCAAAAAAAATTCAAAAAAAAAAATTTCAAAAAAAAAAAAAAAAAAATTCTAAAAAAATTCAAAAAAAAAAATCGAAAAAAAAAATTTTTCGAAAAAATAAAAAAAAAATTTCAAAAAAAATTAAAAAAAAATTTTCAAAAAAAAATTGAAAAAAAATTTCAAAAAAAATTCAAAAAAAAATCGAAAAAAAAAATTTTCGAAAAAATAAAAAAAAAAATTTCAAAAAAAAAATTCAAAAAAAAATTCTAAAAAAATTCAAAAAAAAAAATCGAAAAAAAAAATTTTCGAAAAAATAAAAAAAAAAATTTCAAAAAAAAAATTCAAAAAAAAATTCTAAAAAAATTCAAAAAAAAAAATCGAAAAAAAAAATTTTTCGAAAAAATAAAAAAAAAATTTCAAAAAAAATTAAAAAAAAATTTTCAAAAAAAAATTGAAAAAAAATTTCAAAAAAAATTCAAAAAAAAATCGAAAAAAAAAATTTTCGAAAAAATAAAAAAAAAAATTTCAAAAAAAAAATTCAAAAAAAAATTCTAAAAAAATTCAAAAAAAAAATCGAAAAAAAAAAATTTTCGAAAAAATAAAAAAAAAAATTTCAAAAAAAATTGAAAAAAAATTTTCAAAAAAAAATTGAAAAAAAATTTCAAAAAAAATTCAAAAAAAAAATTTTCGAAAAAAAAAATTTTCGAAAAAATAAAAAAAAAATTTCAAAAAAAAATTCAAAAAAAAATTTCAAAAAAAATTCAAAAAAAAAATCGAAAAAAAAATTTTCGAAAAAATAAAAAAAAAAATCAAAAAAAAAATTTTCAAAAAAAATTCAAAAAAATAAAAAAAATTTCAAAAAAAATTTTTAAAAAAATTTCAAAAAAAAATTGAAAAAAAATTTCAAAAAAAATTCAAAAAAAAAATCGAAAAAAAAATTCAAAAAAAAAATCGAAAAAATAAAAAAAAATCTCAATAAAAATAAAAAAAAAATCGAAAAAAAATTTTTTCGAAAAAATAGAAAAAAAAATTCAAAAAAAAAAACAAAAAAAAAATTTTCAAAAAAAAAATTTCAAAAAAAATACAAAAAAAAAAATTTCAAAAAAAAAAAAAAAAATTTCAAAAAAAAAATCAAAAAAAAATTTTCAAAAAAAAAATTGAAAAAAAAATTTCAAAAAAAATTCAAAAAAAAATCGAAAAAAAAAAATTTTCAATAAAAATTCAAAAAAAAATCGAAAAAAAAAATTTCGAAAAAATAAAAAAAAAATTTCAAAAAAAATAAAAAAAAAATCGAAAAAAAAATTTTTCAAAAAAAAAATAAAAAAAAAATTTTCAAAAAAAAATTGAAAAAAAATTTCAAAAAAAATTCAAAAAAAATTGAAAAAAAAATTTTCGAAAAAATAAAAAAAAAATTTCAAAAAAAAATCAAAAAAAAAATTTTCAAAAAAAAATTCCAAAAAAAAATTGAAAAATAATTCAAAAAAATATTCGAAAAAAAAATTTTTCGAAAAAATAAAAAAAAAATCAAAAAAAAAATTTCAAAAAAAAAATTGAAAAAAAAAATCCAAAAGAAATTCGAAAAAAAATCGAAAAAAAAATTTTCGAAAAAATAAAAAAAAAATTTAAAAAAAAATAAAAAAAAAAATCGAAAAAAAAAATTTTCGAAAAAATAAAAAAAAAAATTTCAAAAAAAAAATCAAAAAAAAATTTTTCAAAAAAAAAATTGAAAAAAAAAATTCAAAAAAAATTAAAAAAAAAATCGAAAAAAAAATTTTCAAAAAAAAATTGAAAAAAAATTTCGAAAAAAATTCAAAAAAAAAATCGAAAAAATAAAAAAAAAAATTTCAAAAAAAATAAAAAAAAAAATTTCAAAAAAAAAATTCAAAAAAAAATCGAAAAAAAATTTTTCGAAAAAATAAAAAAAAAATTCAAAAAAAAAATCGAAAAAATTTTTTTCGAAAAAATAAAAAAAAAATTCAAAAAAAAAAATTTTCAAAAAAAATTCAAAAAAAAATCGAAAAAAATTTTTTTCGAAAAAATAAAAAAAAAATTTTAAAAAAAATAAAAAAAAAATCGAAAAAAAAAATTTTCGAAAAAATAAAAAAAAAAATTTCAAAAAAAAAATCAAAAAAAAATTTTTCAAAAAAAAATTGAAAAAAAAAATTCAAAAAAAATTAAAAAAAAAATCGAAAAAAAAAATTTTCAAAAAAAAATTGATAAAAAATTTCGAAAAAAATTCAAAAAAAAAATCGAAAAAATAAAAAAAAAAATTTCAAAAAAAATAAAAAAAAAAATTTCAAAAAAAAATTTCAAAAAAAAATCGAAAAAAAATTTTTCGAAAAAATAAAAAAAAAATTCAAAAAAAAAATCGAAAAAAATTTTTTCGAAAAAATAAAAAAAAAAATTCAAAAAAAAAATCGAAAAAAAAAATTTTCGAAAAAATAAAAAAAAAATCTCAAAAAAAATAAAAAAAAAATTTTCGAAAAAATAAAAAAAAAATTTCAAAAAAAAAAATTCAAAAAAAAAATTCTAAAAAAATTCAAAAAAAAAATCGAAAAAAAAAATTTTCGAAAAAATAAAAAAAAAAATTCAAAAAAAAAATTCAAAAAAAAATTTCAAAAAAAATTCAAAAAAAAAATCGAAAAAAAAATTCAAAAAAAAATCGAAAAAATAAAAAAAAATCTCAAAAAAAATAAAAAAAAAATCGAAAAAAAAATTTTTCGAAAAAATAAAAAAAAAATCTCAAAAAAAATAAAAAAAAAATTTTCGAAAAAATAAAAAAAAAATTTCAAAAAAAAAATTCAAAAAAAAAATTCTAAAAAAATTCAAAAAAAAAATCGAAAAAAAAAATTTTAGAAAAAATAAAAAAAAAATTTCAAAAAAAAAAATTCAAAAAAAAATTTCAAAAAAAATTAAAAAAAAATTTTCAAAAAAAAATTGAAAAAAAATTTCAAAAAAAATTCAAAAAAAAATCGAAAAAAAAAATTTTCGAAAAAATAAAAAAAAAAATTTCAAAAAAAAAATTCAAAAAAAAATTCTAAAAAAATTCAAAAAAAAAAATCGAAAAAAAAAAATTTTCGAAAAAATAAAAAAAAAAATTTCAAAAAAAAAATTCAAAAAAAAATTCTAAAAAAATTCAAAAAAAAAAATCGAAAAAAAAAATTTTTCGAAAAAATAAAAAAAAAATTTCAAAAAAAATTAAAAAAAAATTTTCAAAAAAAAATTGAAAAAAAATTTCAAAAAAAATTCAAAAAAAAATCGAAAAAAAAAATTTTCGAAAAAATAAAAAAAAAAATTTCAAAAAAAAAATTCAAAAAAAAATTCTAAAAAAATTCAAAAAAAAAAATCGAAAAAAAAAAATTTTCGAAAAAATTAAAAAAAAAATTTCAAAAAAAATTGAAAAAAAATTTTCAAAAAAAAATTGAAAAAAAATTTCAAAAAAAATTCAAAAAAAAAATTTTCGAAAAAAAAAATTTTCGAAAAAATAAAAAAAAAATTTCAAAAAAAAATTCAAAAAAAAATTTCAAAAAAAATTCAAAAAAAAAATCGAAAAAAAAATTTTCGAAAAAATAAAAAAAAAATCAAAAAAAAAATTTTCAAAAAAAATTCAAAAAAATAAAAAAAATTTCAAAAAAAATTTTTAAAAAAATTTCAAAAAAAAATTGAAAAAAAATTTCAAAAAAAATTCAAAAAAAAATGGAAAAAAAAATTTTCGAAAAAATAAAAAAAAAATTTTCAAAAAAAAATTCAAAAAAAAATTTCAAAAAAAATTCAAAAAAAAAATCGAAAAAAAAATTCAAAAAAAAAATCGAAAAAAAAAAATTTTTCGAAAAAATAAAAAAAAAATTAAAAAAAAAATAAAAAAAAAATCGAAAAAAAAAATTTTCGAAAAAATAAAAAAAAAAATTTCAAAAAAAAAATTCAAAAAAAAATTTCAAAAAAAATTCAAAAAAAAAATCGAAAAAAAAATTCAAAAAAAAAATCGAAAAAATAAAAAAAAATCTCAAAAAAAATAAAAAAAAAATCGAAAAAAAAATTTTTCGAAAAAATAGAAAAAAAAATTCAAAAAAAAAATCAAAAAAAAAAATTTTCAAAAAAAAAATTTCAAAAAAAATTCAAAAAAAAAAATTTCAAAAAAAAAATAAAAAATTTCAAAAAAAAATCAAAAAAAAATTTTCAAAAAAAAAATTGAAAAAAAAATTTCAAAAAAAATTCAAAAAAAAATCGAAAAAAAAAAATTTTCAATAAAAATTCGAAAAAAATCGAAAAAAAAAATTTCGAAAAAATAAAAAAAAAATTTCAAAAAAAATAAAAAAAAAATCGAAAAAAAAATTTTTCAAAAAAAAATAAAAAAAAAATTTTCAAAAAAAAATTGAAAAAAAATTTCAAAAAAAATTCAAAAAAAATCGAAAAAAAAATTTTTCGAAAAAATAAAAAAAACATTTCAAAAAAAAATCAAAAAAAAAATTTTCAAACAAAAAATTCAAAAAAAAAATTGAAAAATAATTCAAAAAAAAAATCGAAAAAAAAATTTTTCGAAAAAATAAAAAAAATTTCAAAAAAAATTTTAAAAAAAATTTCAAAAAAAAATTGAAAAAAAATTTCAAAAAAAATTCAAAAAAAAATCGAAAAAAAAAATTTTCGAAAAAATAAAAAAAAAATTTTCAAAAAAAAATAAAAAAAAAATTTCAAAAAAAATAAAAAAAAAATCGAAAAAAAAATTTTCGAAAAAATAAAAAAAAAATTCAAAAAAAAATCGAAAAAAATTTTTTTCGAAAAAATGAAAAAAAATCTCAAAAAAAATAAAAAAAAAATCGAAAAAAAAATTTTTCGAAAAAATAAAAAAAAATTTCAAAAAAAATTAAAAAAAAAATTTCAAAAAAAATTCAAAAAAAAATCGAAAAAAAAATTTTTCGAAAAAATAAAAAAAAAAATTAAAAAAAAATAAAAAAAAAATAAAAAAAAAATCGAAAAAAAAAATTTTCGAAAAAATAAAAAAAAAAATTTCAAAAAAAAATCAAAAAAAAAATTTTCAAAAAAAAAATTGAAAAAAAAAATTCAAAAAAAATTAAAAAAAAAAATCGAAAAAAAAAATTTTCAAAAAAAAAATTGAAAAAAAAAATAAAAAAAAAAATTTCCAAAAAAAAATTTCAAAAAAAATTCAAAAAAAAAATCGAAAAAATTTTTTTCGAAAAAATAAAAAAAAAATTCAAAAAAAAAATCGAAAAAAAAAATTTTCGAAAAAATAAAAAAAAAATCTCAAAAAAAATAAAAAAAAAATTTTCGAAAAAATAAAAAAAAAAATTCAAAAAAAAAATTCAAAAAAAAAA
Organism: Chrysolina oricalcia; assembly: GCA_944452925.2. Lineage (NCBI taxonomy): Eukaryota > Metazoa > Arthropoda > Insecta > Coleoptera > Chrysomelidae > Chrysolina > Chrysolina oricalcia. The sequence continues at coordinate 35,543,070 of OX101810.2, read as the reverse complement.
TTCTAAAAAAATTCAAAAAAAAAATCGAAAAAAAAAATTTTCGAAAAAATAAAAAAAAAATTTCAAAAAAAATTTAAAAAAAATTTTCAAAAAAAAATTGAAAAAAAATTTCAAAAAAAATTCAAAAAAAAAATCGAAAAAAAAATTCAAAAAAAAAATCGAAAAAATAAAAAAAAATCTCAAAAAAAATAAAAAAAAAATCGAAAAAAAATTTTTTCGAAAAAATAGAAAAAAAAATTCAAAAAAAAAAAACAAAAAAAAAATTTTCAAAAAAAAAATTTCAAAAAAAATACAAAAAAAAAATTTCAAAAAAAAAAAAAAAAAATTTCAAAAAAAAAATCAAAAAAAAATTTTCAAAAAAAAAATTGAAAAAAAAATTTCAAAAAAAATTCAAAAAAAAATCGAAAAAAAAAAATTTTCAATAAAAATTCAAAAAAAAATCGAAAAAAAAAATTTCGAAAAAATAAAAAAAAAATTTCAAAAAAAATAAAAAAAAAATCGAAAAAAAAATTTTTCAAAAAAAAAATAAAAAAAAAATTTTCAAAAAAAAATTGAAAAAAAATTTCAAAAAAAATTCAAAAAAAATTGAAAAAAAAATTTTCGAAAAAATAAAAAAAAAATTTCAAAAAAAAATCAAAAAAAAAATTTTCAAAAAAAAATTCCAAAAAAAAATTGAAAAATAATTCAAAAAAATATTCGAAAAAAAAATTTTTCGAAAAAATAAAAAAAAAATCAAAAAAAAAAATTTCAAAAAAAAAATTGAAAAAAAAAATCCAAAAGAAATTCAAAAAAAAATTTTCGAAAAAATAAAAAAAAAAAATTCAAAAAAAAAAAAAAAAAAATTTTCAAAAAAAAATTTCAAAAAAAATTCAAAAAAAAATCGAAAAAAAAATTTTTCGAAAAAATAAAAAAAAAATTTAAAAAAAAATAAAAAAAAAAATCGAAAAAAAAAATTTTCGAAAAAATAAAAAAAAAATTTCAAAAAAAAAATCAAAAAAAAATTTTTCAAAAAAAAAATTGAAAAAAAAAAATTCAAAAAAAATTAAAAAAAAAATCGAAAAAAAAATTTTTCAAAAAAAAATTGAAAAAAAATTTCGAAAAAAATTCAAAAAAAAAATCGAAAAAATAAAAAAAAAAATTTCAAAAAAAAAATTCAAAAAAAAATCGAAAAAAAATTTTTCGAAAAAATAAAAAAAAAATTCAAAAAAAAAATCGAAAAAATTTTTTTCGAAAAAATAAAAAAAAAATTCAAAAAAAAAAATTTTCAAAAAAAATTCAAAAAAAAATCGAAAAAAAATTTTTTCGAAAAAATAAAAAAAAAATTTTAAAAAAAATAAAAAAAAAAATCGAAAAAAAAAAATTTCGAAAAAATAAAAAAAAAATTTCAAAAAAAAAATCAAAAAAAAATTTTTCAAAAAAAAATTGAAAAAAAAAATTCAAAAAAAATTAAAAAAAAAATCGAAAAAAAAAATTTTCAAAAAAAAATTGATAAAAAATTTCGAAAAAAATTCAAAAAAAAAATCGAAAAAATAAAAAAAAAAAATTTCAAAAAAAATAAAAAAAAAATTTCAAAAAAAAATTTCAAAAAAAAATCGAAAAAAAATTTTTCGAAAAAATAAAAAAAAAATTCAAAAAAAAAATCGAAAAAAATTTTTTCGAAAAAATAAAAAAAAAAATTCAAAAAACAAATCGAAAAAAAAAATTTTCGAAAAAATAAAAAAAAAATCTAAAAAAAAATAAAAAAAAAATTTTCGAAAAAATAAAAAAAAAATTTAAAAAAAAAAATTCAAAAAAAAAATTCTAAAAAAATTCAAAAAAAAAATCGAAAAAAAAAATTTTCGAAAAAATAAAAAAAAAAATTCAAAAAAAAAATTCAAAAAAAAATTTCAAAAAAAATTCAAAAAAAAAATCGAAAAAAAAATTCAAAAAAAAATCGAAAAAATAAAAAAAAATCTCAAAAAAAATAAAAAAAAAATCGAAAAAAAAATTTTTCGAAAAAATTAAAAAAAAATCTCAAAAAAAATAAAAAAAAAATTTTCGAAAAAATAAAAAAAAAATTTCAAAAAAAAAATTCAAAAAAAAAATTCTAAAAAAATTCAAAAAAAAAATCGAAAAAAAAAATTTTAGAAAAAATAAAAAAAAAATTTCAAAAAAAAAATTCAAAAAAAAATTTCAAAAAAAATTCAAAAAAAAAATCGAAAAAAAAATTCAAAAAAAAATCGAAAAAATAAAAAAAAATCTCAAAAAAAATAAAAAAAAAATCGAAAAAAAAATTTTTCGAAACAATAGAAAAAAAAATTCAAAAAAAAAATAAAAAAAAAAATTTTCAAAAAAAAAATTTCAAAAAAAATTCAAAAAAAAAAATTTCAAAAAAAAAAAAAAAAAAATTCAAAAAAAAAATCAAAAAAAAATTGAAAAAAAAATTGAAAAAAAATTTCAAAAAAAATTCAAAAAAAAAATCGAAAAAAAAATTTAAAAAAAAATAAAAAAAAAAATTGAAAAAAAAAATTTTCGAAAAAATAAAAAAAAAATTCAAAAAAAAATCAAAAAAAAATTTTTCAAAAAAAAAATTGAAAAAAAAAATTCAAAAAAAAAATCGAAAAAAAAAAATTTTCAATAAAAATTCAAAAAAAAATCGAAAAAAATTTTTTTCGAAAAAATAAAAAAAAAATTTAAAAAAAAATAAAAAAAAATCGAAAAAAATAATTTTCGAAAAAATAAAAAAAAAAATTTCAAAAAAAAATCAAAAAAAATTTTTCAAAAAAAAAATTCAAAAAAAATTAAAAAAAAATCGAAAAAAAAAATTTTCAAAAAAAAAATCCAAAAAAAATTCAAAAAAAAAATCGAAAAAAATTTTTTCGAAAATATAAAAAAAAATTTAAAAAAAAATCGAAAAAAAAAATTTTCGAAAAAATAAAAAAAAAATCTCAAAAAAAATCGAAAAAAAAATTTTCGAAAAAATAAAAAAAAAATTCAAAAAAAAAATCGAAAAAAATTTTTTCGAAAAAATAAAAAAAAAATTCAAAAAAAAAATCGAATAAAAAAATTTTCGAAAAAATAAAAAAAAAATCTCAAAAAAAATTAAAAAAAAATTTTCGAAAAAATAAAAAAAAATTTCAAAAAAAAAATTCAAAAAAAAAATTCTAAAAAAATTCAAAAAAAAATCGAAAAAAAAAATTTTCGAAAAAATAAAAAAAAAATTTCAAAAAAAATTAAAAAAAAATTTTCAAAAAAAAATTGAAAAAAAATTTCAAAAAAAATTCAAAAAAAAATCGAAAAAAAAATTTTTCGAAAAAATAAAAAAAAAAATTCAAAAAAAAAATTCAAAAAAAAATTTCAAAAAAAATTCATAAAAAAAATCGAAAAAAAAATTCAAAAAAAAAATCGAAAAAATAAAAAAAAATCTCGAAAAAAATAAAAAAAAATCGAAAAAAAAAATTTTCGAAAAAATAGAAAAAAAAATTCAAAAAAAAAATCAAAAAAAAAAATTTTCAAAAAAAAAATTTCAAAAAAAATTCAAAAAAAAAAATTTCAAAAAAAAAAAAAAAAAAATTTCAAAAAAAAAATCAAAAAAAAATTTTCAAAAAAAAATTGAAAAAAAATTTCAAAAAAAATTCAAAAAAAAAATCGAAAAAAAATTTTTTCGAAAAAATAAAAAAAAAATTTTAAAAAAAATAAAAAAAAAATCGAAAAAAAAAATTTTCGAAAAAATAAAAAAAAAAATTTCAAAAAAAAATCAAAAAAAAATTTTTCAAAAAAAAAATTGAAAAAAAAAATTAAAAAAAAATTTAAAAAAAAATCGAAAAAAAATTTTTCAAAAAAAAAATTGAAAAAAAAAATAAAAAAAAAAATTTTCAAAAAAAAAATTTCAAAAAAAATTCAAAAAAAATCGAAAAAAATTTTTTCGAAAAAATAAAAAAAAAATTCAAAAAAAAAATCGAAAAAAAAAAATTTCGAAAAAATAAAAAAAAAATCTCAAAAAAAATAAAAAAAAAAATTTCGAAAAAATTAAAAAAAAATTTCAAAAAAAAAAATCAAAAAAAAAATTCTAAAAAAATTCAAAAAAAAAATCGAAAAAAAAAATTTTCGAAAAAATAAAAAAAAAATTCAAAAAAAATTTAAAAAAAATTTTCAAAAAAAAATTGAAAAAAAATTTCAAAAAAAATTCAAAAAAAAAATCGAAAAAAAAAATTTAAAAAAAAATTCAAAAAAAAAATCGAAAAAAAAATTCAAAAAAAAAATCGAAAAAATAAAAAAAAATCTCAAAAAAAATAAAAAAAAAATCGAAAAAAAAATTTTTCGAAAAAATAGAAAAAAAAATTCAAAAAAAAAATCAAAAAAAAAAATTTTCAAAAAAAAAATTTCAAAAAAAATTCAAAAAAAAAAATTTCAAAAAAAAAAAAAAAAAAATTTCAAAAAAAAAATCAAAAAAAAATTTTCAAAAAAAATTGAAAAAAAATTTCAAAAAAAATTCAAAAAAAAAATCGAAAAAAAAATTTTTCGAAAAAATAAAAAAAAAATTAAAAAAAAATTAAAAAAAAAATCGAAAAAAAAAATTTTCGAAAAAATAAAAAAAAAAATTTCAAAAAAAAATCAAAAAAAAATTTTTCAAAAAAAAAATTGAAAAAAAAAATTCAAAAAAAATTAAAAAAAAAATCGAAAAAAAAATTATCAAAAAAAAAATTGAAAAAAAAAATAAAAAAAAAAATTTTCAAAAAAAAATTTCAAAAAAAATTCAAAAAAAAAATCGAAAAAAATTTTTTCGAAAAAATAAAAAAAAAATTCAAAAAAAAAATCGAAAAAAAAAATTTTCGAAAAAATAAAAAAAAAATCTCAAAAAAAATAAAAAAAAATTTTTCGAAAAAATAAAAAAATTTCAAAAAAAAAATTCAAAAAAAAAATTCTAAAAAAATTCAAAAAAAAAATCGAAAAAAAAAATTTTCGAAAAAATAAAAAAAAAATTTCAAAAAAAATTTCAAAAAAATTTTCAAAAAAGAATTGAAAAAAAATTTCAAAAAAAATTCAAAAAAAAAATCGAAAAAAAAAATTTTCGAAAAAATAAAAAAAAAATTCAAAAAAAAAATTCAAAAAAAAATTTCAAAAAAAATTCAAAAAAAAAATCGAAAAAAAAATTCAAAAAAAAAATCGAAAAAATAAAAAAAAATCTCAAAAAAAATAAAAATAAAATCGAAAAAAAAATTTTTCGAAAGAATAGAAAAAAAAATTCAAAAAAAAAATCAAAAAAAAAATTTTCAAAAAAAAAATTTCAAAAAAAATTCAAAAAAAAAATTTCAAAAAAAAAAAAAAAAATTACAAAAAAAAAATCAAAAAAAAATTTTCAAAAAAAAAATTGAAAAAAAAATTTCAAAAAAAATTCAAAAAAAAATCGAAAAAAAAAATTTTCAATAAAAATTCAAAAAAAAATCGAAAAAAAAAATTTCGAAAAAATAAAAAAAAAATTTCAAAAAAAATAAAAAAAAAATCGAAAAAAAAAATTTTCGAAAAAATAAAAAAAAAATTTCAAAAAAAAATCAAAAAAAAAATTTTCAAAAAAAAAATTGAAAAATAATTCAAAAAAAAAATCGAAAAAAAAAATTTTCGAAAAAATAAAAAAAAAATCAAAAAAAAAAATTAAAAAAAAAAATTGAAAAAAAAAATCCAAAAGAAATTCAAAAAAAAACGAAAACAAAATTTTCGAAAAAATAAAAAAAAAAATTCAAAAAAAATAAAAAAAAAATTTTCAAAAAAAAATTTCAAAAAAAATTCAAAAAAAAAATCGAAAAAAAATTTTTCGAAAAAATAAAAAAAAAATTCAAAAAAAAAAATTTTCAAAAAAAATTCAAAAAAAAATCGAAAAAAAATTTTTTCGAAAAAATAAAAAAAAAAATTCAAAAAAAATAAAAAAAAAATTTTCAAAAAAAAATTTCAAAAAAAATTCAAAAAAAAAATCGAAAAAAAAATTTTCGAAAAAATAAAAAAAAAATCAAAAAAAAAATTTTAAAAAAAATTTCAAAAAAAAATTGAAAAAAAATTTCAAAAAAAATTCAAAAAAAAATCGAAAAAAAAAATTTTCGAAAAAATTAAAAAAAAATTTTCAAAAAAAAATTGAAAAAAAAATTCAAAAAAAAAATCGAAAAAAAAATTTTTCGAAAAAATAAAAAAAAATTTCAAAAAAAATAAAAAAAAAAATTTCAAAAAAAAATTTCAAAAAAAATTCAAAAAAAATCGAAAAAAAAATTTTTCGAAAAAATAAAAAAAAAATTTCAAAAAAAAATCAAAAAAAAATTTTTCAAAAAAAAAATTGAAAAAAAAAATTCAAAAAAAATTTAAAAAAAAATCGAAAAAAAAATTTTCAAAAAAAAAATTGAAAAAAAAAATAAAAAAAAAATTTTCAAAAACAAATTTCAAAAAAAATTTAAAAAAAATTTTCAAAAAAAAAATTCAAAAAAAATTCAAAAAAAAAATCGAAAAAAAATAAAAAAAAAATTCAAAAAAAAAATCGAAAAAAAAAATTTTCGAAAAAATGAAAAAAAATCTCAAAAAAAAACTCAAAAAAAAAATCGAAAAAAAAATTTTCGAAAAAATAAAAAAAAAATTCAAAAAAAAAATCGAAAAAAAAATTTTTCGAAAAAATGAAAAAAAATAAAAAAAAAATCTTTCGAAAAAATAAAAAAAATTTCAAAAAAAATTTTAAAAAAAATTTCAAAAAAAAATTGAAAAAAAATTTCAAAAAAAATTCAAAAAAAAATGGAAAAAAAAATTTTTCGAAAAAATAAAAAAATTGAAAAAAAAAATTCAAAAAAAATTAAAAAAAAAATCGAAAAAAAAAATTTTCAAAAAAAAAATTGAAAAAAAAAATAAAAAAAAAATTTTCAAAAAAAAATTTCAAAAAAAATTTAAAAAAAATTTTCAAAAAAAAATTTCAAAAAAAATTCAAAAAAAAAATCGAAAAAATAAAAAAAAATTCAAAAAAAAAATCGAAAAAAAAATTTTTCGAAAAAATGAAAAAAAATCTCAAAAAAAAATTCAAAAAAAAATCGAAAAAAAAATTTTCGAAAAAATAAAAAAAAAATTCAAAAAAAAAATCGAAAAAAAAAATTTTCGAAAAAATGAAAAAAAATCTCAAAAAAAATAAAAAAAAAATCGAAAAAAAAATTTTTCGAAAAAATAAAAAAAATTTCAAAAAAAATTTTAAAAAAAATTTCAAAAAAAAATTGAAAAAAAATTTCAAAAAAAATTCAAAAAAAAATGGAAAAAAAAAATTTTCGAAAAAATAAAAAAATTTAAAAAAAAATTTCAAAAAAAATTCAAAAAAAAATCGAAAAAAAAAAATTTTCAATAAAAATTCAAAAAAAAATTTCGAAAAAATAAAAAAAAAATTTCAAAAAAAATAAAAAAAAAATCGAAAAAAAAATTTTCGAAAAAATAAAAAAAAAAATCAAAAAAAAATCGAAAAAAAAATTTTTCGAAAAAATAAAAAAAAAATTGAAAAAAAAAATCCAAAAGAAATTCAAAAAAAAACGAAAACAAAATTTTCGAAAAAATAAAAAAAAAAATTCAAAAAAAATAAAAAAAAAATTTTCAAAAAAAAATTTCAAAAAAAATTCAAAAAAAAAATCGAAAAAAAATTTTTCGAAAAAATAAAAAAAAAATTCAAAAAAAAAAATTTTCAAAAAAAATTCAAAAAAAAATCGAAAAAAAATTTTTTCGAAAAAATAAAAAAAAAAATTCAAAAAAAATAAAAAAAAAATTTTCAAAAAAAAATTTCAAAAAAAATTCAAAAAAAAAATCGAAAAAAAAATTTTCGAAAAAATAAAAAAAAAATCAAAAAAAAAATTTTAAAAAAAATTTCAAAAAAAAATTGAAAAAAAATTTCAAAAAAAATTCAAAAAAAAATCGAAAAAAAAATTTTCGAAAAAATTAAAAAAAAATTTTCAAAAAAAAATTGAAAAAAAAATTCAAAAAAAAAATCGAAAAAAAAATTTTTCGAAAAAATAAAAAAAAATTTCAAAAAAAATAAAAAAAAAAATTTCAAAAAAAAATTTCAAAAAAAATTCAAAAAAAATCGAAAAAAAAATTTTTCGAAAAAATAAAAAAAAAATTTCAAAAAAAAATCAAAAAAAAATTTTTCAAAAAAAAAATTGAAAAAAAAAATTCAAAAAAAATTTAAAAAAAAATCGAAAAAAAAATTTTCAAAAAAAAAATTGAAAAAAAAAATAAAAAAAAAAATTTTCAAAAACAAATTTCAAAAAAAATTTAAAAAAAATTTTCAAAAAAAAAATTCAAAAAAAATTCAAAAAAAAAAATCGAAAAAAAATAAAAAAAAAATTCAAAAAAAAAATCGAAAAAAAAAATTTTCGAAAAAATGAAAAAAAATCTCAAAAAAAAACTCAAAAAAAAAATCGAAAAAAAAATTTTCGAAAAAATAAAAAAAAAATTCAAAAAAAAAATCGAAAAAAAAATTTTTCGAAAAAATGAAAAAAAATAAAAAAAAAATCTTTCGAAAAAATAAAAAAAATTTCAAAAAAAATTTTAAAAAAAATTTCAAAAAAAAATTGAAAAAAAATTTCAAAAAAAATTCAAAAAAAAATGGAAAAAAAATTTTTTCGAAAAAATAAAAAAATTGAAAAAAAAAATTCAAAAAAAATTAAAAAAAAAATCGAAAAAAAAAATTTTCAAAAAAAAAATTGAAAAAAAAAATAAAAAAAAAATTTTCAAAAAAAAATTTCAAAAAAAATTTAAAAAAAATTTTCAAAAAAAAATTTCAAAAAAAATTCAAAAAAAAAATCGAAAAAATAAAAAAAAATTCAAAAAAAAATCGAAAAAAAAATTTTCGAAAAAATAAAAAAAAAATTCAAAAAAAAAATCGAAAAAAAAAATTTTCGAAAAAATGAAAAAAAATCTCAAAAAAAATAAAAAAAAAATCGAAAAAAAAATTTTTCGAAAAAATAAAAAAAATTTCAAAAAAAATTTTAAAAAAAATTTCAAAAAAAAATTGAAAAAAAATTTCAAAAAAAATTCAAAAAAAAATGGAAAAAAAAAATTTTCGAAAAAATAAAAAAATTTAAAAAAAAATTTCAAAAAAAATTCAAAAAAAAATCGAAAAAAAAAAATTTTCAATAAAAATTCAAAAAAAAATTTCGAAAAAATAAAAAAAAAATTTCAAAAAAAATAAAAAAAAAATCGAAAAAAAAATTTTCGAAAAAATAAAAAAAAAAATCAAAAAAAAATCGAAAAAAAAATTTTTCGAAAAAATAAAAAAAAATAAAAAAAAAAATCGAAAAAAAAATTTTTCGAAAAAATAAAAAAAAAAATTTCAAAAAAAAATCAAAAAAAAATTTTTCAAAAAAAAAATTGAAAAAAAAATTTCAAAAAAAATTCAAAAAAAAAATCGAAAAACAAATTCAAAAAAAAAATCGAAAAAATAAAAAAAAATCTCAAAAAAAATAAAAAAAAATCGAAAAAAAAATTCAAAAAAAAAATCAAAAAAAAAAATCAAAAAAAAAAATTTTTAAAAAAATTCAAAAAAAAAAATTTCAAAAAAAAAAAAAAAAAAATTCAAAAAAAAAATTTTCAAAAAAAAATTGAAAAAAAATTTCAAAAAAAATTCAAAAAAAAAATCGAAAAAAAAATTTTCGAAAAAATAAAAAAAAAAATTTCAAAAAAAAATCAAAAAAAAATTTTTCAAAAAAAAAATTGAAAAAAAAAATTCAAAAAAAAATCGAAAAAAAAAAATTTTCAATAAAAATTCAAAAAAAAATCGAAAAAAAATTTTTTCGAAAAAATAAAAAAAAAATTTAAAAAAAAATAAAAAAAAAATCGAAAAAAAAAATTTTCGAAAAAATAAAAAAAAAAATTTCAAAAAAAAATCAAAAAAAAATTTTTCAAAAAAAAATTTCAAAAAAAATTCAAAAAAAAAATCGAAAAAAAATTTTTCGAAAAAATAAAAAAAAAATTCAAAAAAAAAAATTTTCAAAAAAAATTCAAAAAAAAATCGAAAAAAATTTTTTTCGAAAAAATAAAAAAAAAAATTCAAAAAAAATAAAAAAAAAATTTTCAAAAAAAAATTGAAAAATAATTCAAAAAAAAAATCGAAAAAAAAAATTTTCGAAAAAATAAAAAAAAAATCAAAAAAAAAAATTAAAAAAAAAAAATTGAAAAAAAAAATCCAAAAGAAATTCAAAAAAAAAACGAAAACAAAATTTTCGAAAAAATAAAAAAAAAATTCAAAAAAAATAAAAAAAAAATTTTCAAAAAAAAATTTCAAAAAAAATTCAAAAAAAAAATCGAAAAAAAATTTTTCGAAAAAATAAAAAAAAAATTCAAAAAAAAAAATTTTCAAAAAAAATTCAAAAAAAAATCGAAAAAAAATTTTTTCGAAAAAATAAAAAAAAAAAATTCAAAAAAAATAAAAAAAAAATTTTCAAAAAAAAATTTCAAAAAAAAATTCAAAAAAAAAATCGAAAAAAAAATTTTCGAAAAAATAAAAAAAAAAATCAAAAAAAAAATTTTAAAAAAAATTTCAAAAAAAAATTGAAAAAAAATTTCAAAAAAAATTCAAAAAAAAATCGAAAAAAAAAATTTTCGAAAAAATTAAAAAAAAATTTTCAAAAAAAAATTGAAAAAAAAATTCAAAAAAAAAATCGAAAAAAAAATTTTTCGAAAAAATAAAAAAAAATTTCAAAAAAAATAAAAAAAAAAATTTCAAAAAAAAATTTCAAAAAAAATTCAAAAAAAATCGAAAAAAAAATTTTTCGAAAAAATAAAAAAAAAATTTCAAAAAAAAATCAAAAAAAAATTTTTCAAAAAAAAAATTTAAAAAAAAAATTCAAAAAAAATTAAAAAAAAAATCGAAAAAAAAATTTTCAAAAAAAAAATTGAAAAAAAAAATAAAAAAAAAATTTTCAAAAACAAATTTCAAAAAAAATTTAAAAAAAATTTTCAAAAAAAAAATTCAAAAAAAATTCAAAAAAAAAAATCGAAAAAAAATAAAAAAAAAATTCAAAAAAAAAATCGAAAAAAAAAATTTTCGAAAAAATGAAAAAAAATCTCAAAAAAAAACTCAAAAAAAAAATCGAAAAAAAAATTTTCGAAAAAATAAAAAAAAAATTCAAAAAAAAAATCGAAAAAAAAATTTTTCGAAAAAATGAAAAAAAATAAAAAAAAAATCTTTCGAAAAAATAAAAAAAATTTCAAAAAAAATTTTAAAAAAAATTTCAAAAAAAAATTGAAAAAAAATTTCAAAAAAAAATCAAAAAAAAATGGAAAAAAAAATTTTTCGAAAAAATAAAAAAATTGAAAAAAAAAATTCAAAAAAAATTTAAAAAAAAATCGAAAAAAAAAATTTTCAAAAAAAAAATTGAAAAAAAAAATAAAAAAAAAATTTTCAAAAAAAAATTTCAAAAAAAATTTAAAAAAAATTTTCAAAAAAAAATTTCAAAAAAAATTCAAAAAAAAAATCGAAAAAATAAAAAAAAATTCAAAAAAAAAATCGAAAAAAAAATTTTTCGAAAAAATGAAAAAAAATCTCAAAAAAAAATTCAAAAAAAAATCGAAAAAAAAATTTTCGAAAAAATAAAAAAAAAATTCAAAAAAAAAATCGAAAAAAAAATTTTTCGAAAAAATGAAAAAAAATCTCAAAAAAAATAAAAAAAAAATCGAAAAAAAAATTTTTCGAAAAAATAAAAAAAATTTCAAAAAAAATTTTTAAAAAAATTTCAAAAAAAAATTGAAAAAAAATTTCAAAAAAAATTCAAAAAAAAATGGAAAAAAAAAATTTTCGAAAAAATAAAAAAATTTAAAAAAAAATTTCAAAAAAAATTCAAAAAAAAATCGAAAAAAAAAAATTTTCAATAAAAATTCAAAAAAAAATTTCGAAAAAATAAAAAAAAAATTTCAAAAAAAATAAAAAAAAAATCGAAAAAAAAATTTTCGAAAAAATAAAAAAAAAATCAAAAAAAAATCGAAAAAAAAATTTTTCGAAAAAATAAAAAAAAATAAAAAAAAAATCGAAAAAAAAATTTTTCGAAAAAATAAAAAAAAAAATTTCAAAAAAAAATCAAAAAAAAATTTTTCAAAAAAAAAATTGAAAAAAAAATTTCAAAAAAAATTCAAAAAAAAAATCGAAAAACAAATTCAAAAAAAAAATCGAAAAAATAAAAAAAAATCTCAAAAAAAATAAAAAAAAATCGAAAAAAAAATTCAAAAAAAAAATCAAAAAAAAAAATTTTCAAAAAAAAAATTTTTAAAAAAATTCAAAAAAAAAAATTTCAAAAAAAAAAAAAAAAAAATTCAAAAAAAAAATCAAAAAAAAATTTTCAAAAAAAAATTGAAAAAAAATTTCAAAAAAAATTCAAAAAAAAAATCGAAAAAAAAATTTTTCGAAAAAATAAAAAAAAAATTTAAAAAAAAATTAAAAAAAAAATCGAAAAAAAAAATTTTCGAAAAAATAAAAAAAAAAATTTCAAAAAAAAATCAAAAAAAAATTTTTCAAAAAAAAAATTGAAAAAAAAAATTCAAAAAAAAATCGAAAAAAAAAAATTTTCAATAAAAATTAAAAAAAAATCGAAAAAAAATTTTTTCGAAAAAATAAAAAAAAAATTTAAAAAAAAATAAAAAAAAAATCGAAAAAAAAAATTTTCGAAAAAATAAAAAAAAAAATTTCAAAAAAAAATCAAAAAAAAATTTTTCAAAAAAAAAATTGAAAAAAAAAATTCAAAAAAAATTTAAAAAAAATCGAAAAAAAAAATTTTCAAAAAAAAATTGAAAAAAAATTTCGAAAAAAATTCAAAAAAAAAATCGAAAAAAAATTTTTTCGAAAAAATAAAAAAAAAATTTCAAAAAAAATAAAAAAAAAAATTTCAAAAAAAAATTTCAAAAAAAAATCGAAAAAAAAATTTTCGAAAAAATAAAAAAAAAATTCAAAAAAAAAAATCGAAAAAAATTTTTTCGAAAAAATAAAAAAAAATTCAAAAAAAAAATCGAAAAAAAATTTTTTCGAAAAAATAAAAAAAAAATCTCAAAAAAAATAAAAAAAAAATTTTCGAAAAAATAAAAAAAAAATTTCAAAAAAAAAATTCAAAAAAAAAATTCTAAAAAAATTCAAAAAAAAAATCGAAAAAAAAATTTTTCGAAAAAATAAAAAAAAAATTTCAAAAAAAAAATTCAAAAAAAATTTCAAAAAAAATTCAAAAAAAAAATCGAAAAAAAAATTCAAAAAAAAATCGAAAAAATAAAAAAAAATCTCAAAAAAAATTAAAAAAAAATCGAAAAAAAATTTTTTCGAAAAAATAAAAAAAAAATCTCAAAAAAAATAAAAAAAAATTTTTCGAAAAAATAAAAAAAAAATTTCAAAAAAAAAATTCAAAAAAAAATTTCAAAAAAAATTCAAAAAAAAAATCGAAAAAAAAATTCAAAAAAAAATCGAAAAAATAAAAAAAAATCTCAAAAAAAATAAAAAAAAAATCGAAAAAAAATTTTTTCGAAACAATAGAAAAAAAAATTCAAAAAAAAATCAAAAAAAAAAATTTTCAAAAAAAAAATTTCAAAAAAAATTCAAAAAAAAAAATTTCAAAAAAAAAAAAAAAAAATTTCAAAAAAAAAATCAAAAAAAAATTGAAAAAAAATTTCAAAAAAAATTCAAAAAAAAAATCGAAAAAAAAATTAAAAAAAAAATAAAAAAAAAATCGAAAAAAAAAATTTTCGAAAAAATAAAAAAAAAATTTCAAAAAAAAATCAAAAAAAAATTTTTCAAAAAAAAAATTGAAAAAAAAAATTCAAAAAAAAATCGAAAAAAAAAAATTTTCAATAAAAATTCAAAAAAAAATCGAAAAAAAATTTTTTCGAAAAAATAAAAAAAAAATTAAAAAAAAAATAAAAAAAAAAATCGAAAAAAAAAATTTTCGAAAAAATAAAAAAAAAAATTTCAAAAAAAAAATCAAAAAAAAAATTTTCAAAAAAAAAATTCAAAAAAAATTAAAAAAAAAATCGAAAAAAAAAATTTTCAAAAAAAAATTGAAAAAAAAAATAAAAAAAAAATTTTCAAAAAAAAATTCAAAAAAAATTAAAAAAAAAAATCGAAAAAAATTTTTTCGAAAATATAAAAAAAAATTAAAAAAAAAATCGAAAAAAAAAATTTTCGAAAAAATAAAAAAAAAATCTCAAAAAAAATCGAAAAAAAAATTTTCGAAAAAATAAAAAAAAAATTCAAAAAAAAAATCGAAAAAATAAAAAAAATCTCAAAAAAAATAAAAAAAAAATCGAAAAAATAGAAAAAAAAATTCAAAAAAAAAATCAAAAAAAAAATTTTCAAAAAAAAAATTTCAAAAAAAATTCAAAAAAAAAAATTTAAAAAAAAATTCAAAAAAAAAAATTTCAAAAAAAAAATCAAAAAAAAATTTTCAAAAAAAAAATTGAAAAAAAAAATCGAAAAAAAAAATTTTCAATAAAAATTCAAAAAAAAATCGAAAAAAAAAATTTCGAAAAAATAAAAAAAAAATTTCAAAAAAAATAAAAAAAAAATCGAAAAAAAAATTTTTCAAAAAAAAAATAAAAAAAAAATTTTCAAAAAAAAAATTCAAAAAAAAAATTGAAAAGAAATTAAAAAAAAAATCGAAAAAAAAAATTTTCGAAAAAATAAAAAAAAAATTCAAAAAAAATAAAAAAAAAATTTTCAAAAAAAAATTTCAAAAAAAATTCAAAAAAAAAATCGAAAAAAAAAATTTCGAAAAAATAAAAAAAAATTCAAAAAAAAAAATTTTCAAAAAAAAATCGAAAAAAAAATTTTTCGAAAAAATAAAAAAAAAAATTCAAAAAAAATAAAAAAAAAATTTTCAAAAAAAAAATTTCAAAAAAAATTCAAAAAAAAAATCGAAAAAAAAATTTTCGAAAAAATAAAAAAAATATTCAAAAAAAAAAATTTTCAAAAAAAATTCAAAAAAAAATCGAAAAAAAAATTTTCGAAAAAATAAAAAAAAAATTCAAAAAAAAAATCGAAAAAAATTTTTTTCGAAAAAATAGAAAAAAAATTCAAAAAAAAAAATTTTCAAAAAAAATTCAAAAAAAAATCGAAAAAAAAATTTTCGAAAAAATAAAAAAAAAATTCAAAAAAAAAATCGAAAAAAAAATTTTTCGAAAAAATGAAAAAAAATCTCAAAAAAAATAAAAAAAAAATCGAAAAAAAAATTTTTCGAAAAAATAAAAAAAAATTTCAAAAAAAATTTAAAAAAAAATTTCAAAAAAAAATTGAAAAAAAATTTCAAAAAATATTCAAAAAAAAATCGAAAAAAAAAATTTTCGAAAAAATAATAAAAAAAATTTCAAAAAAAAATTGAAAAAAAATTTCGAAAAAAATTCAAAAAAAAAATCGAAAAAAAAATTTTTCGAAAAAATAAAAAAAAAAATTTCAAAAAAAAAAAAAAAAAAATTTCAAAAAAAAATTTCAAAAAAAATTAAAAAAAAAATCGAAAAAAAAATTCAAAAAAAAAATCGAAAAAATAAAAAAAAATCTCAAAAAAAATAAAAAAAAAATCGAAAAAAAATTTTTTCGAAAAAATAGAAAAAAAAAATCAAAAAAAAAAACAAAAAAAAAATTTTCAAAAAAAAAATTTCAAAAAAAATAAAAAAAAAAAATTTCAAAAAAAAAAAAAAAAAATTTCAAAAAAAAAATCAAAAAAAAATTTTCAAAAAAAAAATTGAAAAAAAAATTTCAAAAAAAATTCAAAAAAAAATCGAAAAAAAAAAATTTTCAATAAAAATTCAAAAAAAAATCGAAAAAAAAAATTTCGAAAAAATAAAAAAAAAATTTCAAAAAAAATAAAAAAAAAATCGAAAAAAAAATTTTTCAAAAAAAAAATAAAAAAAAAATTTTCAAAAAAAAATTGAAAAAAAATTTCAAAAAAAATTCAAAAAAAATTGAAAAAAAAATTTTCGAAAAAATAAAAAAAAAATTTCAAAAAAAAATCAAAAAAAAAATTTTCAAAAAAAAATTCCAAAAAAAAATTGAAAAATAATTCAAAAAAATATTCGAAAAAAAAATTTTTCGAAAAAATAAAAAAAAAATCAAAAAAAAAAATTTCAAAAAAAAAATTGAAAAAAAAAATCCAAAAGAAATTCAAAAAAAAATCGAAAAAAAAAATTTTCGAAAAAATAAAAAAAAAAAATTCAAAAAAAAAAAAAAAAATTTTCAAAAAAAAATTTCAAAAAAAATTCAAAAAAAAATCGAAAAAAAAATTTTTCGAAAAAATAAAAAAAAAATTTAAAAAAAAATAAAAAAAAAAATCGAAAAAAAAAATTTTCGAAAAAATAAAAAAAAAATTTCAAAAAAAAAATCAAAAAAAAATTTTTCAAAAAAAAAATTGAAAAAAAAAAATTCAAAAAAAATTAAAAAAAAAATCGAAAAAAAAAATTTTCAAAAAAAAATTGAAAAAAAATTTCGAAAAAAATTCAAAAAAAAAATCGAAAAAATAAAAAAAAAAATTTCAAAAAAAATAAAAAAAAAAATTTCAAAAAAAAAATTCAAAAAAAAATCGAAAAAAAATTTTTCGAAAAAATAAAAAAAAAATTCAAAAAAAAAATCGAAAAATTTTTTTTCGAAAAAATAAAAAAAAAATTCAAAAAAAAAAATTTTCAAAAAAAATTCAAAAAAAAATCGAAAAAAAATTTTTTCGAAAAAATGAAAAAAAAATTTAAAAAAAAATAAAAAAAAAATCGAAAAAAAAAATTTTCGAAAAAATAAAAAAAAAAATCAAAAAAAAAAATCAAAAAAAAAAATTTTTAAAAAAATTCAAAAAAAAAAATTTAAAAAAAAAAAAAAAAAAAATTCAAAAAAAAAATTTTCAAAAAAAAATTGAAAAAAAATTTCAAAAAAAATTCAAAAAAAAAATCGAAAAAAAAATTTTTCGAAAAAATAAAAAAAAAATTTAAAAAAAAATAAAAAAAAAATCGAAAAAAAAAATTTTCGAAAAAATAAAAAAAAAAATTTCAAAAAAAAATCAAAAAAAAATTTTTCAAAAAAAAAATTGAAAAAAAAAATTCAAAAAAAAATCGAAAAAAAAAAATTTTCAATAAAAATTCAAAAAAAAATCGAAAAAAAATTTTTTCGAAAAAATAAAAAAAAAATTTAAAAAAAAATAAAAAAAAAATCGAAAAAAAAAATTTTCGAAAAAATAAAAAAAAAAATTTCAAAAAAAAATCAAAAAAAAATTTTTCAAAAAAAAATTTCAAAAAAAATTCAAAAAAAAAATCGAAAAAAAATTTTTCGAAAAAATAAAAAAAAAATTCAAAAAAAAAAATTTTCAAAAAAAATTCAAAAAAAAATCGAAAAAAATTTTTTTCGAAAAAATAAAAAAAAAAATTCAAAAAAAATAAAAAAAAAATTTTCAAAAAAAAATTGAAAAATAATTCAAAAAAAAAATCGAAAAAAAAAATTTTCGAAAAAATAAAAAAAAAATCAAAACAAAAAATTAAAAAAAAAAAATTGAAAAAAAAAATCCAAAAGAAATTCAAAAAAAAAACGAAAACAAAATTTTCGAAAAAATAAAAAAAAAATTCAAAAAAAATAAAAAAAAAATTTTCAAAAAAAAATTTCAAAAAAAATTCAAAAAAAAAATCGAAAAAAAATTTTTCGAAAAAATAAAAAAAAAATTCAAAAAAAAAAATTTTCAAAAAAAATTCAAAAAAAAATCGAAAAAAAATTTTTTCGAAAAAATAAAAAAAAAAATTCAAAAAAAATAAAAAAAAAATTTTCAAAAAAAAATTTCAAAAAAAAATTCAAAAAAAAAATCGAAAAAAAAATTTTCGAAAAAATAAAAAAAAAAATCAAAAAAAAAATTTTAAAAAAAATTTCAAAAAAAAATTGAAAAAAAATTTCAAAAAAAATTCAAAAAAAAATCGAAAAAAAAAATTTTCGAAAAAATTAAAAAAAAATTTTCAAAAAAAAATTGAAAAAAAAATTCAAAAAAAAAATCGAAAAAAAAATTTTTCGAAAAAATAAAAAAAAAATTCAAAAAAAATAAAAAAAAAAATTTCAAAAAAAAATTTCAAAAAAAATTCAAAAAAAATCGAAAAAAAAATTTTTCGAAAAAATAAAAAAAAAATTTCAAAAAAAAATCAAAAAAAAATTTTTCAAAAAAAAAATTTAAAAAAAAAATTCAAAAAAAATTAAAAAAAAAATCGAAAAAAAAATTTTCAAAAAAAAAATTGAAAAAAAAAATAAAAAAAAAATTTTCAAAAACAAATTTCAAAAAAAATTTAAAAAAAATTTTCAAAAAAAAAATTCAAAAAAAATTCAAAAAAAAAAATCGAAAAAAAATAAAAAAAAAATTCAAAAAAAAAATCGAAAAAAAAAATTTTCGAAAAAATGAAAAAAAATCTCAAAAAAAAACTCAAAAAAAAAATCGAAAAAAAAATTTTCGAAAAAATAAAAAAAAAATTCAAAAAAAAAATCGAAAAAAAAATTTTTCGAAAAAATGAAAAAAAATAAAAAAAAAATCTTTCGAAAAAATAAAAAAAATTTCAAAAAAAATTTTAAAAAAAATTTCAAAAAAAAATTGAAAAAAAATTTCAAAAAAAATTCAAAAAAAAATGGAAAAAAAAATTTTTCAAAAAAATAAAAAAATTGAAAAAAAAAATTCAAAAAAAATTAAAAAAAAAATCGAAAAAAAAAATTTTCAAAAAAAAAATTGAAAAAAAAAATAAAAAAAAAATTTTCAAAAAAAAATTTCAAAAAAAATTTAAAAAAAATTTTCAAAAAAAAATTTCAAAAAAAATTCAAAAAAAAAATCGAAAAAATAAAAAAAAATTCAAAAAAAAAATCGAAAAAAAAATTTTTCGAAAAAATGAAAAAAAATCTCAAAAAAAAATTCAAAAAAAAATCGAAAAAAAAATTTTCGAAAAAATAAAAAAAAAATTCAAAAAAAAAATCGAAAAAAAAATTTTTCGAAAAAATGAAAAAAAATCTCAAAAAAAATAAAAAAAAAATCGAAAAAAAAATTTTTCGAAAAAATAAAAAAAATTTCAAAAAAAATTTTTAAAAAAATTTCAAAAAAAAATTGAAAAAAAATTTCAAAAAAAATTCAAAAAAAAATGGAAAAAAAAAATTTTCGAAAAAATAAAAAAATTTAAAAAAAAATTTCAAAAAAAATTCAAAAAAAAATCGAAAAAAAAAAATTTTCAATAAAAATTCAAAAAAAAATTTCGAAAAAATAAAAAAAAAATTTCAAAAAAAATAAAAAAAAAATCGAAAAAAAAATTTTCGAAAAAATAAAAAAAAAATCAAAAAAAAATCGAAAAAAAAATTTTTCGAAAAAATAAAAAAAAAATTTAAAAAAAAATTAAAAAAAAAATCGAAAAAAAAAATTTTCGAAAAAATAAAAAAAAAAATTTCAAAAAAAAATAAAAAAAAAATTTTTCAAAAAAAAAATTGAAAAAAAAAATTCAAAAAAAAATCAAAAAAAAATCGAAAAAAAAATTTTTCGAAAAAATAAAAAAAAAATTTAAAAAAAAATTAAAAAAAAAATCGAAAAAAAAAATTTTCAATAAAAATTCAAAAAAAAATCGAAAAAAAATTTTTTCGAAAAAATAAAAAAAAAATTAAAAAAAAAATAAAAAAAAAAATCGAAAAAAAAAATTTTCGAAAAAATAAAAAAAAAAATTTCAAAAAAAAAATCAAAAAAAAAATTTTCAAAAAAAAAATTCAAAAAAAATTAAAAAAAAAATCGAAAAAAAAAATTTTCAAAAAAAAATTGAAAAAAAAAATAAAAAAAAAATTTTCAAAAAAAAATTCCAAAAAAAATTAAAAAAAAAAATCGAAAAAAATTTTTTCGAAAATATAAAAAAAAATTAAAAAAAAAATCGAAAAAAAAAATTTTCGAAAAAATAAAAAAAAAATCTCAAAAAAAATCGAAAAAAAAATTTTCGAAAAAATAAAAAAAAAATTCAAAAAAAAAATCGAAAAAATAAAAAAAATCTCAAAAAAAATAAAAAAAAAATCGAAAAAATAGAAAAAAAAATTCAAAAAAAAAATCAAAAAAAAAATTTTCAAAAAAAAAATTTCAAAAAAAATTCAAAAAAAAAAATTTAAAAAAAAATTCAAAAAAAAAAATTTCAAAAAAAAAATCAAAAAAAAATTTTCAAAAAAAAAATTGAAAAAAAAAATCGAAAAAAAAAATTTTCAATAAAAATTCAAAAAAAAATCGAAAAAAAAAATTTCGAAAAAATAAAAAAAAAATTTCAAAAAAAATAAAAAAAAAATCGAAAAAAAAATTTTTCAAAAAAAAAATAAAAAAAAAATTTTCAAAAAAAAAATTCAAAAAAAAAATTGAAAAGAAATTAAAAAAAAAATCGAAAAAAAAAAATTTTCGAAAAAATAAAAAAAAAATTCAAAAAAAATAAAAAAAAAATTTTCAAAAAAAAATTTCAAAAAAAATTCAAAAAAAAAATCGAAAAAAAAAATTTCGAAAAAATAAAAAAAAATTCAAAAAAAAAAATTTTCAAAAAAAAATCGAAAAAAAAATTTTTCGAAAAAATAAAAAAAAAAATTCAAAAAAAATAAAAAAAAAATTTTCAAAAAAAAAATTTCAAAAAAAATTCAAAAAAAAAATCGAAAAAAAAATTTTCGAAAAAATAAAAAAAATATTCAAAAAAAAAAATTTTCAAAAAAAATTCAAAAAAAAATCGAAAAAAAAATTTTCGAAAAAATAAAAAAAAAATTCAAAAAAAAAATCGAAAAAAATTTTTTTCGAAAAAATAGAAAAAAAATTCAAAAAAAAAAATTTTCAAAAAAAATTCAAAAAAAAATCGAAAAAAAAATTTTCGAAAAAATAAAAAAAAAATTCAAAAAAAAAATCGAAAAAAAAATTTTTCGAAAAAATGAAAAAAAATCTCAAAAAAAATAAAAAAAAAATCGAAAAAAAAATTTTTCGAAAAAATAAAAAAAAATTTCAAAAAAAATTTAAAAAAAAATTTCAAAAAAAAATTGAAAAAAAATTTCAAAAAATATTCAAAAAAAAATCGAAAAAAAAAATTTTCGAAAAAATAATAAAAAAAATTTCAAAAAAAAATTGAAAAAAAATTTCGAAAAAAATTCAAAAAAAAAATCGAAAAAAAAATTTTTCGAAAAAATAAAAAAAAAAATTTCAAAAAAAAAAAAAAAAAAATTTCAAAAAAAAATTTCAAAAAAAATTAAAAAAAAAATCGAAAAAAAAATTCAAAAAAAAAATCGAAAAAATAAAAAAAAATCTCAAAAAAAATAAAAAAAAAATCGAAAAAAAATTTTTTCGAAAAAATAGAAAAAAAAAATCAAAAAAAAAAACAAAAAAAAAATTTTCAAAAAAAAAATTTCAAAAAAAATAAAAAAAAAAAATTTCAAAAAAAAAAAAAAAAAATTTCAAAAAAAAAATCAAAAAAAAATTTTCAAAAAAAAAATTGAAAAAAAAATTTCAAAAAAAATTCAAAAAAAAATCGAAAAAAAAAAATTTTCAATAAAAATTCAAAAAAAAATCGAAAAAAAAAATTTCGAAAAAATAAAAAAAAAATTTCAAAAAAAATAAAAAAAAAATCGAAAAAAAAATTTTTCAAAAAAAAAATAAAAAAAAAATTTTCAAAAAAAAATTGAAAAAAAATTTCAAAAAAAATTCAAAAAAAATTGAAAAAAAAATTTTCGAAAAAATAAAAAAAAAATTTCAAAAAAAAATCAAAAAAAAAATTTTCAAAAAAAAATTCCAAAAAAAAATTGAAAAATAATTCAAAAAAATATTCGAAAAAAAAATTTTTCGAAAAAATAAAAAAAAAATCAAAAAAAAAAATTTCAAAAAAAAAATTGAAAAAAAAAATCCAAAAGAAATTCAAAAAAAAATCGAAAAAAAAAATTTTCGAAAAAATAAAAAAAAAAAATTCAAAAAAAAAAAAAAAAATTTTCAAAAAAAAATTTCAAAAAAAATTCAAAAAAAAATCGAAAAAAAAATTTTTCGAAAAAATAAAAAAAAAATTTAAAAAAAAATAAAAAAAAAAATCGAAAAAAAAAATTTTCGAAAAAATAAAAAAAAAATTTCAAAAAAAAAATCAAAAAAAAATTTTTCAAAAAAAAAATTGAAAAAAAAAAATTCAAAAAAAATTAAAAAAAAAATCGAAAAAAAAAATTTTCAAAAAAAAATTGAAAAAAAATTTCGAAAAAAATTCAAAAAAAAAATCGAAAAAATAAAAAAAAAAATTTCAAAAAAAATAAAAAAAAAAATTTCAAAAAAAAAATTCAAAAAAAAATCGAAAAAAAATTTTTCGAAAAAATAAAAAAAAAATTCAAAAAAAAAATCGAAAAATTTTTTTTCGAAAAAATAAAAAAAAAATTCAAAAAAAAAAATTTTCAAAAAAAATTCAAAAAAAAATCGAAAAAAAATTTTTTCGAAAAAATGAAAAAAAAATTTAAAAAAAAATAAAAAAAAAATCGAAAAAAAAAATTTTCGAAAAAATAAAAAAAAAAATCAAAAAAAAAAATCAAAAAAAAAAATTTTTAAAAAAATTCAAAAAAAAAAATTTAAAAAAAAAAAAAAAAAAAATTCAAAAAAAAAATTTTCAAAAAAAAATTGAAAAAAAATTTCAAAAAAAATTCAAAAAAAAAATCGAAAAAAAAATTTTTCGAAAAAATAAAAAAAAAATTTAAAAAAAAATAAAAAAAAAATCGAAAAAAAAAATTTTCGAAAAAATAAAAAAAAAAATTTCAAAAAAAAATCAAAAAAAAATTTTTCAAAAAAAAAATTGAAAAAAAAAATTCAAAAAAAAATCGAAAAAAAAAAATTTTCAATAAAAATTCAAAAAAAAATCGAAAAAAAATTTTTTCGAAAAAATAAAAAAAAAATTTAAAAAAAAATAAAAAAAAAATCGAAAAAAAAAATTTTCGAAAAAATAAAAAAAAAAATTTCAAAAAAAAATCAAAAAAAAATTTTTCAAAAAAAAATTTCAAAAAAAATTCAAAAAAAAAATCGAAAAAAAATTTTTCGAAAAAATAAAAAAAAAATTCAAAAAAAAAAATTTTCAAAAAAAATTCAAAAAAAAATCGAAAAAAATTTTTTTCGAAAAAATAAAAAAAAAATTCAAAAAAAATAAAAAAAAAATTTTCAAAAAAAAATTGAAAAATAATTCAAAAAAAAAATCGAAAAAAAAAATTTTCGAAAAAATAAAAAAAAAATCAAAACAAAAAATTAAAAAAAAAAAATTGAAAAAAAAAATCCAAAAGAAATTCAAAAAAAAAACGAAAACAAAATTTTCGAAAAAATAAAAAAAAAATTCAAAAAAAATAAAAAAAAAATTTTCAAAAAAAAATTTCAAAAAAAATTCAAAAAAAAAATCGAAAAAAAATTTTTCGAAAAAATAAAAAAAAAATTCAAAAAAAAAAATTTTCAAAAAAAATTCAAAAAAAAATCGAAAAAAAATTTTTTCGAAAAAATAAAAAAAAAAATTCAAAAAAAATAAAAAAAAAATTTTCAAAAAAAAATTTCAAAAAAAAATTCAAAAAAAAAATCGAAAAAAAAATTTTCGAAAAAATAAAAAAAAAAATCAAAAAAAAAATTTTAAAAAAAATTTCAAAAAAAAATTGAAAAAAAATTTCAAAAAAAATTCAAAAAAAAATCGAAAAAAAAAATTTTCGAAAAAATTAAAAAAAAATTTTCAAAAAAAAATTGAAAAAAAAATTCAAAAAAAAAATCGAAAAAAAAATTTTTCGAAAAAATAAAAAAAAAATTCAAAAAAAATAAAAAAAAAAATTTCAAAAAAAAATTTCAAAAAAAATTCAAAAAAAATCGAAAAAAAAATTTTTCGAAAAAATAAAAAAAAAATTTCAAAAAAAAATCAAAAAAAAATTTTTCAAAAAAAAAATTTAAAAAAAAAATTCAAAAAAAATTAAAAAAAAAATCGAAAAAAAAATTTTCAAAAAAAAAATTGAAAAAAAAAATAAAAAAAAAATTTTCAAAAACAAATTTCAAAAAAAATTTAAAAAAAATTTTCAAAAAAAAAATTCAAAAAAAATTCAAAAAAAAAAATCGAAAAAAAATAAAAAAAAAATTCAAAAAAAAAATCGAAAAAAAAAATTTTCGAAAAAATGAAAAAAAATCTCAAAAAAAAACTCAAAAAAAAAATCGAAAAAAAAATTTTCGAAAAAATAAAAAAAAAATTCAAAAAAAAAATCGAAAAAAAAATTTTTCGAAAAAATGAAAAAAAATAAAAAAAAAATCTTTCGAAAAAATAAAAAAAATTTCAAAAAAAATTTTAAAAAAAATTTCAAAAAAAAATTGAAAAAAAATTTCAAAAAAAATTCAAAAAAAAATGGAAAAAAAAATTTTTCAAAAAAATAAAAAAATTGAAAAAAAAAATTCAAAAAAAATTAAAAAAAAAATCGAAAAAAAAAATTTTCAAAAAAAAAATTGAAAAAAAAAATAAAAAAAAAATTTTCAAAAAAAAATTTCAAAAAAAATTTAAAAAAAATTTTCAAAAAAAAATTTCAAAAAAAATTCAAAAAAAAAATCGAAAAAATAAAAAAAAATTCAAAAAAAAAATCGAAAAAAAATTTTTTCGAAAAAATGAAAAAAAATCTCAAAAAAAAATTCAAAAAAAAATCGAAAAAAAAATTTTCGAAAAAATAAAAAAAAAATTCAAAAAAAAAATCGAAAAAAAAATTTTTCGAAAAAATGAAAAAAAATCTCAAAAAAAATAAAAAAAAAATCGAAAAAAAAATTTTTCGAAAAAATAAAAAAAATTTCAAAAAAAATTTTTAAAAAAATTTCAAAAAAAAATTGAAAAAAAATTTCAAAAAAAATTCAAAAAAAAATGGAAAAAAAAAATTTTCGAAAAAATAAAAAAATTTAAAAAAAAATTTCAAAAAAAATTCAAAAAAAAATCGAAAAAAAAAAATTTTCAATAAAAATTCAAAAAAAAATTTCGAAAAAATAAAAAAAAAATTTCAAAAAAAATAAAAAAAAAATCGAAAAAAAAATTTTCGAAAAAATAAAAAAAAAATCAAAAAAAAATCGAAAAAAAAATTTTTCGAAAAAATAAAAAAAAAATTTAAAAAAAAATTAAAAAAAAAATCGAAAAAAAAAATTTTCGAAAAAATAAAAAAAAAAATTTCAAAAAAAAATAAAAAAAAAATTTTTCAAAAAAAAAATTGAAAAAAAAAATTCAAAAAAAAATCAAAAAAAAATCGAAAAAAAAATTTTTCGAAAAAATAAAAAAAAAATTTAAAAAAAAATTAAAAAAAAAATCGAAAAAAAAAATTTTCGAAAAAATAAAAAAAAAAATTTCAAAAAAAAATAAAAAAAAAATTTTTCAAAAAAAAAATTGAAAAAAAAAATTCAAAAAAAAATCGAAAAAAAAAAATTTTCAATAAAAATTAAAAAAAAAATCGAAAAAAAATTTTTTCGAAAAAATAAAAAAAAAATTTAAAAAAAAATAAAAAAAAAATCGAAAAAAAAAATTTTCGAAAAAATAAAAAAAAAAATTTCAAAAAAAAATCAAAAAAAATTTTTCAAAAAAAAAATTGAAAAAAAAAATTCAAAAAAAATTTAAAAAAAATCGAAAAAAAAAATTTTCAAAAAAAAATTGAAAAAAAATTTCGAAAAAAATTCAAAAAAAAAATCGAAAAAAAATTTTTTCGAAAAAATAAAAAAAAAATTTCAAAAAAAATAAAAAAAAAAATTTCAAAAAAAAATTTCAAAAAAAAATCGAAAAAAAAATTTCAAAAAAAAATCGAAAAAAAAATTTTCGAAAAAATAAAAAAAAAATTCAAAAAAAAAAATCGAAAAAAATTTTTTCGAAAAAATAAAAAAAAATTCAAAAAAAAAATCGAAAAAAAATTTTTTCGAAAAAATAAAAAAAAAATCTCAAAAAAAATAAAAAAAAAATTTTCGAAAAAATAAAAAAAAAATTTCAAAAAAAAAATTCAAAAAAAAAATTCTAAAAAAATTCAAAAAAAAAATCGAAAAAAAAATTTTTCGAAAAAATAAAAAAAAAATTTCAAAAAAAAAATTCAAAAAAAATTTCAAAAAAAATTCAAAAAAAAAATCGAAAAAAAAATTCAAAAAAAAATCGAAAAAATAAAAAAAAATCTCAAAAAAAATTAAAAAAAAATCGAAAAAAAATTTTTTCGAAAAAATAAAAAAAAAATCTCAAAAAAAATAAAAAAAAATTTTTCGAAAAAATAAAAAAAAAATTTCAAAAAAAAAATTCAAAAAAAAATTTCAAAAAAAATTCAAAAAAAAAATCGAAAAAAAAATTCAAAAAAAAATCGAAAAAATAAAAAAAAATCTCAAAAAAAATAAAAAAAAAATCGAAAAAAAATTTTTTCGAAACAATAGAAAAAAAAATTCAAAAAAAAATCAAAAAAAAAAATTTTCAAAAAAAAAATTTCAAAAAAAATTCAAAAAAAAAAATTTCAAAAAAAAAAAAAAAAAATTTCAAAAAAAAAATCAAAAAAAAATTGAAAAAAAATTTCAAAAAAAATTCAAAAAAAAAATCGAAAAAAAAATTAAAAAAAAAATAAAAAAAAAATCGAAAAAAAAAATTTTCGAAAAAATAAAAAAAAAATTTCAAAAAAAAATCAAAAAAAAATTTTTCAAAAAAAAAATTGAAAAAAAAAATTCAAAAAAAAATCGAAAAAAAAAAATTTTCAATAAAAATTCAAAAAAAAATCGAAAAAAAATTTTTTCGAAAAAATAAAAAAAAAATTAAAAAAAAAATAAAAAAAAAATCGAAAAAAAAAATTTTCGAAAAAATAAAAAAAAAAATTTCAAAAAAAAAATCAAAAAAAAAATTTTCAAAAAAAAAATTCAAAAAAAATTAAAAAAAAAATCGAAAAAAAAAATTTTCAAAAAAAAATTGAAAAAAAAAATAAAAAAAAAATTTTCAAAAAAAAATTCCAAAAAAAATTAAAAAAAAAAATCGAAAAAAATTTTTTCGAAAATATAAAAAAAAATTAAAAAAAAAATCGAAAAAAAAAATTTTCGAAAAAATAAAAAAAAAATCTCAAAAAAAATCGAAAAAAAAATTTTCGAAAAAATAAAAAAAAAATTCAAAAAAAAAATCGAAAAAATAAAAAAAAATCTCAAAAAAAATAAAAAAAAAATCGAAAAAATAGAAAAAAAAATTCAAAAAAAAAATCAAAAAAAAAATTTTCAAAAAAAAAATTTCAAAAAAAATTCAAAAAAAAAAATTTAAAAAAAAATTCAAAAAAAAAAATTTCAAAAAAAAAATCAAAAAAAAATTTTCAAAAAAAAAATTGAAAAAAAAAATCGAAAAAAAAAATTTTCAATAAAAATTCAAAAAAAAATCGAAAAAAAAAATTTCGAAAAAATAAAAAAAAAATTTCAAAAAAAATAAAAAAAAAATCGAAAAAAAAATTTTTCAAAAAAAAAATAAAAAAAAAATTTTCAAAAAAAAAATTCAAAAAAAAAATTGAAAAGAAATTAAAAAAAAAATCGAAAAAAAAAATTTTCGAAAAAATAAAAAAAAAATTCAAAAAAAATAAAAAAAAAATTTTCAAAAAAAAATTTCAAAAAAAATTCAAAAAAAAAATCGAAAAAAAAAATTTCGAAAAAATAAAAAAAAATTCAAAAAAAAAAATTTTCAAAAAAAAATCGAAAAAAAAATTTTTCGAAAAAATAAAAAAAAAAATTCAAAAAAAATAAAAAAAAAATTTTCAAAAAAAAAATTTCAAAAAAAATTCAAAAAAAAAATCGAAAAAAAAATTTTCGAAAAAATAAAAAAAATATTCAAAAAAAAAAATTTTCAAAAAAAATTCAAAAAAAAATCGAAAAAAAAATTTTCGAAAAAATAAAAAAAAAATTCAAAAAAAAAATCGAAAAAAATTTTTTTCGAAAAAATAGAAAAAAAATTCAAAAAAAAAAATTTTCAAAAAAAATTCAAAAAAAAATCGAAAAAAAAATTTTCGAAAAAATAAAAAAAAAATTCAAAAAAAAAATCGAAAAAAAAATTTTTCGAAAAAATGAAAAAAAATCTCAAAAAAAATAAAAAAAAAATCGAAAAAAAAATTTTTCGAAAAAATAAAAAAAAATTTCAAAAAAAATTTAAAAAAAAATTTCAAAAAAAAATTGAAAAAAAATTTCAAAAAATATTCAAAAAAAAATCGAAAAAAAAAATTTTCGAAAAAATAATAAAAAAAATTTCAAAAAAAAATTGAAAAAAAATTTCGAAAAAAATTCAAAAAAAAAATCGAAAAAAAAATTTTTCGAAAAAATAAAAAAAAAAATTTCAAAAAAAAAAAAAAAAAAATTTCAAAAAAAAATTTCAAAAAAAATTAAAAAAAAAATCGAAAAAAAAATTCAAAAAAAAAATCGAAAAAATAAAAAAAAATCTCAAAAAAAATAAAAAAAAAATCGAAAAAAAATTTTTTCGGAAAAATAGAAAAAAAAATTCAAAAAAAAAAACAAAAAAAAAATTTTCAAAAAAAAAATTTCAAAAAAAATACAAAAAAAAAATTTCAAAAAAAAAAAAAAAAAATTTCAAAAAAAAAATCAAAAAAAAATTTTCAAAAAAAAAATTGAAAAAAAAATTTCAAAAAAAATTCAAAAAAAATCGAAAAAAAAAAATTTTCAATAAAAATTCAAAAAAAAATCGAAAAAAAAAATTTCGAAAAAATAAAAAAAAAATTTCAAAAAAAATAAAAAAAAAATCGAAAAAAAAATTTTTCAAAAAAAAAATAAAAAAAAAATTTTCAAAAAAAAATTGAAAAAAAATTTCAAAAAAAATTCAAAAAAAATTGAAAAAAAAATTTTCGAAAAAATAAAAAAAAAATTTCAAAAAAAAATCAAAAAAAAAATTTTCAAAAAAAAATTCCAAAAAAAAATTGAAAAATAATTCAAAAAAATATTCGAAAAAAAAATTTTTCGAAAAAATAAAAAAAAAATCAAAAAAAAAAATTTCAAAAAAAAAATTGAAAAAAAAAATCCAAAAGAAATTCAAAAAAAAATCGAAAAAAAAAATTTTCGAAAAAATAAAAAAAAAAAATTCAAAAAAAAAAAAAAAAAAATTTTCAAAAAAAAATTTCAAAAAAAATTCAAAAAAAAATCGAAAAAAAAATTTTTCGAAAAAATAAAAAAAAAATTTAAAAAAAAATAAAAAAAAAAATCGAAAAAAAAAATTTTCGAAAAAATAAAAAAAAAATTTCAAAAAAAAAATCAAAAAAAAATTTTTCAAAAAAAAAATTGAAAAAAAAAAATTCAAAAAAAATTAAAAAAAAAATCGAAAAAAAAAATTTTCAAAAAAAAATTGAAAAAAAATTTCGAAAAAAATTCAAAAAAAAAATCGAAAAAATAAAAAAAAAATTTCAAAAAAAATAAAAAAAAAAATTTCAAAAAAAAAATTCAAAAAAAAATCGAAAAAAAATTTTTCGAAAAAATAAAAAAAAAATTCAAAAAAAAAATCGAAAAATTTTTTTTCGAAAAAATAAAAAAAAAATTCAAAAAAAAAAATTTTCAAAAAAAATTCAAAAAAAAATCGAAAAAAAATTTTTTCGAAAAAATGAAAAAAAAATTTAAAAAAAAATAAAAAAAAAATCGAAAAAAAAAATTTTCGAAAAAATAAAAAAAAAAATTTCAAAAAAAAAATCAAAAAAAAATTTTTCAAAAAAAAATTGAAAAAAAAAATTCAAAAAAAATTAAAAAAAAAATCGAAAAAAAAAATTTTCAAAAAAAAATTGATAAAAAATTTCGAAAAAAATTCAAAAAAAAAATCGAAAAAATAAAAAAAAAAAATTTCAAAAAAAATAAAAAAAATAATTTCAAAAAAAAATTTCAAAAAAAAATCGAAAAAAAATTTTTCGAAAAAATAAAAAAAAAATTAAAAAAAAAAATCGAAAAAATTTTTTTCGAAAAAATAAAAAAAAAATTCAAAAAAAAAATCGAAAAAAAAAATTTTCGAAAAAATAAAAAAAAAATCTCAAAAAAAATAAAAAAAAAATTTTCGAAAAAATAAAAAAAAAATTTCAAAAAAAAAATTCAAAAAAAAAATTCTAAAAAAATTCAAAAAAAAAATCGAAAAAAAAAATTTTCGAAAAAATAAAAAAAAAAATTCAAAAAAAAAATTCAAAAAAAAATTTCAAAAAAAATTCAAAAAAAAAATCGAAAAAAAAATTCAAAAAAAAATCGAAAAAATAAAAAAAAATCTCAAAAAAAATAAAAAAAAAATCGAAAAAAAAATTTTTCGAAAAAATAAAAAAAAAATCTCAAAAAAAATAAAAAAAAAATTTTCGAAAAAATAAAAAAAAAATTTCAAAAAAAAAATTCAAAAAAAAAATTCTAAAAAAATTCAAAAAAAAAATCGAAAAAAAAAATTTTAGAAAAAATAAAAAAAAAATTTCAAAAAAAAAATTCAAAAAAAAATTTCAAAAAAAATTCAAAAAAAAAATCGAAAAAAAAATTCAAAAAAAAATCGAAAAAATAAAAAAAAATCTCAAAAAAAATAAAAAAAAAATCGAAAAAAAAATTTTTCGAAACAATAGAAAAAAAAATTCAAAAAAAAAATAAAAAAAAAAATTTTCAAAAAAAAAATTTCAAAAAAAATTCAAAAAAAAAAATTTCAAAAAAAAAAAAAAAAAATTTCAAAAAAAAAATCAAAAAAAAATTGAAAAAAAAATTGAAAAAAAATTTCAAAAAAAATTCAAAAAAAAAATCGAAAAAAAAATTTAAAAAAAAATAAAAAAAAAAATCGAAAAAAAAATTTTCGAAAAAATAAAAAAAAAATTCAAAAAAAAATCAAAAAAAAATTTTTCAAAAAAAAAATTGAAAAAAAAAATTCAAAAAAAAAATCGAAAAAAAAAATTTTCAATAAAAATTCAAAAAAAAATAGAAAAAAAATTTTTTCGAAAAAATAAAAAAAAAATTTAAAAAAAAATAAAAAAAAAATCGAAAAAAATAATTTTCGAAAAAATAAAAAAAAAAATTTCAAAAAAAAATCAAAAAAAATTTTTCAAAAAAAAAATTCAAAAAAAATTAAAAAAAAAATCGAAAAAAAAAATTTTCAAAAAAAAAATTGAATAAAAAAATAAATAAAAAATTTTCAAAAAAAAATTCCAAAAAAAATTCAAAAAAAAAATCGAAAAAAATTTTTTCGAAAATATAAAAAAAAATTTAAAAAAAAATCGAAAAAAAAAATTTTCGAAAAAATAAAAAAAAAATCTCAAAAAAAATCGAAAAAAAAATTTTCGAAAAAATAAAAAAAAAATTCAAAAAAAAAATCGAAAAAATAAAAAAAAATCTCAAAAAAAATTTAAAAAAAATCGAAAAAATAGAAAAAAAAATTCAAAAAAAAAATTTTCAAAAACAAAATTTCAAAAAAAATTCAAAAAAAAAAATTTTCGAAAAAATAAAAAAAAAATTCAAAAAAAAAATCGAAAAAAATTTTTTCGAAAAAATAAAAAAAAAATTCAAAAAAAAAATCGAAAAAAAAAATTTTCGAAAAAATAAAAAAAAAATCTCAAAAAAAATTAAAAAAAATTTTTCGAAAAAATAAAAAAAAAATTTCAAAAAAAATTAAAAAAAAATTTTCAAAAAAAAATTGAAAAAAAATTTCAAAAAAAATTCAAAAAAAAATCGAAAAAAAAAATTTTCGAAAAAATAAAAAAAAAAATTCAAAAAAAAAATTCAAAAAAAATTTTCAAAAAAAATTCATAAAAAAAATCGAAAAAAAAATTCAAAAAAAAAATCGAAAAAATAAAAAAAAATCTCGAAAAAAATAAAAAAAAAATCGAAAAAAAAAATTTTCGAAAAAATAGAAAAAAAAATTCAAAAAAAAAATCAAAAAAAAAATTTTCAGAAAAAAAATTTCAAAAAAAATTCAAAAAAAAAAATTTCAAAAAAAAAAAAAAAAAAATTTCAAAAAAAAAATCAAAAAAAAATTTTCAAAAAAAAATTGAAAAAAAATTTCAAAAAAAATTCAAAAAAAAAATTTCAAAAAAAAAAAAAAAAATTACAAAAAAAAATCAAAAAAAAAATTTTCAAAAAAAAATTGAAAAATAATTCAAAAAAAAAATCGAAAAAAAAAATTTTCGAAAAAATAAAAAAAAAATCAAAAAAAAAAATTAAAAAAAAAAAATTGAAAAAAAAAAATCCAAAAGAAATTCAAAAAAAAACGAAAACAAAATTTTCGAAAAAATAAAAAAAAAAATTCAAAAAAAATAAAAAAAAAATTTTCAAAAAAAAATTTCAAAAAAAATTCAAAAAAAAATCGAAAAAAAATTTTTCGAAAAAATAAAAAAAAAATTCAAAAAAAAAAATTTTCAAAAAAAATTCAAAAAAAAATCGAAAAAAAATTTTTTCGAAAAAATAAAAAAAAAAATTCAAAAAAAATAAAAAAAAAATTTTCAAAAAAAAATTTCAAAAAAAATTCAAAAAAAAAATCGAAAAAAAAATTTTCGAAAAAATAAAAAAAAAATCAAAAAAAAAATTTTAAAAAAAATTTCAAAAAAAAATTGAAAAAAAATTTCAAAAAAAATTCAAAAAAAAATCGAAAAAAAAAATTTTCGAAAAAATTAAAAAAAAATTTTCAAAAAAAAATTGAAAAAAAAATTCAAAAAAAAAATCGAAAAAAAAATTTTTCGAAAAAATAAAAAAAAATTTCAAAAAAAATAAAAAAAAAAATTTCAAAAAAAAAATTTCAAAAAAAATTCAAAAAAAATCGAAAAAAAAATTTTTCGAAAAAATAAAAAAAAAATTTCAAAAAAAAATCAAAAAAAAATTTTTCAAAAAAAAAATTGAAAAAAAAAATTCAAAAAAAATTTAAAAAAAAATCGAAAAAAAAATTTTCAAAAAAAAAATTGAAAAAAAAAATAAAAAAAAAATTTTCAAAAACAAATTTCAAAAAAAATTTAAAAAAAATTTTCAAAAAAAAATTCAAAAAAAATTCAAAAAAAAAATCGAAAAAAAATAAAAAAAAAATTCAAAAAAAAAATCGAAAAAAAAAATTTTCGAAAAAATGAAAAAAAATCTCAAAAAAAAACTCAAAAAAAAAATCGAAAAAAAAATTTTCGAAAAAATAAAAAAAAAATTCAAAAAAAAAATTCAAAAAAAAAATCGAAAAAAAAATTTTTCGAAAAAATGAAAAAAAATAAAAAAAAAATCTTTCGAAAAAATAAAAAAAATTTCAAAAAAAATTTTAAAAAAAATTTCAAAAAAAAATTGAAAAAAAATTTCAAAAAAAATTAAAAAAAAAATGGAAAAAAAAATTTTTCGAAAAAATAAAAAAATTGAAAAAAAAAATTCAAAAAAAATTAAAAAAAAAATCGAAAAAAAAAATTTTCAAAAAAAAAATTGAAAAAAAAAATAAAAAAAAAATTTTCAAAAAAAAATTTCAAAAAAAATTTAAAAAAAATTTTCAAAAAAAAATTTCAAAAAAAATTCAAAAAAAAAATCGAAAAAATAAAAAAAAATTCAAAAAAAAAATCGAAAAAAAAATTTTTCGAAAAAATGAAAAAAAATCTCAAAAAAAATAAAAAAAAAATCGAAAAAAAAATTTTTCGAAAAAATAAAAAAAATTTCAAAAAAAATTTTAAAAAAAATTTCAAAAAAAAATTGAAAAAAAATTTCAAAAAAAATTCAAAAAAAAATGGAAAAAAAAATTTTCGAAAAAATAAAAAAATTTCAAAAAAAATTTCAAAAAAAATTCAAAAAAAAATCGAAAAAAAAAAATTTTCAATAAAAATTCAAAAAAAAATTTCGAAAAAATAAAAAAAAAATTTCAAAAAAAATAAAAAAAAAATCGAAAAAAAAATTTTCGAAAAAATAAAAAAAAAATCAAAAAAAAATCGAAAAAAAAATTTTTCGAAAAAATAAAAAAAAATAAAAAAAAAAATCGAAAAAAAAATTTTTCGAAAAAATAAAAAAAAAAATTTCAAAAAAAAATCAAAAAAAAATTTTTCAAAAAAAAAATTGAAAAAAAAATTTCAAAAAAAATTCAAAAAAAAAATCGAAAAACAAATTCAAAAAAAAATCGAAAAAATAAAAAAAAATCTCAAAAAAAATAAAAAAAAATCGAAAAAAAAATTCAAAAAAAAAATCAAAAAAAAAAATTTTCAAAAAAAAAATTTTTAAAAAAATTCAAAAAAAAAAATTTCAAAAAAAAAAAAAAAAAAATTCAAAAAAAAAATCAAAAAAAAATTTTCAAAAAAAAATTGAAAAAAAATTTCAAAAAAAATTCAAAAAAAAAATCGAAAAAAAAATTTTTCGAAAAAATAAAAAAAAAATTTAAAAAAAAATAAAAAAAAAAATCGAAAAAAAAAATTTTCGAAAAAATAAAAAAAAAAATTTCAAAAAAAAATCAAAAAAAAATTTTTCAAAAAAAAAATTGAAAAAAAAAATTCAAAAAAAAATCGAAAAAAAAAAATTTTCAATAAAAATTCAAAAAAAAATCGAAAAAAAATTTTTTCGAAAAAATAAAAAAAAAATTTAAAAAAAAATAAAAAAAAAATCGAAAAAAAAAATTTTCGAAAAAATAAAAAAAAAAATTTCAAAAAAAAATCAAAAAAAAATTTTTCAAAAAAAAATTTCAAAAAAAATTCAAAAAAAAAATCGAAAAAAAATTTTTCGAAAAAATAAAAAAAAAATTCAAAAAAAAAAATTTTCAAAAAAAATTCAAAAAAAAATCGAAAAAAAATTTTTTCGAAAAAATAAAAAAAAAAATTCAAAAAAAATAAAAAAAAAATTTTCAAAAAAAAATTGAAAAATAATTCAAAAAAAAAATCGAAAAAAAAAATTTTCGAAAAAATAAAAAAAAAATCAAAAAAAAAAATAAAAAAAAAAATTGAAAAAAAAAATCCAAAAGAAATTCAAAAAAAAAACGAAAACAAAATTTTCGAAAAAATAAAAAAAAAATTCAAAAAAAATAAAAAAAAAATTTTCAAAAAAAAATTTCAAAAAAAATTCAAAAAAAAAATCGAAAAAAAATTTTTCGAAAAAATAAAAAAAAAATTAAAAAAAAAAAAATTTTCAAAAAAAATTCAAAAAAAAATCGAAAAAAAATTTTTTCGAAAAAATAAAAAAAAAAATTCAAAAAAAATAAAAAAAAAATTTTAAAAAAAAAATTTCAAAAAAAAATTCAAAAAAAAAATCGAAAAAAAAATTTTCGAAAAAATAAAAAAAAAATCAAAAAAAAAATTTTAAAAAAAATTTCAAAAAAAAATTGAAAAAAAATTTCAAAAAAAATTCAAAAAAAAATCGAAAAAAAAATTTTCGAAAAAATAAAAAAAAAATTTTCAAAAAAAAATTGAAAAAAAAATTCAAAAAAAAAATCGAAAAAAAAATTTTTCGAAAAAATAAAAAAAAATTTCAAAAAAAATAAAAAAAAAAATTTCAAAAAAAAATTTCAAAAAAAATTCAAAAAAAATCGAAAAAAAAATTTTTCGAAAAAATAAAAAAAAAATTTCATAAAAAAATCAAAAAAAAATTTTTCAAAAAAAAAATTGAAAAAAAAAATTCAAAAAAAATTAAAAAAAAAATCGAAAAAAAAATTTTCAAAAAAAAAATTGAAAAAAAAAATAAAAAAAAAATTTTCAAAAACAAATTTCAAAAAAAATTTAAAAAAAATTTTCAAAAAAAAAATTCAAAAAAAATTCAAAAAAAAAAATCGAAAAAAAATAAAAAAAAAATTCAAAAAAAAAATCGAAAAAAAATTTTTTCGAAAAAATGAAAAAAAATCTCAAAAAAAAACTCAAAAAAAAAATCGAAAAAAAAATTTTCGAAAAAATAAAAAAAAAATTCAAAAAAAAAATCGAAAAAAATTTTTTTCGAAAAAATGAAAAAAAATAAAAAAAAAATCTTTCGAAAAAATAAAAAAAATTTCAAAAAAAATTTTAAAAAAAATTTCAAAAAAAAATTGAAAAAAAATTTAAAAAAAAATTCAAAAAAAAATGGAAAAAAAAATTTTTCGAAAAAATAAAAAAATTGAAAAAAAAAATTCAAAAAAAATTAAAAAAAAAATCGAAAAAAAAAATTTTCAAAAAAAAAATTGAAAAAAAAAATAAAAAAAAAATTTTCAAAAAAAAATTTCAAAAAAAATTTAAAAAAAATTTTCAAAAAAAAATTTCAAAAAAAATTCAAAAAAAAAATCGAAAAAATAAAAAAAAATTCAAAAAAAAAATCGAAAAAAAAATTTTTCGAAAAAATGAAAAAAAATCTCAAAAAAAAATTCAAAAAAAAATCGAAAAAAAAATTTTCGAAAAAATAAAAAAAAAATTCAAAAAAAAAATCGAAAAAAAAATTTTTCGAAAAAATGAAAAAAAATCTCAAAAAAAATAAAAAAAAAATCGAAAAAAAAATTTTTCGAAAAAATAAAAAGAATTTCAAAAAAAATTTTAAAAAAAATTTCAAAAAAAAATTGAAAAAAAATTTCAAAAAAAATTCAAAAAAAAATGGAAAAAAAAAATTTTCGAAAAAATAAAAAAATTTAAAAAAAAATTTCAAAAAAAATTCAAAAAAAAATCGAAAAAAAAAAATTTTCAATAAAAATTCAAAAAAAAATTTCGAAAAAATAAAAAAAAAATTTCAAAAAAAATAAAAAAAAAATCGAAAAAAAAATTTTCGAAAAAATAAAAAAAAAATCAAAAAAAAATCGAAAAAAAAATTTTTCGAAAAAATAAAAAAAAATAAAAAAAAAAATCGAAAAAAAAATTTTTCGAAAAAATAAAAAAAAAAATTTCAAAAAAAAATCAAAAAAAAATTTTTCAAAAAAAAAATTGAAAAAAAAATTTCAAAAAAAATTCAAAAAAAAAATCGAAAAACAAATTCAAAAAAAAAATCGAAAAAATAAAAAAAAATCTCAAAAAAAATAAAAAAAAATCGAAAAAAAAATTCAAAAAAAAAATCAAAAAAAAAAATTTTCAAAAAAAAAATTTTTAAAAAAATTCAAAAAAAAAAATTTCAAAAAAAAAAAAAAAAAAAT
Organism: Chrysolina oricalcia; assembly: GCA_944452925.2. NCBI lineage: Eukaryota > Metazoa > Arthropoda > Insecta > Coleoptera > Chrysomelidae > Chrysolina > Chrysolina oricalcia. Next base: position 35,506,140 of record OX101810.2, on the reverse strand, counting down.
TCAAAAAATAAATCAAAAAAAAATTTTCAAAAAAAAATTGAAAAAAAATTTCAAAAAAAATTCAAAAAAAAAATCGAAAAAAAAATTTTTCGAAAAAATAAAAAAAAAATTTAAAAAAAAATAAAAAAAAAAATCGAAAAAAAAAATTTTCGAAAAAATAAAAAAAAAAATTTCAGAAAAAAATCAAAAAAAAATTTTTCAAAAAAAAAATTGAAAAAAAAAATTCAAAAAAAAATCGAAAAAAAAAAATTTTCAATAAAAATTCAAAAAAAAATCGAAAAAAAATTTTTTCGAAAAAATAAAAAAAAAATTTAAAAAAAAATAAAAAAAAAATCGAAAAAAAAAATTTTCGAAAAAATAAAAAAAAAAATTTCAAAAAAAAATCAAAAAAAAATTTTTCAAAAAAAAAATTGAAAAAAAAAATTCAAAAAAAATTAAAAAAAAATCGAAAACAAAAATTTTCAAAAAAAAATTGAAAAAAAATTTCGAAAAAAATTCAAAAAAAAAATCGAAAAAAAAATTTTTCGAAAAAATAAAAAAAAAATTTCAAAAAAAATAAAAAAAAAAATTTCAAAAAAAAATTTCAAAAAAAAATCGAAAAAAAAATTTTCGAAAAAATAAAAAAAAAATTCAAAAAAAAAATCGAAAAAAATTTTTTCGAAAAAATAAAAAAAAATTCAAAAAAAAAATCGAAAAAAAATTTTTTCGAAAAAATAAAAAAAAAATCTCAAAAAAAATAAAAAAAAAATTTTCGAAAAAATAAAAAAAAAATTTCAAAAAAAAAATTCAAAAAAAAAATTCTAAAAAAATTCAAAAAAAAAATCGAAAAAAAAATTTTTCGAAAAAATAAAAAAAAAATTTCAAAAAAAAAATTCAAAAAAAATTTCAAAAAAAATTCAAAAAAAAAATCGAAAAAAAAATTCAAAAAAAAATCGAAAAAATAAAAAAAAATCTCAAAAAAAATTTAAAAAAAATCGAAAAAAAATTTTTTCGAAAAAATAAAAAAAAAATCTCAAAAAAAATAAAAAAAAATTTTTCGAAAAAATAAAAAAAAAATTTCAAAAAAAAAATTCAAAAAAAAATTTCAAAAAAAATTCAAAAAAAAAATCGAAAAAAAAATTCAAAAAAAAATCGAGAAAATAAAAAAAAATCTCAAAAAAAATAAAAAAAAAATCGAAAAAAAATTTTTTCGAAACAATAGAAAAAAAAATTCAAAAAAAAATCAAAAAAAAAATTTTTCAAAAAAAAATTTCAAAAAAAATTCAAAAAAAAAAATTTCAAAAAAAAAAAAAAAAATTTCAAAAAAAAAATCAAAAAAAAATTGAAAAAAAATTTCAAAAAAAATTCAAAAAAAAAATCGAAAAAAAAATTTAAAAAAAAATAAAAAAAAAATCGAAAAAAAAAATTTTCGAAAAAATAAAAAAAAAATTTCAAAAAAAAATCAAAAAAAAATTTTTCAAAAAAAAAATTGAAAAAAAAAATTCAAAAAAAAATCGAAAAAAAAAATTTTTCAATAAAAATTCAAAAAAAAATCGAAAAAAAATTTTTTCGAAAAAATAAAAAAAAAATTAAAAAAAAAATAAAAAAAAAAATCGAAAAAAAAAATTTTCGAAAAAATAAAAAAAAAAATTTCAAAAAAAAATCAAAAAAAAAATTTTCAAAAAAAAAATTCAAAAAAAATTAAAAAAAAAATCGAAAAAAAAAATTTTCAAAAAAAAATTGAAAAAAAAAATAAAAAAAAAATTTTCAAAAAAAAAATTCCAAAAAAAATTCAAAAAAAAAATCGAAAAAATTTTTTTCGAAAATATAAAAAAAAATTAAAAAAAAAATCGAAAAAAAAAATTTTCGAAAAAATAAAAAAAAAATCTCAAAAAAAATCGAAAAAAAAATTTTCGAAAAAATAAAAAAAAAATTCAAAAAAAAAATCGAAAAAATAAAAAAAAATCTCAAAAAAAATAGAAAAAAAATCGAAAAAATAGAAAAAAAAATTCAAAAAAAAAATCAAAAAAAAAATTTTCAAAAAAAAAATTTCAAAAAAAATTCAAAAAAAAAAATTTAAAAAAAAATTCAAAAAAAAAAATTTCAAAAAAAAAATCAAAAAAAAATTTTCAAAAAAAAAATTGAAAAAAAAAATCGAAAAAAAAAATTTTCAATAAAAATTCAAAAAAAAATCGAAAAAAAAAATTTCGAAAAAATAAAAAAAAAATTTCAAAAAAAATAAAAAAAAAATCGAAAAAAAAATTTTTCAAAAAAAAAATAAAAAAAAAATTTTCAAAAAAAAAATTCAAAAAAAAAATTGAAAAGAAATTAAAAAAAAAATCGAAAAAAAAAATTTTCGAAAAAATAAAAAAAAAATTCAAAAAAAATAAAAAAAAAATTTTCAAAAAAAAATTTCAAAAAAAATTCAAAAAAAAAATCGAAAAAAAAATTTTCGAAAAAATAAAAAAAATATTCAAAAAAAAAAATTTTCAAAAAAAATTCAAAAAAAAATCGAAAAAAAAATTTTCGAAAAAATAAAAAAAAAATTCAAAAAAAAAATCGAAAAAAATTTTTTTCGAAAAAATAGAAAAAAAATTCAAAAAAAAAAATTTTCAAAAAAAATTCAAAAAAAAATCGAAAAAAAAATTTTCGAAAAAATAAAAAAAAAATTCAAAAAAAAAATCGAAAAAAAAATTTTTCGAAAAAATGAAAAAAAATCTCAAAAAAAATAAAAAAAAAATCGAAAAAAAAATTTTTCGAAAAAATAAAAAAAAATTTCAAAAAAAATTTAAAAAAAAATTTCAAAAAAAAATTGAAAAAAAATTTCAAAAAATATTCAAAAAAAAATCGAAAAAAAAAATTTTCGAAAAAATAATAAAAAAAATTTCAAAAAAAAATTGAAAAAAAATTTCGAAAAAAATTCAAAAAAAAAATCGAAAAAAAAATTTTTCGAAAAAATAAAAAAAAAAATTTCAAAAAAAAAAAAAAAAAAATTTCAAAAAAAAATTTCAAAAAAAATTCAAAAAAAATCGAAAAAAAATTTTTCGAAAAAATAAAAAAAAAATTCAAAAAAAAAATCGAAAAAATTTTTTTCGAAAAAATAAAAAAAAAATTCAAAAAAAAAATCGAAAAAAAAAATTTTCGAAAAAATAAAAAAAAAATCTCAAAAAAAATAAAAAAAAAATTTTCGAAAAAATAAAAAAAAAATTCAAAAAAAAAATTCAAAAAAAAAATTCTAAAAAAATTCAAAAAAAAATCGAAAAAAAAAATTTTCGAAAAAATAAAAAAAAAATTTCAAAAAAAATTTAAAAAAAATTTTCAAAAAAAAATTGAAAAAAAGTTTCAAAAAAAATTCAAAAAAAAATCGAAAAAAAAAATTTTCGAAAAAATAAAAAAAAAATTTCAAAAAAAAAATTCAAAAAAAAATTTCAAAAAAAATTCAAAAAAAAAATCGAAAAAAAAATTCAAAAAAAAAATCGAAAAAATAAAAAAAAATCTCAAAAAAAATAAAAAAAAAATCGAAAAAAAATTTTTTCGAAAAAATAGAAAAAAAAATTCAAAAAAAAAATCAAAAAAAAAAATTTTCAAAAAAAAAATTTCAAAAAAAATTCAAAAAAAAAAATTTCAAAAAAAAAAAAAAAAATTTCAAAAAAAAAATCAAAAAAAAATTTTCAAAAAAAAATTGAAAAAAAATTTCAAAAAAAATTCAAAAAAAAAATCGAAAAAAAATTTTTTCGAAAAAATAAAAAAAAAATTAAAAAAAAAATAAAAAAAAAATCGAAAAAAAAAATTTTCGAAAAAATAAAAAAAAAAAATTCAAAAAAAAATCAAAAAAAAAATTGAAAAAAAAAATTCAAAAAAAATTTTAAAAAAAATCGAAAAAAAATTTTTCAAAAAAAAAATTGAAAAAAAAAATAAAAAAAAAAATTTTCAAAAAAAAATTTCAAAAAAAATTCAAAAAAAAATCGAAAAAAATTTTTTCGAAAAAATAAAAAAAAAATTCAAAAAAAAAATCGAAAAAAAAAATTTTCGAAAAAATAAAAAAAAAATCTCAAAAAAAATTAAAAAAAAATTTTCGAAAAAATAAAAAAAAAATTTCAAAAAAAAAATTCAAAAAAAAAATTCTAAAAAAATTCAAAAAAAAATCGAAAAAAAAAATTTTCGAAAAAATAAAAAAAAAATTTCAAAAAAAATTTAAAAAAAATTTTCAAAAAAAAATTGAAAAAAAATTTCAAAAAAAATTCAAAAAAAAAATCGAAAAAAAAAATTTAAAAAAAAATTCAAAAAAAAAATCGAAAAAAAAATTCAAAAAAAAAATCGAAAAAATAAAAAAAAATCTCAAAAAAAATAAAAAAAAAATCGAAAAAAAATTTTTTCGAAAAAATAGAAAAAAAAATTCAAAAAAAAAATCAAAAAAAAAAATTTTCAAAAAAAAAAATTCAAAAAAAATTCAAAAAAAAAAATTTCAAAAAAAAAAAAAAAAATTTCAAAAAAAAAATCAAAAAAAAAATTTTCAAAAAAAAATTAAAAAAAAATTTCAAAAAAAATTCAAAAAAAAAATCGAAAAAAAAATTTTTCGAAAAAATAAAAAAAAAATTTAAAAAAAAATAAAAAAAAAAATCGAAAAAAAAAATTTTCGAAAAAATAAAAAAAAAAATTTCAAAAAAAAATCAAAAAAAAATTTTTCAAAAAAAAAATTGAAAAAAAAAATTCAAAAAAAATTAAAAAAAAAATCGAAAAAAAAATTTTCAAAAAAAAAATTGAAAAAAAAAATAAAAAAAAAAATTTTCAAAAAAAAATTTCAAAAAAAATTCAAAAAAAAAATCGAAAAAAATTTTTTCGAAAAAATAAAAAAAAAATTCAAAAAAAAATCGAAAAAAAAAATTTTCGAAAAAGTAAAAAAAAAATCTCAAAAAAAATAAAAAAAAAATTTTCGAAAAAATAAAAAAAAAATTTCAAAAAAAAATTCAAAAAAAAAATTCTAAAAAAATTCAAAAAAAAAATTCAAAAAAAATTTAAAAAAAAATCGAAAAAAAAATTTTCAAAAAAAAAATTGAAAAAAAAAATAAAAAAAAAAATTTTCAAAAAAAAATTTCAAAAAAAATTCAAAAAAAAAATCGAAAAAATTTTTTTCGAAAAAATAAAAAAAAAATTCAAAAAAAAAATCGAAAAAAAAAATTTTCGAAAAAATAAAAAAAAAATCTCAAAAAAAATAAAAAAAAAATTTTCGAAAAAATAAAAAAAAAATTTCAAAAAAAATTTAAAAAAAATTTTCAAAAAAAAATTGAAAAAAAATTTCAAAAAAAATTCAAAAAAAAAATCGAAAAAAAAAATTTTCGAAAAAATAAAAAAAAAATTTCAAAAAAAAAATTCAAAAAAAAATTTCAAAAAAAATTCAAAAAAAAAATCGAAAAAAAAATTCAAAAAAAAAATCGAAAAAATAAAAAAAAATCTCAAAAAAAATAAAAAAAAAATCGAAAAAAAAATTTTTCGAAAAAATAGAAAAAAAAATTCAAAAAAAAAATCAAAAAAAAAAATTTTCAAAAAAAAAATTTCAAAAAAAATTCAAAAAAAAAAAATTTCAAAAAAAAAAAAAAAATTACAAAAAAAAAATCAAAAAAAAATTTTCAAAAAAAAAATTGAAAAAAAAATTTCAAAAAAATTCAAAAAAAAATCGAAAAAAAAAAATTTTCAATAAAAATTCAAAAAAAAATCGAAAAAAAAAATTTCGAAAAAATAAAAAAAAAATTTCAAAAAAAATAAAAAAAAAATCGAAAAAAAAAATTTTCGAAAAAATAAAAAAAAAATTTAAAAAAAAAATCAAAAAAAAAATTTTCAAAAAAAAATTGAAAAATAATTCAAAAAAAAAATCGAAAAAAAAAATTTTCGAAAAAATAAAAAAAAAATCAAAAAAAAAATTTCAAAAAAAAATTGAAAAAAAAAATCCAAAAGAAATTCAAAAAAAAAACGAAAAAAAAAAATTTTCGAAAAAATAAAAAAAAAAATTCAAAAAAAATAAAAAAAAATTTTCAAAAAAAAATTTCAAAAAAAATTCAAAAAAAAAAATCGAAAAAAAAATTTTCGAAAAAATAAAAAAAAAATTCAAAAAAAAAAATTTTCAAAAAAAATTCAAAAAAAAAATCGAAAAAAGAATTTTTCGAAAAAATAAAAAAAAAATTCAAAAAAAATAAAAAAAAAAATTTCAAAAAAAAATTTCAAAAAAAATTCAAAAAAAAAATCGAAAAAAAAATTTTCGAAAAAATAAAAAAAAATTCAAAAAAAAAAATTTTAAAAAAAATTTCAAAAAAAAATTGAAAAAAAATTTCAAAAAAAATTCAAAAAAAAATCGAAAAAAAAAATTTTCGAAAAAATTAAAAAAAAATTTTCAAAAAAAAATTGAGAAAAAAATTCAAAAAAAAAATCGAAAAAAAAATTTTTCGAAAAAATAAAAAAAAAATTTCAAAAAAAATAAAAAAAAAAATTTCAAAAAAAAATTTCAAAAAAAAATTTAAAAAAAAATCGAAAAAAAAATTTTTCGAAAAAATAAAAAAAAAATTTCAAAAAAAAATCAAAAAAAAATTTTTCAAAAAAAAAATTGAAAAAAAAAATTCAAAAAAAATTTAAAAAAAAATCGAAAAAAAAAATTTTCAAAAAAAAAATTGAAAAAAAAAATAAAAAAAAAATTTTCAAAAAAAAATTTCAAAAAAAATTTTAAAAAAATTTTCAAAAAAAAATTTCAAAAAAAATTCAAAAAAAAAAAATCGAAAAAAAATTTTTCGAAAAAATAAAAAAAAAATTCAAAAAAAAAATCGAAAAAAAAATTTTTCGAAAAAATGAAAAAAAATCTCAAAAAAAAATTCAAAAAAAAAATCGAAAAAAAAATTTTCGAAAAAATAAAAAAAAATTCAAAAAAAAATCGAAAAAAAATTTTTTCGAAAAAATGAAAAAAAATAAAAAAAAAATCTTTCGAAAAAATAAAAAAAATTTCAAAAAAATTAAAAAAAAAATTTCAAAAAAAAATTGAAAAAAAATTTCAAAAAAAATTCAAAAAAAAATGGAAAAAAAAAATTTCGAAAAAATAAAAAAAAAATTTCAAAAAAAATAAAAAAAAAAATCGAAAAAAAAATTTTCGAAAAAATAAAAAAAAAAATTTCAAAAAAAAATCAAAAAAAAATTTTTCAAAAAAAAAATTGAAAAAAAAAATTCAAAAAAAATTAAAAAAAAAATCGAAAAAAAAAATTTTCGAAAAAAAATTGAAAAAAAAAATAAAAAAAAAAATTTTCAAAAAAAAATTTCAAAAAAAATTCAAAAAAAAAATCGAAAAAAATTTTTTTGAAAAAATAAAAAAAAAATTCAAAAAAAAAATCGAAAAAAAAAAATTTTCGAAAAAATAAAAAAAAAATCTCAAAAAAAATAAAAAAAAAATTTTCGAAAAAATAAAAAAAAAAATTTCAAAAAAAAAATTCAAAAAAAAAATTCTAAAAAAATTCAAAAAAAAAATCGAAAAAAAAAATTTTCGAAAAAATAAAAAAAAAAATTCAAAAAAAATTTAAAAAAAATTTTCAAAAAAAAATTGAAAAAAAATTTCAAAAAAAATTCAAAAAACAATCGAAAAAAAAAATTTTCGAAAAAATAAAAAAAAAAAATTCAAAAAAAAATTTCAAAAAAAATTCAAAAAAAAAATTTTCGAAAAAATAAAAAAAAAATTCAAAAAAAAAATCGAAAAAATAAAAAAAAAATTTCAAAAAAAATTAAAAAAAAAATTTCAAAAAAAAATTGAAAAAATATTTCAAAAAAATTCAAAAAAAAATCGAAAAAAAAAATTTTCGAAAAAATAAAAAAAAAATTCAAAAAAAAAATTCAAAAAAAAATTTAAAAAAAAATTCAAAAAAAAAATCGAAAAAAAAATTTCGAAAAAATAAAAAAAAAATTTCAAAAAAAATAAAAAAAAAATCGAAAAAAAAATTTTTCAAAAAAAAAATAAAAAAAAAATTTTCAAAAAAAAATTGAAAAAAAATTTCAAAAAAAATTCAAAAAAAATCGAAAAAAAAAATTTTCGAAAAAATAAAAAAAAAATTTCAAAAAAAAATCAAAAAAAAAATTTTCAAAAAAAAAATTCAAAAAAAAATTGAAAAATAATTCAAAAAAAAAATCGAAAAAAAAAATTTTCGAAAAAATATAAAAAAAATCAAAAAAAAAAATTCAAAAAAAAATCGAAAAAAAAATTTTTCGAAAAAAAAATTGAAAAAAAAATTCAAAAAAAATTAAAAAAAAAAATTCCAAAAAAAATTCAAAAAAAAAAATTTTCGAAAAAATAAAAAAAAAATCTCAAAAAAAATCGAAAAAAAAATTTTCGAAAAAATAAAAAAAAATCTCAAAAAAAATTTAAAAAAAATCGAAAAAATAAAAAAAAAAATTCAAAAAAAAAATCAAAAAAAAAATTTTCAATAAAAATTCAAAAAAAAATCGAAAAAAAAAAATTTCGAAAAAATAAAAAAAAAATTTCAAAAAAAATAAAAAAAAAATCGAAAAAAAAATTTTTCAAAAAAAAAAATAAAAAAAAAATTTTCAAAAAAAAATTGAAAAAAATTTTCAAAAAAAATTCAAAAAAAAATCGAAAAAAAAATTTTCGAAAAAATAAAAAAAAAATTCAAAAAAAAAATCGAAAAAAATTTTTTTCGAAAAAATAGAAAAAAAATTCAAAAAAAAAAATTTTCAAAAAAAATTCAAAAAAAAATCGAAAAAAAATTTTTCGAAAAAATAAAAAAAAAATTCAAAAAAAAAATCGAAAAAAATTTTTTTCGAAGAAATAGAAAAAAAATTCAAAAAAAAAAATTTTCAAAAAAAATTCAAAAAAAAATCGAAAAAAAAATTTTCGAAAAAATAAAAAAAAAATTCAAAAAAAAATCGAAAAAAAAATTTTTCGAAAAAATGAAAAAAAATCTCAAAAAAAATAAAAAAAAATCGAAAAAAAAATTTTTCGAAAAAATAAAAAAAAATTTCAAAAAAAATTTAAAAAACAATTTCAAAAAAAAATTGAAAAAAAATTTCAAAAAAAATTCAAAAAAAAATCGAAAAAAAAAATTTTCGAAAAATTAAAAAAAAAATTTTCAAAAAAAAATTGAAAAAAAATTTCGAAAAAAATTCAAAAAAAAAATCGAAAAAAAAATTTTTCGAAAAAATAAAAAAAAAAATTTCAAAAAAAATAAAAAAAAAAATTTCAAAAAAAAATTTCAAAAAAAATTCAAAAAAAAATCGAAAAAAAAATTTTCGAAAAAATAAAAAAAAAATTCAAAAAAAAAATCGAAAAAAATTTTTTCGAAAAAATAAAAAAAAAACTCAAAAAAAAAATCGAAAAAAAAAATTTTCGAAAAAATAAAAAAAAAATCTCAAAAAAAATAAAAAAAAAATTTTCGAAAAAATAAAAAAAAAATTTCAAACAAAAAATTCAAAAAAAAAAATTCTAAAAAAATTCAAAAAAAAAATCAAAAAAAAAATTTTCGAAAAAATATAAAAAAAATTTCAAAAAAAAATAAAAGAAAATTTTCAAAAAAAAATTGAAAAAAAATTTCAAAAAAAATTCAAAAAAAAATCGAAAAAAAAAATTTTCGAAAAAATAAAATAAAATTTCAAAAAAAAAATTCAAAAAAAAATTTCAAAAAAAATTCAAAAAAAAAATCGAAAAAAAAATTCAAAAAAAAAATCGAAAAAATAAAAAAAAATCTCAAAAAAAATAAAAAAAAAATCGAAAAAAAATTTTTTCGAAAAAATAGAAAAAAAAATTCAAAAAAAAAATCAAAAAAAAAATTTTCAAAAAAAAAATTTTAAAAAAAATTCAAAAAAAAAAATTTCAAAAAAAAAAAATTTCAAAAAAAAAATCAAAAAAAAATTTTCAAAAAAAAATTGAAAAAAAATTTCAAAAAAAATTCAAAAAAAAAATCGAAAAAAAAATTTTTCGAAAAAATAAAAAAAAAATTTTAAAAAAAATAAAAAAAAAATCGAAAAAAAAAAATTTTCGAAAAAATAAAAAAAAAAATTTCAAAAAAAAATTTTTCAAAAAAAAAATTGAAAAAAAAAATTCAAAAAAAATCGAAAAAAAAAATTTTCAATAAAAATTCAAAAAAAAATCGAAAAAAAATTTTTTCGAAAAAATAAAAAAAAAATCAAAAAAAAAATCGAAAAAAAAATTTTTCGAAAAAATAATAAAAAAAAATTTCAAAAAAAATTTAAAAAAAAATTTCAAAAAAAATTCAAAAAAAAATCGAAAAAAAAATTTTTCGAAAAAATAAAAAAAGAATTTAAAAAAAAATCGAAAAAAAAATTCAAAAAAAAAATCGAAAAAATAAAAAAAAATCTCAAAAAAAATTAAAAAAAAATCGAAAAAAAATTTTTTCGAAAAAATAGAAAAAAAAATTCAAAAAAAAAATCAAAAAAAAAAATTTTCAAAAAAAATTCAAAAAAAAAAATTTCAAAAAAAAAAAAAAAAAAATTACAAAAAAAAATCAAAAAAAAATTTTCAAAAAAAAAATTGAAAAAAAAATTTCAAAAAAAATAAAAAAAAAATCGAAAAAAAAAATTTTCGAAAAAATAAAAAAAAAATTTCAAAAAAAAATCAAAAAAAAAATTTTCAAAAAAAAAATTCAAAAAAAAAATTGAAAAATAATTCAAAAAAAAATCGAAAAAAAAAATTTTCGAAAAAATAAAAAAAAAATCAAAAAAAAAATTTCAAAAAAAAAATTGAAAAAAAAAATCCAAAAGAAATTCAAAAAAAAAACGAAAAAAAAATTTTCGAAAAAATAAAAAAAAAATTCAAAAAAAATTAAAAAAAAATTTTCAAAAAAAAATTTCAAAAAAAATTCAAAAAAAAAATCGAAAAAAAATTTTCAAAAAAAAAATTGAAAAAAAAAATTCAAAAAAAAATCGAAAAAAAAAATTTTCAATGAAAATTCAAAAAAAAATCGAAAAAAAAAATTTCGAAAAAATAAAAAAAAAATTTAAAAAAAAATAAAAAAAAAATCGAAAAAAAAATTTTTCAAAATAAAAATAAAAAAAAAATTTTCAAAAAAAAATTGAAAAAAAAATTCAAAAAAAATTCAAAAAAAATCGAAAAAAAAAATTTTCGAAAAAATAAAAAAAAAATTTCAAAAAAAAATCAAAAAAAAAATTTTCAAAAAAAAAATTGAAAAATAATTCAAAAAAAAAATCGAAAAAAAAAATTTTCGAAAAAATAAAAAAAAAATCAAAAAAAAAAATTTCAAAAAAAAAATTGAAAAAAAAAATCCAAAAGAAATTCAAAAAAAAATCGAAAAAAAAAATTTTCGAAAAAATAAAAAAAAAATTCAAAAAAAATAAAAAAAAAATTTTCAAAAAAAAATTTCAAAAAAAATTAAAAAAAAAAATCGAAAAAAAAATATTTGAAAAAATAAAAAAAAAATTCAAAAAAAAAATTTTCAAAAAAAATTCAAAAAAAAATCGAAAAAAATTTTTTCGAAAAAATGAAAAAAAATCTCAAAAAAAATAAAAAAAAAATCGAAAAAATAAAAAAAATTTCAAAAAAAAATTTAAAAAAAATTTCAAAAAAAAATTGAAAAAAAATTTCAAAAAAAATTCAAAAAAAAAATGGAAAAAAAAATTTTCGAAAAAATAAAAAAAAAATTTTCAAAAAAAAATTGAAAAAAAAATTCAAAAAAAAATCGAAAAAAAAATTTTTCGAAAAAATAAAAAAAAAAATTTCAAAAAAAATAAAAAAAAAAAATTCAAAAAAAAAATTTCAAAAAAAATTCAAAAAAAAATCGAAAAAAAAATTTTTCGAAAAAATAAAAACAAAATTTCAAAAAAAAATCAAAAAAAAATTTTTCAAAAAAAAAATTGAAAAAAAAAATTAAAAAAAAATTAAAAAAAAATGGAAAAAAAAAATTTTCAAAAAAAAATTGAAAAAAAAAAAAAAAAAAAATTTTCAAAAAAAAATTTCAAAAAAAATTTTAAAAAAATTTTCAAAAAAAAATTTCAAAAAAAATTCAAAAAAAAAATCGAAAAAAAAATTTTCGAAAAAATAAAAAAAAAATTCAAAAAAAAAATCGAAAAAAAAATTTTTCGAAAAAATGAAAGAAAATCTCAAAAAAAAATTCAAAAAAAAAATCGAAAAAAAATTTTTCGAAAAAATAAAAAAAAAATCAAGAAAAAAATCGAAAAAAATTTTTTTCGAAAAAATGAAAAAAAATCTCAAAAAAAATTTTAAAAAAATCGAAAAAAAAATTTTTCGAAAAAATAAAAAAAATTTCAAAAAAAATTTTAAAAAAAATTTCAAAAAAAAATTGAAAAAAAATTTCAAAAAAAATTCAAAAAAAAATGGAAAAAAAAAATTTTCGAAAAAATAAAAAAAAAATTTTCAAAAAAAAATCGAAAAAAAAATTTTCGAAAAAATAAAAAAAAAATTTCAAAAAAAATAAAAAAAAAATCGAAAAAAAAAATTTCGAAAAAATAAAAAAAAAATTCAAAAAAAAAATCGAAAAAAAATTTTTTCGAAAAAATAAAAAAAAATTTCAAAAAAAATTTAAAAAAAAATTTCAAAAAAAATTCAAAAAAAAATCGAAAAAAAAATTTTTCGAAAAAATAAAAAAAAAATTTTAAAAAAAATAATCGAAAAAAAAAATTTTCGAAAAAATAAAAAAAAAATTTCAAAAAAAAATCAAAAAAAATTTTTTCAAAAAAAAATTGAAAAAAAAAATTCAAAAAAAATTTAAAAAAAAAATCGAAAAAAAAAAATTTTCAAAAAAAAAATTGAAAAAAAAAATAAAAAAAAAAATTTCAAAAAAAAATTTTCAAAAAAAAATTTAAAAAAAAATTCAAAAAAAAAATCGAAAAAAACTTTTTCGAAAAAATAAAAAAAAAATTTCAAAAAAAAAATTTAAAAAAAAAATTCTAAAAAAATTCAAAAAAAAAATCGAAAAAAAAAAATTTTCGAAAAAATAAAAAACAAAATTTCAAAAAAAAATTGAAAAAAAATTTCAAAAAAAATTCAAAAAAAAATCGAAAAAAAAATTTTTCGAAAAAATAAAAAAAAAAATTTCAAAAAAAAAATTCAAAAAAAAATTCTAAAAAAATTCAAAAAAAATCGAAAAAAAAAAATTTTCGAAAAAATAAAAAAAAAATTTCAAAAAAAATTTTAAAAAAATTTTCAAAAAAAAATTGAAAAAAAATTTCAAAAAAAATTCAAAAAAAAATCGAAAAAAAAAATTTTCGAAAAAATAAAAAAAAAATTTCAAAAAAAAAATTCAAAAAAAAATTTCAAAAAAAATTCAAAAAAAAAATCGAAAAAAAAATTTTCGAAAAAATAAAAAAAAATTCAAAAAAAAAATCGAAAAAATAAAAAAAAATCTCAAAAAAAATAAAAAAAAAATCGAAAAAATAGAAAAAAAAATTCAAAAAAAAAATCAAAAAAAAAAATTTTCAAAAAAAAATTTCAAAAAAAATTCAAAAAAAAAATTTCAAAAAAAAAAAAAAAAAAATTTCAAAAAAAAAATCAAAAAAAAATTTTCAAAAAAATAATTGAAAAAAAAATTCAAAAAAAAATCGAAAAAAAAAATTTTCAATGAAAATTCAAAAAAAAATCGAAAAAAAAAATTTCGAAAAAATAAAAAAAAAATTTCAAAAAAAATAAAAAAAAAATCGAAAAAAAAATTTTTCAAAAAAAAAATAAAAAAAAAATTTTCAAAAAAAAATTGAAAAAAAATTTCAAAAAAAATTCAAAAAAAATCGAAAAAAAATTTTTTCGAAAAAATAAAAAAAAAATTTAAAAAAAAAATCAAAAAAAAAAAATTTTCAAAAAAAAAATTCAAAAAAAAAATTGAAAAATAATTCAAAAAAAAAATCGAAAAAAAAAATTTTCGAAAAAATCAAAAAAAAAAATTTCAAAAAAAAAATTGAAAAAAAAATCCAAAAGAAATTCAAAAAAAAATCGAAAAAAAAAATTTTCGAAAAAATAAAAAAAAAATTCAAAAAAAATAAAAAAAAAATTTTCAAAAAAAAATTTCAAAAAAAATTCAAAAAAAAATCGAAAAAAAAATATTCGAAAAAATAAAAAAAAAATTCAAAAAAAAAATTTTCAAAAAAAATTCAAAAAAAAATCGAAAAAATTTTTTTCGAAAAAATGAAAAAAAATCTCAAAAAAATAAAAAAAAAATCGAAAAAATAAAAAAAAATTCAAAAAAAAATTTAAAAAAAATTTCAAAAAAAAATTGAAAAAAAATTTCAAAAAAAATTAAAAAAAAAATGGAAAAAAAATTTTTCGAAAAAATAAAAAAAAAATTTTCAAAAAAAAATTGAAAAAAAAATTACAAAAAAAATTCAAAAAAAAATCGAAAAAAAAAAATTTTTCGAAAAAATAAAAAAAAAAATTAAAAAAAAAATAAAAAAAAAATCGAAAAAAAAAATTTTCGAAAAAATAAAAAAAAAAATTCAAAAAAAAAAATCGAAAAAAAAATTCAAAAAAAAAATCGAAAAAATAAAAAAAAATCTCAAAAAAAATAAAAAAAAAATCGAAAAAAAAATTTTTCGAAAAAATAGAAAAAAAAATTCAAAAAAAAAATCAAAAAATAAATTTTCAAAAAAAAAATTTCAAAAAAAATTCAAAAAAAAAAATTTCAAAAAAAAAAAAAAAAAATTCAAAAAAAAAATCAAAAAAAAATTTTCAAAAAAAAAATTGAAAAAAAAATTTCAAAAAAAATTCAAAAAAAATCGAAAAAAAAAATTTTCGAAAAAATAAAAAAAAAATTTTCAAAAAAAAATTGAAAAAAAAATTCAAAAAAAAAATCGAAAAAAAAATTTTTCGAAAAAATAAAAAAAAAATTTCAAAAAAAAAATTCAAAAAAAAATTTCAAAAAAAATTCAAAAAAAAAATCGAAAAAAAAATTTTCGAAAAAATAAAAAAAAATTCAAAAAAAAAATCGAAAAAATAAAAAAAAATCTCAAAAAAAATAAAAAAAAAATCGAAAAAAAAATTTTTCGAAAAAATAGAAAAAAAAATTCAAAAAAAAAATCAAAAAAAAAAATTTTCAAAAAAAAATTTCAAAAAAAATTCAAAAAAAAAATTTCAAAAAAAAAAAAAAAAAAAATTTCAAAAAAAAAATCAAAAAAAAATTTTCAAAAAAAAAATTGAAAAAAAAATTCAAAAAAAAATCGAAAAAAAAAATTTTCAATGAAAATTCAAAAAAAAATCGAAAAAAAAAATTTCGAAAAAATAAAAAAAAAATTTCAAAAAAAATAAAAAAAAAATCGAAAAAAAAATTTTTCAAAAAAAAAATAAAAAAAAAATTTTCAAAAAAAAATTGAAAAAAAATTTCAAAAAAAATTCAAAAAAAATCGAAAAAAAATTTTTTCGAAAAAATAAAAAAAAAATTTCAAAAAAAAATCAAAAAAAAAAAATTTTCAAAAAAAAAATTCAAAAAAAAAATTGAAAAATAATTCAAAAAAAAAATCGAAAAAAAAAATTTTCGAAAAAATCAAAAAAAAAAATTTCAAAAAAAAAATTGAAAAAAAAAATCCAAAAGAAATTCAAAAAAAAATCGAAAAAAAAAATTTTCGAAAAAATAAAAAAAAAATTCAAAAAAAATAAAAAAAAAATTTTCAAAAAAAAATTTCAAAAAAAATTCAAAAAAAAATCGAAAAAAAAATATTCGAAAAAATAAAAAAAAAATTCAAAAAAAAAATTTTCAAAAAAAATTCAAAAAAAAATCGAAAAAATTTTTTTCGAAAAAATGAAAAAAAATCTCAAAAAAATAAAAAAAAAATCGAAAAAATAAAAAAAATTTCAAAAAAAAATTTAAAAAAAATTTCAAAAAAAAATTGAAAAAAAATTTCAAAAAAAATTCAAAAAAAAATGGAAAAAAAATTTTTCGAAAAAATAAAAAAAAAATTTTCAAAAAAAAATTGAAAAAAAAATTACAAAAAAAATTCAAAAAAAAATCGAAAAAAAAAAATTTTTCGAAAAAATAAAAAAAAAATTAAAAAAAAAATAAAAAAAAAATCGAAAAAAAAAATTTTCGAAAAAAAAAAAAAAAAAATTCAAAAAAAAAATCGAAAAAAAAATTCAAAAAAAAAATCGAAAAAATAAAAAAAAATCTCAAAAAAAATAAAAAAAAAATCGAA
The DNA here is from genome assembly GCA_944452925.2 of Chrysolina oricalcia. Lineage (NCBI taxonomy): Eukaryota > Metazoa > Arthropoda > Insecta > Coleoptera > Chrysomelidae > Chrysolina > Chrysolina oricalcia. Next base: position 35,490,015 of record OX101810.2, on the reverse strand, counting down.
AAAAAAATTTTTCGAAAAAATAGAAAAAAAAATTCAAAAAAAAAATCAAAAAAAAAATTTTCAAAAAAAAAATTTCAAAAAAAATTCAAAAAAAAAAATTTCAAAAAAAAAAAAAAAAAAATTCAAAAAAAAAATCAAAAAAAAATTTTCAAAAAAAAAAATTGAAAAAAAAATTTCAAAAAAAATTCAAAAAAAATCGAAAAAAAAAATTTTCGAAAAAATAAAAAAAAAATTTTCAAAAAAAAATTGAAAAAAAAATTCAAAAAAAAAATCGAAAAAAAAATTTTTCGAAAAAATAAAAAAAAAAATTTCAAAAAAAATAAAAAAAAAAATTTCAAAAAAAAATTTCAAAAAAAATTCAAAAAAAAATCGAAAAAAAAATTTTTCGAAAAAATAAAAAAAAAATTTCAAAAAAAAATCAAAAAAAAATTTTTCAAAAAAAAAATTGAAAAAAAAAATTAAAAAAAAATTAAAAAAAAAATCGAAAAAAAAAATTTTCAAAAAAAAAATTGAAAAAAAAAATAAAAAAAAAATTTTCAAAAAAAAATTTCAAAAAAAATTTTAAAAAAATTTTCAAAAAAAAATTTCAAAAAAAATTCAAAAAAAAAATTGAAAAAAAAATTTTCGAAAAAATAAAAAAAAAATTCAAAAAAAAAATCGAAAAAAAAAATTTTCGAAAAAAAAATTGAAAAAAAAAATTCAAAAAAAATTAAAAAAAAAATCGAAAAAAAAAATTTTCAAAAAAAAAATTGAAAAAAAAAATAAAAAAAAAAATTTTCAAAAAAAAATTTCAAAAAATATTCAAAAAAAAAATCGAAAAAAATTTTTTCGAAAAAATAAAAAAAAAAATCAAAAAAAAAATCGAAAAAAAAAGTTTTCGAAAAAATAAAAAAAAAATCTCAAAAAAAATAAAAAAAAAATTTTCGAAAAAATAAAAAAAAAATTTCAAAAAAAAAATTCAAAAAAAAAATTCTAAAAAAATTCAAAAAAAAAAATCGAAAAAAAAAATTTTCGAAAAAATAAAAAAAAAATTTCAAAAAAAATTAAAAAAAAATTTTCAAAAAAAAATTGAAAAAAAATTTCAAAAAAAATTCAAAAAAAAATCGAAAAAAAAAATTTTCGAAAAAATAAAAAAAAAAATTTCAAAAAAAAAATTCAAAAAAAAATTCTAAAAAAATTCAAAAAAAAAATCAAAAAAAAAAAATTTTCGAAAAAATAAAAAAAAAAATTTCAAAAAAAATTTTAAAAAAATTTTCAAAAAAAAATTGAAAAAAAATTTCAAAAAAAATTCAAAAAAAAATCGAAAAAAAAAATTTTCGAAAAAATAAAAAAAAAAATTTCAAAAAAAAACTCAAAAAAAAATTTCAAAAAAAATTCAAAAAAAAAATCGAAAAAAAAATTTTCGAAAAAATAAAAAAAAAATTCAAAAAAAAAATCGAAAAAATAAAAAAAAATCTCAAAAAAAATAAAAAAAAAATCGAAAAAAAAATTTTTCGAAAAAATAGAAAAAAAAATTCAAAAAAAAAATCAAAAAAAAAAATTTTCAAAAAAAAATTTCAAAAAAAAATTCAAAAAAAAAATTAAAAAAAAAAAAAAAAAAATTTCAAAAAAAAAATCAAAAAAAAATTTTCAAAAAAAAAATTGAAAAAAAAATTTCAAAAAAAATTCAAAAAAAATCGAAAAAAAAAATTTTCAATGAAAATTCAAAAAAAAATCGAAAAAAAAAATTTCGAAAAAATAAAAAAAAAATTTCAAAAAAAATAAAAAATAAATCGAAAAAAAAATTTTTCAAAAAAAAAATAAAAAAAAAATTTTCAAAAAAAAATTGAAAAAAAATTTCAAAAAAAATTCAAAAAAAATCGAAAAAAAAAATTTTCGAAAAAATAAAAAAAAAATTTCAAAAAAAAATCAAAAAAAAAATTTTCAAAAAAAAAATTCAAAAAAAAAATTGAAAAATAATTCAAAAAAAAAATCGAAAAAAAAAATTTTCGAAAAAATAAAAAAAAAATCAAAAAAAAAAATTAAAAAAAAAAAATTGAAAAAAAAATCAAAAAGAAATTCAAAAAAAAATCGAAAAAAAAAATTTTCGAAAAAATAAAAAAAAAATTCAAAAAAAATAAAAAAAAAATTTTCAAAAAAAAATTTCAAAAAAAATTCAAAAAAAAAATCGAAAAAAAAATTTTCGAAAAAATAAAAAAAAAATTCAAAAAAAAAAATTTTCAAAAAAAATTCAAAAAAAAATCGAAAAAAAATTTTTCGAAAAAATGAAAAAAAATCTCAAAAAAAATAAAAAAAAAATCGAAAAAATAAAAAAAATTTCAAAAAAAATAAAAAAAAATCGAAAAAAAAAATTTTCGAAAAAATAAAAAAAAAAATTTCAAAAAAAAAATCGAAAAAAAAATTCAAAAAAAAAATCGAAAAAATAAAAAAAAATCTCAAAAAAAATAAAAAAAAAATCGAAAAAAAAATTTTTCGAAAAAATAGAAAAAAAAATTCAAAAAAAAAATCAAAAAAAAAAAATTTTCAAAAAAAAAATTTCAAAAAAAATTCAAAAAAAAAAATTTCAAAAAAAAAATCAAAAAAAAATTTTCAAAAAAAAAATTGAAAAAAAAATTTCAAAAAAAATTCAAAAAAAAATCGAAAAAAAAATTTTTCGAAAAAATAAAAAAAAAATTTCAAAAAAAAATTGAAAAAAATTTCAAAAAAAAATAAAAAAAAAATTTTCAAAAAAAAATTGAAAAAAAATTTCAAAAAAAATTCAAAAAAAAAATCGAAAAAAAAATTTTTCGAAAAAATAAAAAAAAAATTAAAAAAAAAATTTAAAAAAAAATCGAAAAAAAAATTTTTCGAAAAAATAAAAAAAAAAATTTCAAAAAAAATCAAAAAAAAATTTTTCAAAAAAAAAATTGAAAAAAAAAATTCAAAAAAAAATCGAAAAAAAAAAATTTTCAATAAAAATTCAAAAAAAAATCGAAAAAAAATTTTTTCGGAAAAATAAAAAAAAAATTGAAAAAAAAATAAAAAAAAAAATCGAAAAAAAAAATTTTCGAAAAAATAAAAAAAAAAATTTCAAAAAAAAATTTTTCAAAAAAAAAATTGAAAAAAAAAATTCAAAAAAAATTTAAAAAAAAATCGAAAAAAAAAATTTTCAAAAAAAAATTGAAAAAAAATTTCGAAAAAAATTCAAAAAAAAAATCGAAAAAAAAATTTTTCGAAAAAATAAAAAAAAAAATTTCAAAAAAAAAATCGAAAAAATAAAAAAAAATTAAAAAAAAATCGAAAAAAAAATTTTTCGAAAAAATAGAAAAAAAAATTCAAAAAAAAAAATTTTCAAAAAAAAATTTCAAAAAAAATTCAAAAAAAAAATTTCAAAAAAAAAAAAAAAAAAATTTCAAAAAAAAAATCAAAAAAAAATTTTCAAAAAAAAAATTGAAAAAAAAAATTCAAAAAAAATTCAAAAAAAAATCGAAAAAAAAAATTTTCGAAAAAATAAAAAAAAAATTTCAAAAAAAAATTGAAAAAAAAATTCAAAAAAAAAATCGAAAAAAAAATTTTTCGAAAAAATAAAAAAAAAAATTTCAAAAAAAATAAAAAAAAAAATTTAAAAAAAAAAAAATTTCAAAAAAAATTCAAAAAAAATTTAAAAAAAAATGGAAAAAAAAAATTTTCAAAAAAAAATTGAAAAAAAAAATAAAAAAAAAATTTTCAAAAAAAAATTTCAAAAAAAATTTTAAAAAAATTTTCAAAAAAAAATTTCAAAAAAAATTCAAAAAAAAAATCGAAAAAAAAATTTTCGAAAAAATAAAAAAAAAATTCAAAAAAAAAATCGAAAAAAAATTTTTTCGAAAAAATGAAAAAAAATCTCAAAAAAAAATTCAATAAAAAAATCGAAAAAAAAATTTTCGAAAAAATAAAAAAAAAATCAAAAAAAAAATCGAAAAAAAATTTTTCAAAAAAAAAATTGAAAAAAAAAATTCAAAAAAAATTAAAAAAAAAAATGGAAAAAAACAATTTTCAAAAAAAAATTGAAAAAAAAAAAAAAAATTTTCAAAAAAAAATTTCAAAAAAAATTTTAAAAAAATTTTCAAAAAAAAATTTCAAAAAAAATTTTCGAAAAAATAAAAAAAAAATTCAAAAAAAAAATCGAAAAAAAAATTTTTCGAAAAAATGAAAAAAAATCTCAAAAAAAAATTCAAAAAAAAATCGAAAAAAAATTTTTCGAAAAAATAAAAAAAAAATCAAAAAAAAAATCGAAAAAAATTTTTTTCGAAAAAATGAAAAAAAATCTCAAAAAAAATTTTAAAAAAATCGAAAAAAAATTTTTTCGAAAAAATAAAAAAAATTTCAAAAAAAATTTTAAAAAAAATTTCAAAAAAAAATTGAAAAAAAATTTCAAAAAAAATTCAAAAAAAAATGGAAAAAAAAAATTTTCGAAAAAATAAAAAAAAAATTTTCAAAAAAAAATCGAAAAAAAAATTTTCGAAAAAATAAAAAAAAAATTTCAAAAAAAATAAAAAAAAAATCGAAAAAAAAATTTTCGAAAAAATAAAAAAAAAATTCAAAAAAAAAATCGAAAAAAAAATTTTTCGAAAAAATAAAAAAAAATTTCAAAAAAAATTTAAAAAAAAATTTCAAAAAAAATTCAAAAAAAAATCGAAAAAAAAATTTTTCGAAAAAATAAAAAAAAAATTTTAAAAAAAATAATCGAAAAATAAAAATTTTCGAAAAAATAAAAAAAAAATTTCAAAAAAAAATCAAAAAAAATTTTTTCAAAAAAAAATTGAAAAAAAAAATTCAAAAAAAATTTAAAAAAAAATCGAAAAAAAAAAATTTTCAAAAAAAAAATTGAAAAAAAAAATTAAAAAAAAAATTTTCAAAAAAAAATTTCAAAAAAAATTCAAAAAAAAAATCGAAAAAAACTTTTTCGAAAAAATAAAAAAAAAAATCAAAAAAAAAATCGAAAAAAAAAGTTTTCGAAAAAATAAAAAAAAAATCTCAAAAAAAATAAAAAAAAAATTTTCGAAAAAATAAAAAAAAAATTTCAAAAAAAAAATTAAAAAAAAAATTCTAAAAAAATTCAAAAAAAAAATCGAAAAAAAAAATTTTCGAAAAAATAAAAAAAAAATTTCAAAAAAAATTTTCGAAAAAATTTTAAAAAAAATTTCAAAAAAAATTGAAAAAAAATTTCAAAAAAAATTCAAAAAAAAATCGAAAAAAAAAATTTTCGAAAAAATAAAAAAAAAAATTTCAAAAAAAAAATTCAAAAAAAAATTTCAAAAAAAATTCAAAAAAAAAATCGAAAAAAAAATTTTCGAAAAAATAAAAAAAAAATTCAAAAAAAAAATCGAAAAAATAAAAAAAAATCTCAAAAAAAATAAAAAAAAATCGAAAAAAAAATTTTTCGAAAAAATAGAAAAAAAAATTCAAAAAAAAATCAAAAAAAAAAATTTTCAAAAAAAAATTTCAAAAAAAATTCAAAAAAAAAAAATTTCAAAAAAAAAAAAAAAAAAAAATTTCAAAAAAAAAATCAAAAAAAAATTTTCAAAAAAAAAATTGAAAAAAAAATTCAAAAAAAAATCGAAAAAAAAAATTTTCAATGAAAATTCAAAAAAAAATCGAAAAAAAAAATTTCGAAAAAATAAAAAAAAAATTTCAAAAAAAATAAAAAAAAATCGAAAAAAAAATTTTTCAAAAAAAAAATAAAAAAAAAATTTTCAAAAAAAAATTGAAAAAAAATTTCAAAAAAAATTCAAAAAAAATCGAAAAAAAAAATTTTCGAAAAAATAAAAAAAAAATTTCAAAAAAATTTTCAAAAAAAAAATTCAAAAAAAAAATTGAAAAAAAAATTTTTCGAAAAAATCAAAAAAAAAAATTTCAAAAAAAAAATTGAAAAAAAAAATCCAAAAGAAATTCAAAAAAAAATCAAAAAAAATTTTTTCAAAAAAAAATTGAAAAAAAAAATTCAAAAAAAATTTAAAAAAAAATCGAAAAAAAAAATTTTCAAAAAAAAAATTGAAAAAAAAAATTAAAAAAAAAATTTTCAAAAAAAAATTTCAAAAAAAATTCAAAAAAAAAATCGAAAAAAACTTTTTCGAAAAAATAAAAAAAAAAATCAAAAAAAAAATCGAAAAAAAAAGTTTTCGAAAAAATAAAAAAAAAATTTCAAAAAAAAAAAAAAAAAAATTTCAAAAAAAAAATCAAAAAAAAATTTTCAAAAAAAAATAAAAAAAAAAATTTCAAAAAAAATTCAAAAAAAAAATCGAAAAAAAATTTTTCGAAAAAATAAAAAAAAAATTCAAAAAAAAAATCGAAAAAAAAATATTCGAAAAAATAAAAAAAAAATTCAAAAAAAAAATTTTCAAAAAAAATTCAAAAAAAAATCGAAAAAAAATTTTTCGAAAAAATGAAAAAAAATCTCAAAAAAAATAAAAAAAAAATCGAAAAAATAAAAAAAATTTCAAAAAAAAATTTAAAAAAAATTTCAAAAAAAAATTGAAAAAAAATTTCAAAAAAAATTCAAAAAAAAATGGAAAAAAAATTTTTCGAAAAAATAAAAAAAAAAATTTCAAAAAAAAATTGAAAAAAAAATTACAAAAAAAATTCAAAAAAAAATCGAAAAAAAAAATTTTTTCGAAAAAATAAAAAAAAAATTAAAAAAAAAATAAAAAAAAAAATCGAAAAAAAAAATTTTCGAAAAAATAAAAAAAAAAAATTCAAAAAAAAAATCGAAAAAAAAATTCAAAAAAAAAATCGAAAAAATAAAAAAAAATCTCAAAAAAAATAAAAAAAAAATCTTAAAAAAAATTTTTCGAAAAAAAAAATTGAAAAAAAAATTTCAAAAAAAATTCAAAAAAAAATCGAAAAAAAAAATGTTCGAAAAAATAAAAAAAAAATTTCAAAAAAAAATTGAAAAAAAAATTCAAAAAAAAAATCGAAAAAAAAATTTTTCGAAAAAATAAAAAAAAAAATTTCAAAAAAAATAAAAAAAAAAATTTCAAAAAAAAATTTCAAAAAAAATTCAAAAAAAAATCAAAAAAAAAATTGAAAAAAAAAATTCAAAAAAAATTTAAAAAAAATCGAAAAAAAAAATTTTCAAAAAAAAAATTGAAAAAAAAAATAAAAAAAAAAATTTCAAAAAAAAATTTCAAAAAAAATTTTAAAAAAATTTTCAAAAAAAAATTTCAAAAAAAATTCAAAAAAAAATTGAAAAAAAAATTTTCGAAAAAATAAAAAAAAAATTCAAAAAAAAAATCGAAAAAAAAAATTTTCGAAAAAAAAATTTTCGAAAAAAAATTCAAAAAAAATTAAAAAAAAAATCGAAAAAAAAAATTTTCAAAAAAAAAATTGAAAAAAAAAATAAAAAAAAAAATTTTCAAAAAAAAATTTCAAAAAATATTCAAAAAAAAAATCGAAAAAAATTTTTTCGAAAAAATAAAAAAAAAATCAAAAAAGAAATCGAAAAAAAAAGTTTTCGAAAAAATAAAAAAAAAATCTCAAAAAAAATAAAAAAAAAATTTTCGAAAAAATAAAAAAAAAATTTCAAAAAAAAAATTCAAAAAAAAAATTCTAAAAAAATTTTAAAAAAAAAATCGAAAAAAAAAATTTTCGAAAAAATAAAAAAAAAATTTCAAAAAAAATTAAAAAAAAAATTTCAAAAAAAAATTGAAAAAAAATTTCAAAAAAATTCAAAAAAAATCGAAAAAAAAAATTTTCGAAAAAATAAAAAAAAAAATTTCAAAAAAAAAATTCAAAAAAAAATTCTAAAAAAATTCAAAAAAAAAATCGAAAAAAAAAAATTTTCGAAAAAATAAAAAAAAAATTTCAAAAAAAATTTAAAAAAAATTTTCAAAAAAAAATTGAAAAAAAATTTCAAAAAAAATTAAAAAAAAAATCGAAAAAAAAAATTTTCGAAAAAATAAAAAAAAAAATTTCAAAAAAAAAATTCAAAAAAAAATTTCAAAAAAAATTCAAAAAAAAAATCGAAAAAAAAATTTTCGAAAAAAAAAAAAAAAATTCAAAAAAAAAAATCGAAAAAATAAAAAAAAATCTCAAAAAAAATAAAAAAAAAATCGAAAAAAAAATTTTTCGAAAAAATAGAAAAAAAAATTCAAAAAAAAAATCAAAAAAAAAAATTTTCAAAAAAAAATTTCAAAAAAAATTCAAAAAAAAAAATTAAAAAAAAAAAAAAAAAAATTTAAAAAAAAAATCAAAAAAAAATTTTCAAAAAAAAAATTGAAAAAAAAATTTCAAAAAAAATTCAAAAAAAATCGAAAAAAAAAATTTTCAATGAAAATTCAAAAAAAATTTCAAAAAAAATTCAAAAAAAAATGGAAAAAAAAATTTCAAAAAAAATTCAAAAAAAAATCGAAAAAAAAAATTTTTCGAAAAAATAAAAAAAAAATTAAAAAAAAAATAAAAAAAAAATCGAAAAAAAAAATTTTCGAAAAAATAAAAAAAAAAATTTCAAAAAAAAATTCAAAAAAAAATTTCAAAAAAAATTCAAAAAAAAAATCGAAAAAAAAATTCAAAAAAAAAATCGAAAAAATAAAAAAAAATCTCAAAAAAAATAAAAAAAAAAATAGAAAAAAAAATTCAAAAAAAAAATCAAAAAAAAAATTTTTCAAAAAAAAAATTTCAAAAAAAATTCAAAAAAAAAAATTTCAAAATCAAAAAAAAAAAAAATTTCAGAAAAAAAATCAAAAAAAAATTTTCAAAAAAAAAATTGAAAAAAAAATTTCAAAAAAAATTCAAAAAAAAATCGAAAAAAAAAATTTTCAATAAAAATTCAAAAAAAATCGAAAAAAAAAATTTCGAAAAAATAAAAAAAAAATTTCAAAAAAAATAAAAAAAAATCGAAAAAAAAATTTTTCAAAAAAAAATAAAAAAAAAATTTTCAAAAAAAAATTGAAAAAAAATTTCAAAAAAAATTCAAAAAAAATCGAAAAAAATTTTTTTCGAAAAAATAGAAAAAAAATTCAAAAAAAAAAATTTTCAAAAAAAATTCAATAAAAAATCGAAAAAAAAATTTTCGAAAAAATAAAAAAAAAATTCAAAAAAAAAATCGAAAAAAATTTTTTTCGAAAAAATAGAAAAAAAATTCAAAAAAAAAAAATTTCAAAAAAAATTCAAAAAAAAATCGAAAAAAAAATCGAAAAAAAATAAAAAAAAAATTCAAAAAAAAAATCGAAAAAAAAATTTTTCGAAAAAATCGAAAAAAAAATTTTTCGAAAAAATAAAAAAAAATTTCAAAAAAAATTTAAAAAAAAATTTCAAAAAAAAATTGAAAAAAAATTTCAAAAAAAATTCAAAAAAAAATCGAAAAAAAAAATTTTCGAAAAAATAAAAAAAAAATTTCAAAAAAAAACTGAAAAAAAATTTCGAAAAAAATTCAAAAAAAAAATCGAAAAAAAAATTTTTCCAAAAAAATAAAAAAAAAAATTTCAAAAAAAATAAAAAAAAAAATTTCAAAAAAAAATTTCAAAAAAAATTCAAAAAAAAATCGAAAAAAAAATTTTCGAAAAAATAAAAAAAAAATTCAAAAAAAAATCGAAAAAATTTTTTTCGAAAAAATAAAAAAAAAATTCAAAAAAAAAATCGAAAAAAAAATTTTTCGAAAAAATAAAAAAAAAATCTCAAAAAAAATAAAAAAAAATTTTTCGAAAAAATAAAAAAAAAATTTCAAAAAAAAAATTCAAAAAAAAAATTCTAAAAAAATTCAAAAAAAAAATCGAAAAAAAAAATTTTCGAAAAAATAAAAAAAAAATTTCAAAAAAAATTTAAAAAAAAATTTTCAAAAAAAAATTGAAAAAAAAATTCAAAAAAAATTCAAAAAAAAAAATTTCAAAAAAAAAAAAAAAATTTCAAAAAAAAATCAAAAAAAAATTTTCAAAAAAAAAATTGAAAAAAAAATTTCAAAAAAAATTCAAAAAAAAATCGAAAAAAAAAAATTTTCAATAAAAATTCAAAAAAAATCGAAAAAAAAAATTTCGAAAAAATAAAAAAAAAAATTTTCAAAAAAAAATTGAAAAAAAATTTCAAAAAAAATTTTAAAAAAATCGAAAAAAAAAATTTTCGAAAAAATAAAAAAAAAATTTCAAAAAAAAATCAAAAAAAAAATTTTCAAAAAAAAAATTCAAAAAAAAAATTGAAAAATAATTCAAAAAAAAAATCGAAAAAAAAAATTTTCGAAAAAATAAAAAAAAAATCAAAAAAAAAAATTAAAAAAAAAAAATTGAAAAAAAAAATCCAAAAGAAATTCAAAAAAAAATCGAAAAAAAAAATTTTCGAAAAAATAAAAAAAAAAATTCAAAAAAAAAAAAAAAATTTTCAAAAAAAAATTTCAAAAAAAATTCAAAAAAAAAATCGAAAAAAAATTTTTCGGAAAAATAAAAAAAAAATTCAAAAAAAAAAATTTTCAAAAAAAATTCAAAAAAAAATCGAAAAAAAAATTTTTCGAAAAAATAAAAAAAAAATTCAAAAAAAATAAAAAAAAAATTTTCAAAAAAAAATTTCAAAAAAAATTCAAAAAAAAAATCGAAAAAAAAATTTTCGAAAAAATAAAAAAAAAATTCAAAAAAAAAAATTTTCAAAAAAAATTCAAAAAAAAATCGAAAAAATTTTTTTCGAAAAAATGAAAAAAAATCTCAAAAAAAATAAAAAAAAAATCGAAAAAAAAATTTTTCGAAAAAATAAAAAAAATTTCAAAAAAAATTTTAAAAAAAATTTCAAAAAAAAATTGGAAAAAAATTTCAAAAAAAATTCAAAAAAAAATCGAAAAAAAAAATTTTCGAAAAAATAAAAAAAAAAATTTCAAAAAAAAATAAAAAAAAAATTTCAAAAAAAATAAAAAAAAAATCGAAAAAAAAATTTTCGAAAAAATAAAAAAAAAATTCAAAAAAAAATCGAAAAAAATTTTTTTCGAAAAAATGAAAAAAAATCTCAAAAAAAAATAAAAAAAAAAATCGAAAAAAAAATTTTTCGAAAAAATAAAAAAAAATTTCAAGAAAAATTAAAAAAAAAATTTCAAAAAAAATTCAAAAAAAAATCGAAAAAAAAATTTTTCGAAAAAATAAAAAAAAAAATTAAAAAAAAATAAAAAAAAAATCGAAAAAAAAAATTTTCGAAAAAATAAAAAAAAAAATTTCAAAAAAAAATCAAAAAAAAATTTTTCGAAAAAAAAATTGAAAAAAAAAATTCAAAAAAAATTCAAAAAAAAATCGAAAAAAAAAATTTTCAAAAAAAAAATTGAAAAAAAAAATAAAAAAAAAAATTTTCAAAAAAAAATTTCAAAAAAAATTCAAAAAAAAAATCGAAAAAAAAATTTTCGAAAAAATAAAAAAAAAATTCAAAAAAAAAAATTTTCAAAAAAAATTCAAAAAAAAATCGCAAAAAATTTTTTCGAAAAAATGAAAAAAAATCTCAAAAAAAATAAAAAAAAAATCGAAAAAAAAATTTTTCGAAAAAATAAAAAAAATTTCAAAAAAAATTTTAAAAAAAATTTCTAAAAAAAATTGAAAAAAAATTTCAAAAAAAATTCAAAAAAAATCGAAAAAAAAATTTTTCGAAAAAATAAAAAAAAAATTTTCAAAAAAAAATTGAAAAAAAAATTCAAAAAAAAAATCGAAAAAAAAATTTTTCGAAAAAATAAAAAAAAAAATTTCAAAAAAAATAAAAAAAAAAATTTCAAAAAAAAAATTTCAAAAAAAATTCAAAAAAAAATCGAAAAAAAAATTTTTCGAAAAAATAAAAAAAAAATTTCAAAAAAAAATCAAAAAAAAATTTTTCAAAAAAAAAATTGAAAGAAAAAATTCAAAAAAAATTAAAAAAAAAATCAAAAAAAAAATTTTCAAAAAAAAAATTCAAAAAAAAAATTGAAAAATAATTCAAAAAAAAAATCGAAAAAAAAAATTTTTGAAAAAATAAAAAAAAAATCAAAAAAAAAAATTTCAAAAAAAAAATTGAAAAAAAAAATCCAAAAGAAATTCAAAAAAAAATCGAAAAAAAAAATTTTCGAAAAAATAAAAAAAAAAATTCAAAAAAAATAAAAAAAAAAAATTTTCAAAAAAAAATTTCAAAAAAAATTCAAAAAAAAAATCGAAAAAAAATTTTTCGGAAAAATAAAAAAAAAAATTCAAAAAAAAAAATTTTCAAAAAAAATTCAAAAAAAAATCGAAAAAATTTTTTTCGAAAAAATGAAAAAAAATCTCAAAAAAAATAAAAAAAAAATCGAAAAAAAAATTTTTCGAAAAAATAAAAAAAATTTCAAAAAAAATTTTAAAAAAAATTTCAAAAAAAAATTGGAAAAAAATTTCAAAAAAAATTCAAAAAAAAATCGAAAAAAAAAATTTTCGAAAAAATAAAAAAAAAATTTTCAAAAAAAAATAAAAAAAAAATTTCAAAAAAAATAAAAAAAAAATCGAAAAAAAAATTTTCGAAAAAATAAAAAAAAAATTCAAAAAAAAATCGAAAAAAATTTTTTTCGAAAAAATGAAAAAAAATCTCAAAAAAAAATAAAAAAAAAAATCGAAAAAAAAATTTTTCGAAAAAATAAAAAAAAATTTCAAAAAAAATTTTAAAAAAAATTTCAAAAAAAATTCAAAAAAAAATCGAAAAAAAAATTTTTCGAAAAAATAAAAAAAAAATTTAAAAAAAAATAAAAAAAAAATCGAAAAAAAAATTTTTCGAAAAAATAAAAAAAAAAATTTCAAAAAAAAATCAAAAAAAAATTTTTCGAAAAAAAAATTGAAAAAAAAAATTCAAAAAAAATTAAAAAAAAAATCGAAAAAAAAAATTTTCAAAAAAAAAATTGAAAAAAAAATAAAAAAAAAAATTTTCAAAAAAAAATTTCAAAAAAAATTCAAAAAAAAAATCGAAAAAAAAATTTTCGAAAAAATAAAAAAAAAATTCAAAAAAAAAAATTTTCAAAAAAAATTCAAAAAAAAATCGCAAAAAATTTTTTCGAAAAAATGAAAAAAAATCTCAAAAAAAATAAAAAAAAATCGAAAAAAAAATTTTTCGAAAAAATAAAAAAAATTTCAAAAAAAATTTTAAAAAAAATTTCAAAAAAAAATTGAAAAAAAATTTCAAAAAAAATTCAAAAAAAATCGAAAAAAAAATTTTTCGAAAAAATAAAAAAAAATTTTTCAAAAAAAAATTGAAAAAAAAAATTCAAAAAAAAAATCGAAAAAAAAATTTTTCGAAAAAATAAAAAAAAAATTTCAAAAAAAATAAAAAAAAAAATTTCAAAAAAAAATTTCAAAAAAAATTCAAAAAAAAATCGAAAAAAAAATTTTTCGAAAAAATAAAAAAAAAATTTCAAAAAAAAATCAAAAAAAAATTTTTCAAAAAAAAAATTGAAAAAAAAAATTCAAAAAAAATTTAAAAAAAAATCGAAAAAAAAAATTTTCAAAAAAAAAATTGAAAAAAAAAATAAAAAAAAAATTTTCAAAAAAAAATTTCAAAAAAAATTTAAAAAAATTTTCAAAAAAAAATTTCAAAAAAAATTCAAAAAAAAAAATCGAAAAAAAAATTTTCGAAAAAATAAAAAAAAAATTCAAAAAAAAATCGAAAAAAAATTTTTTCGAAAAAATGAAAAAAAATCTCAAAAAAAATTCAAAAAAAAAATCGAAAAAAAAATTTTCGAAAAAATAAAAAAAAAATTCAAAAAAAAAATCGAAAAAAATTTTTTTCGAAAAAATGAAAAAAAATCTCGAAAAAAAATAAAAAAAAAATCGAAAAAAAAATTTTTCGAAAAAATAAAAAAAATTTCAAAAAAAATTTTAAAAAAAATTTCAAAAAAAAATTGAAAAAAAATTTCAAAAAAAATTCAAAAAAAAATGGAAAAAAAAATTTTTCGAAAAAATAAAAAAAAAATTTTCAAAAAAAAATTGAAAAAAAAATTTCAAAAAAAATTCAAAAAAAAATCGAAAAAAAAAAATTCGAAAAAATAAAAAAAAAATTTCAAAAAAAATAAAAAAAAAATCGAAAAAAAAATTTTCGAAAAAATAAAAAAAAAATTCAAAAAAAAAATCGAAAAAAAATTTTTTCGAAAAAATAAAAAAAAATTTCAAAAAAAATTTAAAAAAAAATTTCAAAAAAAATTCAAAAAAAATCGAAAAAAAAATTTTTCGAAAAAATAAAAAAAAAATTTAAAAAAAAATAAAAAAAAAATCGAAAAAAAAAATTTTCGAAAAAATAAAAAAAAAATTTCAAAAAAAAATTTTTCAAAAAAAAAAATTGAAAAAAAGAATTCAAAAAAAATTTAAAAAAAAATCGAAAAAAAAAATTTTCAAAAAAAAATTGAAAAAAAAAATAAAAAAAAAAATTTTCAAAAAAAAATTTCAAAAAAAATTCAAAAAAAAAATCGAAAAAAAAACTTTTCGAAAAAATAAAAAAAAAATTTCAAAAAAAATTAAAAAAAAAATTTCAAAAAAAAATTGAAAAAAAATTTCAAAAAAAATTCAAAAAAAAATCGAAAAAAAAATTTTTCGAAAAAATAAAAAAAAAAATTTCAAAAAAAAAATTCAAAAAAAAATTCTAAAAAAATTCAAAAAAAAAATCGAAAAAAAAAAATTTTCGAAAAAATAAAAAAAAAATTTCAAAAAAAATTAAAAAAAAATTTTCAAAAAAAAATTGAAAAAAAATTTCAAAAAAAATTCAAAAAAAATCGAAAAAAAAAATTTTCGAAAAAATAAAAAAAAAAATTTCAAAAAAAAAATTCAAAAAAAAATTTCAAAAAAAATTCAAAAAAAAAATCGAAAAAAAAATTTTCGAAAAAATAAAAAAAAATTCAAAAAAAAATCGAAAAAATAAAAAAAAATCTCAAAAAAAATAAAAAAAAAATCGAAAAAAAATTTTTTCGAAAAAATAGAAAAAAAAATTCAAAAAAAAAATCAAAAAAAAAAAAATTTTCAAAAAAAAAATTTCAAAAAAAATTAAAAAAAAAATCGAAAAAAAAAAATTTTCAATGAAAATTCAAAAAAAAATCGAAAAAAAAAATTTCGAAAAAATAAAAAAAAAATTTCAAAAAAAATAAAAAAAAAATCGAAAAAAAAATTTTTCAAAAAAAAAAAAAAAAAAAAATTTCAAAAAAAAATTGAAAAAAAATTTCAAAAAAAATTCAAAAAAAATCGAAAAAAAAAATTTTCGAAAAAATAAAAAAAAAATTTCAAAAAAAAATCAAAAAAAAAAATTTCAAAAAAAAAATTCAAAAAAAAAATTGAAAAATAATTCAAAAAAAAAATCGAAAAAAAAAATTTTCGAAAAAATAAAAAAAAAATCAAAAAAAAAAATTTCAAAAAAAAAATTGAAAAAAAAAATCCAAAAGAAATTAAAAAAAAAATCGAAAAAAAAAATTTTCGAAAAAATAAAAAAAAAATTCAAAAAAAATAAAAAAAAAATTTTCAAAAAAAAATTTCAAAAAAAATTCAAAAAAAAAATCGAAAAAAAAATTTTCGAAAAAATAAAAAAAAAATTCAAAAAAAAAAATTTTCAAAAAAAATTCAAAAAAAAATCGAAAAAAAATTTTTCGAAAAAATGAAAAAAAATCTCAAAAAAAATAAAAAAAAAATCGAAAAAAAAATCGAAAAAAAAATCGAAAAAAAAATTTTCGAAAAAATAAAAAAAAAATTCAAAAAAAAATCGAAAAAATAAAAAAAATCTCAAAAAAAATAAAAAAAAAATCGAAAAAATAGAAAAAAAAATTCAAAAAAAAAATCAAAAAAAAAATTTTCAAAAAAAAAATTTCTAAAAAAAATTCAAAAAAAAAAATTTCAAAAAAAATTCAAAAAAAAAATTTCAAAAAAAAAATCAAAAAAAAATTTTCAAAAAAAAAATTGAAAAAAAAATTTCAAAAAAAATTCAAAAAAAAATCGAAAAAAAAAAATTTTCAATAAAAATTCAAAAAAAAATCGAAAAAAATTTTTTTCGAAAAAATAGAAAAAAAATTCAAAAAAAAAAAATTTCAAAAAAAATTCAATAAAAAATCGAAAAAAAAATTTTCGAAAAAATAAAAAAAAAATTCAAAGAAAAAATCGAAAAAAAAATTTTTCGAAAAAATGAAAAAAAATCTCAAAAAAAATAAAAAAAAAAACGAAAAAAAAATTTTTCGAAAAAATAAAAAAAAATTTCAAAAAAAATTTTTAAAAAAATTTCAAAAAAAAAATTGAAAAAAAATTTCAAAAAAAATTCAAAAAAAAATCGAAAAAAAAAATTTTCGAAAAAATAAAAAAAAAATTTTCAAAAAAAAATTGAAAAAAAATTTCGAAAAAAATTCAAAAAAAAAATCGAAAAAAAAATTTTTCGAAAAAATAAAAAAAAAATTTCAAAAAAAATAAAAAAAAAATTTCAAAAAAAAATTTCAAAAAAAATTCAAAAAAAAATCGAAAAAAAAATTTTCGAAAAAATAAAAAAAAAAATCAAAAAAAAAATCGAAAAAAATTTTTTCGAAAAAATAAAAAAAAAATTCAAAAAAAAAATCGAAAAAAAAAATTTTCGAAAAAATAAAAAAAAAATCTCAAAAAAAATAAAAAAAAATTTTTCGAAAAAATAAAAAAAAAATTTCAAAAAAAAATTCAAAAAAAAAATTCTAAAAAAATTCAAAAAAAAAATCGAAAAAAAAAATTTTCGAAAAAATAAAAAAAAAAATTCAAAAAAAATTTAAAAAAAATTTTCAAAAAAAAATTGAAAAAAAATTTCAAAAAAAATTCAAAAAAAAAAATTTCAAAAAAAAAAAAAAATTTCAAAAAAAAAATCAAAAAAAAATTTTCAAAAAAAAAATTGAAAAAAAAATTTCAAAAAAAATTCAAAAAAAATCGAAAAAAAAAATTTTCAATAAAAATTCAAAAAAAATCGAAAAAAAAAATTTCGAAAAAATAAAAAAAAAATTTCAAAAAAAATAAAAAAAAAATCGAAAAAAAAATTTTTCAAAAAAAAATAAAAAAAAATTTTTCAAAAAAAAATTGAAAAAAAATTTCAAAAAAAATTCAAAAAAAATCGAAAAAAAAAATTTTCGAAAAAATAAAAAAAAAATTTCAAAAAAAAATCAAAAAAAAAATTTTCAAAAAAAAAATTCAAAAAAAAAATTGAAAAATAATTCAAAAAAAAATCGAAAAAAAAAATTTTCGAAAAAATAAAAAAAAATTCAAAAAAAAAAATTTCAAAAAAAAAATTGAAAAAAAAATCCAAAAGAAATTCAAAAAAAAATCGAAAAAAAAAATTTTCGAAAAAATTTCAAAAAAAAATCGAAAAAATTTTTTTCGAAAAAATGAAAAAAAATCTCAAAAAAAATAAAAAAAAAATCGAAAAAAAAATTTTTCGAAAAAATAAAAAAAATTTCAAAAAAAATTTTAAAAAAAATTTCAAAAAAAAATTGGAAAAAAATTTCAAAAAAAATTCAAAAAAAAAATCGAAAAAAAAATTTTCGAAAAAATAAAAAAAAATTCAAAAAAAAAAATTTTCAAAAAAAATTCAAAAAAAAATCGAAAAATTTTTTTTCGAAAAAATGAAAAAAAATCTCAAAAAAAATAAAAAAAAAATCGAAAAAAAAATTTTTCGAAAAAATAAAAAAAATTTCAAAAAAAATTTTAAAAAAAATTTCAAAAAAAAATTGGAAAAAAATTTCAAAAAAAATTCAAAAAAAAATCGAAAAAAAAAATTTTCGAAAAAATAAAAAAAAAATTTTCAAAAAAAAATAAAAAAAAAATTTCAAAAAAAATTAAAAAAAAATCGAAAAAAAAATTTTCGAAAAAATAAAAAAAAAATTCAAAAAAAAATCGAAAAAATGAAAAAAAATCTCAAAAAAAATAAAAAAAAAATCGAAAAAAAAATTTTTCGAAAAAATAAAAAAAAATTTCAAAAAAAATTAAAAAAAAAATTTCAAAAAAAAATTCAAAAAAAAATCGAAAAAAAAATTTTTCGAAAAAATAAAAAAAAAATTTAAAAAAAAATAAAAAAAAAATCGAAAAAAAAAATTTCAAAAAAAAATAAAAAAAAAATTTTTCAAAAAAAAAATTGAAAAAAAAAATTCAAAAAAAATTAGAAAAAAAATCGAAAAAAAAAATTTTCAAAAAAAAAATTGAAAAATAAAATAAAAAAAAAAATTTTCAAAAAAAAATTTCAAAAAAAATTCAAAAAAAAAAATCGAAAAAAATTTTTACGAAAAAATAAAAAAAAAATTCAAAAAAAAAATCGAAAAAAAAATTTTTCGAAAAAATAAAAAAAAATCTCAAAAAAAATAAAAAAAAAATTTTCGAAAAAATAAAAAAAAAATTCAAAAAAAAATCGAAAAAATAAAAAAAAATCTCAAAAAAAATTAAAAAAAATCGAAAAAAATTTTTTTCGAAAAAATAGAAAAAAAAATTCAAAAAAAAAATAAAAAAAAAAATTTTCAAAAAAAAAATTTCAAAAAAAATTCAAAAAAAAATCGAAAAAAAAAAATTTTCAATGAAAATTCAAAAAAAAATCGAAAAAATAAAAAAAAAATTTCAAAAAAAATAAAAAAAAAATCGAAAAAAAAATTTTTTAAAAAAAAAATAAAAAAAAAATTATCAAAAAAAAATTGAAAAAAAATTTCAAAAAAAATTCAAAAAAAATCGAAAAAAAAAATTTTCGAAAAAATAAAAAAAAAATTTCAAAAAAAAATCAAAAAGAAAAATTTTCAAAAAAAAAATTCAAAAAAAAAATTGAAAAATAATTCAAAAAAAAAATCGAAAAAAAAAATTTTCGAAAAAATAAAAAAAAAATCAAAAAAAAAAAATTTCAAAATTGAAAAAAAAAATCCGAAAGAAATTAAAAAAAAAATCGAAAAAAAAAATTTTCGAAAAAATAAAAAAAAAATTCAAAAAAAATAAAAAAAAAATTTTCAAAAAAAAATTTCAAAAAAAATTCAAAAAAAAAATCGAAAAAAAATTTTTCAAAAATAAAAAAAAATTCAAAAAAAAAATTTTCAAAAAAAATTCAAAAAAAAATCGAAAAAATTTTTTTCGAAAAAATGAAAAAAAATCTCAAAAAAAATTTAAAAAAAATCGAAAAAAAAATTTTTCGAAAAAATAAAAAAAATTTAAAAAAAAATTTAAAAAAAAATTTCAAAAAAAAATTGAAAAAAAATTTCAAAAAAAAAAATTTCAAAAAAAAAAAAAAAAAAATTTCAAAAAAAAAATCAAAAAAAAAATTTCAAAAAAAAAATTGAAAAAAAAATTTCAAAAAAAATTCAAAAAAAAATCGAAAAAAAAAAATTTTCAATGAAAATTCAAAAAAAAATCGAAAAAAAAAAATTTCGAAAAAATAAAAAAAAAATTTCAAAAAAAATAAAAAAAAAATCGAAAAAAAAATTTTTCAAAAAAAAATAAAAAAAAATTTTTCAAAAAAAAATTGAAAAAAAATTTCAAAAAAAATTCAAAAAAAATCGAAAAAAAAAATTTTCGAAAAAATAAAAAAAAAATTTCAAAAAAAAATCAAAAAAAAAATTTTCAAAAAAAAAATTCAAAAAAAAAATTGAAAAATAATTCAAAAAAAAATCGAAAAAAAAAATTTTCGAAAAAATAAAAAAAAATTCAAAAAAAAAAATTTCAAAAAAAAAAATTGAAAAAAAAATCCAAAAGAAATTCAAAAAAAAATCGAAAAAAAAAATTTTCGAAAAAATTTCAAAAAAAAATCGAAAAAATTTTTTTCGAAAAAATGAAAAAAAATCTCAAAAAAAATAAAAAAAAAATCGAAAAAAAAATTTTTCGAAAAAATAAAAAAAATTTCAAAAAAAATTTTAAAAAAAATTTCAAAAAAAAATTGGAAAAAAATTTCAAAAAAAATTCAAAAAAAAAATCGAAAAAAAAATTTTCGAAAAAATAAAAAAAAATTCAAAAAAAAAATTTTTCAAAAAAAATTCAAAAAAAAATCGAAAAAATTTTTTTCGAAAAAATGAAAAAAAATCTCAAAAAAAATAAAAAAAAAATCGAAAAAAAAATTTTTCGAAAAAATAAAAAAAATTTCAAAAAAAATTTTAAAAAAAATTTCAAAAAAAAATTGGAAAAAAATTTCAAAAAAAATTCAAAAAAAAATCGAAAAAAAAAATTTTCGAAAAAATAAAAAAAAAATTTTCAAAAAAAAATAAAAAAAAAATTTCAAAAAAAATTAAAAAAAAATCGAAAAAAAAATTTTCGAAAAAATAAAAAAAAAATTCAAAAAAAAATCGAAAAAATGAAAAAAAATCTCAAAAAAAATAAAAAAAAAATCGAAAAAAAAATTTTTCGAAAAAATAAAAAAAAATTTCAAAAAAAATTAAAAAAAAAATTTCAAAAAAAAATTCAAAAAAAAATCGAAAAAAAAATTTTTCGAAAAAATAAAAAAAAAATTTAAAAAAAAATAAAAAAAAAATCGAAAAAAAAAATTTCAAAAAAAAATAAAAAAAAAATTTTTCAAAAAAAAAATTGAAAAAAAAAATTCAAAAAAAATTAGAAAAAAAATCGAAAAAAAAAATTTTCAAAAAAAAAATTGAAAAATAAAATAAAAAAAAAAATTTTCAAAAAAAAATTTCAAAAAAAATTCAAAAAAAAAAATCGAAAAAAATTTTTACGAAAAAATAAAAAAAAAATTCAAAAAAAAAATCGAAAAAAAATTTTTTCGAAAAAATAAAAAAAAATCTCAAAAAAAATAAAAAAAAAATTTTCGAAAAAATAAAAAAAAAATTCAAAAAAAAATCGAAAAAATAAAAAAAAATCTCAAAAAAAATTAAAAAAAATCGAAAAAAATTTTTTTCGAAAAAATAGAAAAAAAAATTCAAAAAAAAAATAAAAAAAAAAATTTTCAAAAAAAAAATTTCAAAAAAAATTCAAAAAAAAATCGAAAAAAAAAAATTTTCAATGAAAATTCAAAAAAAAATCGAAAAAATAAAAAAAAAATTTCAAAAAAAATAAAAAAAAAATCGAAAAAAAAATTTTTTAAAAAAAAAATAAAAAAAAAATTATCAAAAAAAAATTGAAAAAAAATTTCAAAAAAAATTCAAAAAAAATCGAAAAAAAAAATTTTCGAAAAAATAAAAAAAAAATTTCAAAAAAAAATCAAAAAGAAAAATTTTCAAAAAAAAAATTCAAAAAAAAAATTGAAAAATAATTCAAAAAAAAAATCGAAAAAAAAAATTTTCGAAAAAATAAAAAAAAAATCAAAAAAAAAAAATTTCAAAATTGAAAAAAAAAATCCGAAAGAAATTAAAAAAAAAATCGAAAAAAAAAATTTTCGAAAAAATAAAAAAAAAATTCAAAAAAAATAAAAAAAAAATTTTCAAAAAAAAATTTCAAAAAAAATTCAAAAAAAAAATCGAAAAAAAATTTTTCAAAAATAAAAAAAAATTCAAAAAAAAAATTTTCAAAAAAAATTCAAAAAAAAATCGAAAAAATTTTTTTCGAAAAAATGAAAAAAAATCTCAAAAAAAATTTTAAAAAAATCGAAAAAAAAATTTTTCGAAAAAATAAAAAAAATTTAAAAAAAAATTTAAAAAAAAATTTCAAAAAAAAATTGAAAAAAAATTTCAAAAAAAAAAATTTCAAAAAAAAAAAAAAAAAAATTTCAAAAAAAAAATCAAAAAAAAAATTTCAAAAAAAAAATTGAAAAAAAAATTTCAAAAAAAATTCAAAAAAAAATCGAAAAAAAAAAATTTTCAATGAAAATTCAAAAAAAAATCGAAAAAAAAAAATTTCGAAAAAATAAAAAAAAAATTTCAAAAAAAATAAAAAAAAAATCGAAAAAAAAATTTTTCAAAAAAAAAATAAAAAAAAAATTTTCAAAAAAAAATTGAAAAAAAATTTCAAAAAAAATTCAAAAAAAATCGAAAAAAAAAATTTTCGAAAAAATAAAAAAAAAATTTCAAAAAAAAATCAAAAAAAAAATTTTCAAAAAAAAAATTCAAAAAAAAAATTGAAAAATAATTAAAAAAAAAAATCGAAAAAAAAATTTTTCGAAAAAATAAAAAAAAAATCAAAAAAAAAAATTTCAAAAAAAAAATTGAAAAAAAAAATCCAAAAGAAATTAAAAAAAAATCGAAAAAAAAAATTTTCGAAAAAATAAAAAAAAAATTCAAAAAAATAAAAAAAAAATTTTCAAAAAAAAATTTCAAAAAAAATTCAAAAAAAAAAATCGAAAAAAAAATTTTCGAAAAAATAAAAAAAAAATTCAAAAAAAAAATTTTCAAAAAAAATTCAAAAAAAAATCGAAAAAAAAATTTTCGAAAAAATGAAAAAAAATCTCAAAAAAAATAAAAAAAAAATCGAAAAAAAAATTTTTCGAAAAAATAAAAAAAATTTCAAAAAAAATTTTAAAAAAAATTTCAAAAAAAAATTGAAAAAAAATTTCAAAAAAAATTCAAAAAAAAAATCGAAAAAAAAAATTTTCGAAAAAATAAAAAAAAAATTTAAAAAAAAATTAAAAAAAAAATCGAGAAAAAAATTTTTCGAAAAAATAAAAAAAAAATTTCAAAAAAAAATCAAAAAAAAAATTTTCAAAAAAAAATTCAAAAAAAAAATTGAAAAATAATTCAAAAAAAAAATCGAAAAAAAAAATTTTCGAAAAAATAAAAAAAAAATCAAAAAAAAAAATTTCAAAAAAAAAATTGAAAAAAAAAATCCAAAAGAAATTAAAAAAAAAATCGAAAAAAAAATTTTTCGAAAAAATAAAAAAAAAATTCAAAAAAAATAAAAAAAAAATTTTCAAAAAAAAATTTCAAAAAAAATTCAAAAAAAAAAATCGAAAAAAAAATTTTCGAAAAAATAAAAAAAAAAATTCAAAAAAAAAAATTTTCAAAAAAAATTCAAAAAAAAATCGAAAAAAGAATTTTCGAAAAAATGAAAAAAAATCTCAAAAAAAATAAAAAAAAAATCGAAAAAAAAATTTTTCGAAAAAATAAAAAAAATTTCAAAAAAAATTTTAAAAAAAATTTCAAAAAAAAATTGAAAAAAAATTTCAAAAAAAATTCAAAAAAAAAATCGAAAAAAAAAATTTTCGAAAAAATAAAAAAAAAAATTCAAAAAAAATAAAAAAAAAATTTTCAAAAAAAAATTGAAAAAAAAATTTCAAAAAAAATTCAAAAAAAAATCGAAAAAAAAATTTTCAATAAAAATTCAAAAAAAAATCGAAAAAAAATTTTTTCGAAAAAATAAAAAAAAAATTTAAAAAAAAATAAAAAAAAAAATCGAAAAAAAAAATTTTCGAAAAAATAAAAGAAAAAATTTCAAAAAAAAATCAAAAAAAAATTCAAAAAAAAAAATTCAAAAAAAATTAAAAAAAAAATCGAAAAAAAAAATTTTCAAAAAAAAAATTGAAAAAAAAAAAAAAAAAAAATTTTCAAAAAAAAATCCAAAAAAAAATTCAAAAAAAAAATCGAAAAAAATTTTTTCGAAAATATAAAAAAAAATTAAAAAAAAAATCGAAAAAAAAAATTTTCGAAAAAATAAAAAAAAAATCTCAAAAAAAATCGAAAAAAAATTTTTCGAAAAAATAAAAAAAAAATTCAAAAAAAAAATCGAAAAAATAAAAAAAAATAAAAAAAAAATAAAAAAAAAATCGAAAAAATAGAAAAAAAAATTCAAAAAAAAAATCAAAAAAAAAATTTTCAAAAAAAAAATTTCAAAAAAAATTCAAAAAAAAAAATTTCAAAAAAAATTCAAAAAAAAAAATTTCAAAAAAAAAATCAAAAAAAAATTTTCAAAAAAAAAATTGAAAAAAAAATTTCAAAAAAAATTCAAAAAAAAATCGAAAAAAAAAATTTTCAATAAAAATTCAAAAAAAAATCGAAAAAAATTTTTTTCGAAAAAATAGAAAAAAAATTCAAAAAAAAAAATTTTCAAAAAAAATTCAATAAAAAATCGAAAAAAAAATTTTCGAAAAAATAAAAAAAAATTCAAAAAAAAAATCGAAAAAAATTTTTTTCGAAAAAATAGAAAAAAAATTCAAAAAAAAAAATTTTCAAAAAAAATTCAAAAAAAAATCGAAAAAAAAATCGAAAAAAAATAAAAAAAAAATTCAAAAAAAAAATCGAAAAAATTTTTTTTCGAAAAAATGAAAAAAAATCTCAAAAAAAATAAAAAAAAGATCGAAAAAAAAATTTTTCGAAAAAATAAAAAAAAATTTCAAAAAAAATTTAAAAAAAAATTTCAAAAAAAAATTGAAAAAAAATTTCAAAAAAAATTCAAAAAAAAATCGAAAAAAAAAATTTTCGAAAAAATAAAAAAAAAATTTTCAAAAAAAAATTGAAAAAAAATTTCGAAAAAAATTCAAAAAAAAAATCGAAAAAAAAATTTTTCGAAAAAATAAAAAAAAATTTCAAAAAAAATAAAAAAAAAAATTTCAAAAAAAAATTTCAAAAAAAATTCAAAAAAAAATCGAAAAAAAAATTTTCGAAAAAATAAAAAAAAAATTCAAAAAAAAAATCGAAAAAAAATTTTTCGAAAAAATAAAAAAAAAATTCAAAAAAAAAATCGAAAAAAAAAATTTTCGAAAAAATAAAAAAAAAATCTCAAAAAAAATAAAAAAAAATTTTTCGAAAAAATAAAAAAAAAATTTCAAAAAAAAAATTCAAAAAAAAAATTCTAAAAAAATTCAAAAAAAAAAATCGAAAAAAAAAATTTTCGAAAAAATAAAAAAAAAATTTCAAAAAAAATTAAAAAAAAAATTTTCAAAAAAAAATTGAAAAAAAAATTGAAAAAAAATTCAAAAAAAAAAATTTCAAAAAAAAAAAAAAATTTCAAAAAAAAAATCAAAAAAAAATTTTCAAAAAAAAAATTGAAAAAAAAATTTCAAAAAAAATTCAAAAAAAAATCGAAAAAAAAAATTTTCAATAAAAATTCAAAAAAAATGGAAAAAAAAAATTTCGAAAAAATAAAAAAAAAAATTTCAAAAAAAAATTGAAAAAAAATTTCAAAAAAAATTAAAAAAAAATCGAAAAAAAAAATTTTAGAAAAAATAAAAAAAAAATTTCAAAAAAAAATCAAAAAAAAAATTTTCAAAAAAAAAATTCAAAAAAAAAATTGAAAAATAATTCAAAAAAAAAATCGAAAAAAAAAATTTTCGAAAAAATAAAAAAAAAATCAAAAAAAAAAATTTCAAAAAAAAAATTGAAAAAAAAAATCCAAAAGAAATTCAAAAAAAAATCGAAAAAAAAAATTTTCGAAAAAATAAAAAAAAAAATTCAAAAGAAATAAAAAAAAATTTTCAAAAAAAAATTTCAAAAAAAATTCAAAAAAAAAATCGAAAAAAAATTTTTCGGAAAAATAAAAAAAAAATTCAAAAAAAAAAATTTTCAAAAAAAATTAAAAAAAAAACCGAAAAAAAAATTTTTCGAAAAAATAAAAAAAAAATTCAAAAAAAATAAAAAAAAAATTTTCAAAAAAAAATTTCAAAAAAAAATCGAAAAAAAAATTTTCGAAAAAATAAAAAAAAAATTCAAAAAAAAAAATTTTCAAAAAAAATTCAAAAAAAAATCGAAAAAATTTTTTTCGAAAAAATGAAAAAAAATCTCAAAAAAAATAAAAAAAAAATCGAAAAAAAAATTTTTCGAAAAAATAAAAAAAATTTCAAAAAAAATTTTAAAAAAAATTTCAAAAAAAAATTGGAAAAAAATTTCAAAAAAAATTCAAAAAAAAATCGAAAAAAAAAATTTTCGAAAAAATAAAAAAAAAATTTTCAAAAAAAAATAAAAAAAAAATTTCAAAAAAAATCGAAAAAAATTTTTTTCGAAAAAATGAAAAAAAATCTCAAAAAAAATAAAAAAAAAATCGAAAAAAAATTTTTTCGAAAAAATAAAAAAAAATTTCAAAAAAAATTTAAA
>OX101810.2:35410508-35464008 GCA_944452925.2 Chrysolina oricalcia | reverse complement strand
AAAAATTTCAAAAAAAATTAAAAAAAAAATTTCAAAAAAAATTCAAAAAAAAATTTTTCAAAAAAAAAATTGAAAAAAAAAATAAAAAAAAAATTTTCAAAAAAAAATTTCAAAAAAAATTCAAAAAAAAAATCGAAAAAAATTTTTTCGAAAAAATAAAAAAAAAAAATCAAAAAAAAAATCGAAAAAAAAAGTTTTCGAAAAAATAAAAAAAAAATCTCAAAAAAAATAAAAAAAAAATTTTCGAAAAAAGAAAAAAAAAATTTCAAAAAAAAAATTCAAAAAAAAAATTCTAAAAAAATTCAAAAAAAAAAATCGAAAAAAAAAATTTTCGAAAAAATAAAAAAAAAATTTCAAAAAAAATAAAAAAAAAATTTTCAAAAAAAAATTGAAAAAAAATTTCAAAAAAAATTCAAAAAAAAAATCGAAAAAAAAAATTTTCGAAAAAATAAAAAAAAAAATTTCAAAAAAAATATTCAAAAAAAAATTCTGAAAAAATTCAAAAAAAAAATCGAAAAAAAAAAAATTTTCGAAAAAATAAAAAAAAAATTTCAAAAAAAATTTTAAAAAAATTTTCAAAAAAAAATTGAAAAAAAATTTCAAAAAAAATTCAAAAAAAAATCGAAAAAAATAATTTTCGAAAAAATAAAAAAAAAAATTTCAAAAAAAAAATTCAAAAAAAAATTTCAAAAAAAATTCAAAAAAAAAATCGAAAAAAAAATTTTCGAAAAAATAAAAAAAAAATCAAAAAAAAAATCGAAAAAATAAAAAAAAATCTCAAAAAAAATAAAAAAAAAATCGAAAAAAAAATTTTTCGAAAAAATAGAAAAAAAAATTCAAAAAAAAAATTTTCAAAAAAAAATTTCAAAAAAAATTCAAAAAAAAAAATTTCAAAAAAAAAAAAAAAAAATTTCAAAAAAAAATCAAAAAAAAATTTTCAAAAAAAAATTGAAAAAAAAATTTTTCGAAAAAATAGAAAAAAAAATTCAAAAAAAAAATTTTCAAAAAAAAATTTCAAAAAAAATTCAAAAAAAAAAATTTAAAAAAAAAAAAAAAAAAAATTTCAAAAAAAAAATCAAAAAAAAATTTTCAAAAAAAAATTCAAAAAAAAATCGAAAAAAAAAATTTTTCGAAAAAATAAAAAAAAAATTTTCAAAAAAAAATTGAAAAAAAATTCAAAAAAAAAATCGAAAAAAAAATTTTTCGAAAAAATAAAAAAAAAAATTTCAAAAAAAATTAAAAAAAAAATTTCAAAAAAAAATTTCAAAAAAAATTCAAAAAAAAATCTAAAAAAAATTTTTTCGAAAAAATAAAAAAAAAATTTCAAAAAAAAATCAAAAAAAATTTTTCAAAAAAAAAATTGAAAAAAAAAATTCAAAAAAAATTAAAAAAAAAATCGAAAAAAAAAAATTTCGAAAAAAAAATAAAAAAAAAATTTTCAAAAAAAATTTTCAAAAAAAAATTTCTAAAAAAATTTAAAAAAAATTTTCAAAAAAAAATTTCAAAAAAAATTCAAAAAAAAAATCGAAAAAAAAATTTTCGAAAAAATAAAAAAAAAATTCAAAAAAAAAATCGAAAAAAAAATTTTTCGAAAAAATGAAAAAAAATCTCAAAAAAAATTCAAAAAAAAAATCGAAAAAAAAATTTTCGAAAAAATAAAAAAAAAATTCAAAAAAAAAATCGAAAAAAAATTTTTTCGAAAAAATGAAAAAAAATCTCAAAAAAAATTTTAAAAAAATCGAAAAAAAATTTTTTCGAAAAAATAAAAAAAATTTCAAAAAAAATTTTTAAAAAAAATTTCAAAAAAAAATTGAAAAAAAATTTCAAAAAAAATTCAAAAAAAATGGAAAAAAAAAATTTTCGAAAAAATAAAAAAAAAATTTTCAAAAAAAAATTTCAAAAAAAAATCAAAAAAAAATTTTTCAAAAAAAAAATGAAAAAAAAAATTCCAAAAAAATTTAAAAAAAAATCGAAAAAAAAAATTTTCGAAAAAAAAATTGAAAAAAAAATAAAAAAAAAAATTTTCAAAAAAAAATTTCAAAAAAAATTCAAAAAAAAAATCGAAAAAAATTTTTTCGAAAAAATAAAAAAAAAATCAAAAAAAAAATCGAAAAAAAAAGTTTTCGAAAAAATAAAAAAAAAATAAAAAAAAAATAAAAAAAAAATTTTCGAAAAAATAAAAAAAAAATTTCAAAAAAAAAATTCAAAAAAAAATTCTAAAAAAATTCAAAAAAAAAAATCGAAAAAAAAAATTTTCGAAAAAATAAAAAAAAAATTTCAAAAAAAATTAAAAAAAAATTTTCAAAAAAAAATTGAAAAAAAATTTCAAAAAAAATTCAAAAAAAAAATCGAAAAAAAAAATTTTCGAAAAAATAAAAAAAAAATTCAAAAAAAAAATCGAAAAAACAAATTTTCGAAAAAATGAAAAAAAATCTCAAAAAAAATTTAAAAAAAATCGAAAAAAAAATTTTTCGAAAAAATAAAAAAAATTTCAAAAAAAATTTTAAAAAAAATTTCAAAAAAAAATTGAAAAAAAATTTCAAAAAAAATTCAAAAAAAAATGGAAAAAAAAAATTTTCGAAAAAATAAAAAAAAAAATTTCAAAAAAAAATTGAAAAAAAAATTTCAAAAAAAATTCAAAAAAAAAATCGAAAAAAATTTTTTTCGAAAAAATAAAAAAAAATTTAAAAAAAAAATAAAAAAAAAATCGAAAAAAAAAATTTTCGAAAAAATAAAAAAAAAAATTTCAAAAAAAAATCAAAAAAAAATTTTTCAAAAAAAAAATTGAAAAAAAAAATTCCAAAAAAATTTAAAAAAAAATCGAAAAAAAAAATTTTCAAAAAAAAAATTGAAAAAAAAAATTAAAAAAAAAATTTTCAAAAAAAAATTTCAAAAAAAATTCAAAAAAAAAATCGAAAAAAATTTTTTCGAAAAAATAAAAAAAAAAATCAAAAAAAAAATCGAAAAAAAAAGTTTCCGAAAAAATAAAAAAAAAATCTCAAAAAAAATAAAAAAAAAATTTTCGAAAAAATAAAAAAAAAATTCAAAAAAAATAAAAAAAAATCGAAAAAAAAAATTTCGAAAAAATAAAAAAAAAATTCAAAAAAAAAATCGAAAAAAAAATTTTTCGAAAAAATAAAAAAAAATTTCAAAAAAAATTAAAAAAAAAATTTCAAAAAAAATTCAAAAAAAAATTTTTCAAAAAAAAAATTGAAAAAAAAAATTCAAAAAAAATTAAAAAAAAAATCGAAAAAAAAAATTTTCAAAAAAAAAATTGAAAAAAAAAATAAAAAAAAAAATTTTCAAAAAAAAATTTCAAAAAAAATTCAAAAAAAAAATGGAAAAAAATTTTTTCGAAAAAATAAAAAAAAAAATCAAAAAAAAAATCGAAAAAAAAAGTTTTCGAAAAAATAAAAAAAAAATCTCAAAAAAAATAAAAAAAAAATTTTCGAAAAAATAAAAAAAAAATTTCAAAAAAAAAATTCAAAAAAAAAATTCTAAAAAAATTCAAAAAAAAAAATCGAAAAAAAAAATTTTCGAAAAAATAAAAAAAAAATTTCAAAAAAAATAAAAAAAAAATTTTCAAAAAAAAATTGAAAAAAAATTTCAAAAAAAATTCAAAAAAAAAATCGAAAAAAAAAATTTTCGAAAAAATAAAAAAAAAAATTTCAAAAAAAATATTCAAAAAAAAATTCTAAAAAAAAAAAATTTCAAAAAAAATTTAAAAAAAATTTTCAAAAAAAAATTGAAAAAAAATTTCAAAAAAAATTCAAAAAAAAATCGAAAAAAAAAATTTTCGAAAAAATAAAAAAAAAAATTTCAAAAAAAAAATTCAAAAAAAAATTTCAAAAAAAATTCAAAAAAAAAATCGAAAAAAAAATTTTCGAAAAAATAAAAAAAAAATTCAAAAAAAAAATCGAAAAAATAAAAAAAAATCTCAAAAAAAATAAAAAAAAAATCGAAAAAAAAATTTTTCGAAAAAATAGAAAAAAAAATTCAAAAAAAAAAATTTTCAAAAAAAAATTTCAAAAAAAATTCAAAAAAAAAAATTTCAAAAAAAAAAAAAAAAAAATTTCAAAAAAAAAATCAAAAAAAAATTTTCAAAAAAAAAATTGAAAAAAAAATTTCAAAAAAAATTCAAAAAAAAATCGAAAAAAAAAAATTTTCGAAAAAATAAAAAAAAAAAATTCAAAAAAAAATTGAAAAAAAATTCAAAAAAAAAATCGAAAAAAAAATTTTTCGAAAAAATAAAAAAAAAAATTTCAAAAAAAATTAAAAAAAAAATTTCAAAAAAAAATTTCAAAAAAAATTCAAAAAAAAATCGAAAAAAAATTTTTTCGAAAAAATAAAAAAAAAATCAAAAAAAAATCAAAAAAAATTTTTCAAAAAAAAAATTGAAAAAAAAAAATTCAAAAAAAATTAAAAAAAAAATCGAAAAAAAAAATTTTCGAAAAAATAAAAAAAAAATTTCAAAAAAAATAAAAAAAAAATTTTCAAAAAAAAATTGAAAAAAAATTTCAAAAAAAATTCAAAAAAAAAATCGAAAAAAAAAATTTTCGAAAAAATAAAAAAAAAAATTTCAAAAAAAATATTCAAAAAAAAATTCTAAAAAAAAAAAATTTCAAAAAAAATTTAAAAAAAATTTTCAAAAAAAAATTGAAAAAAAATTTCAAAAAAAATTCAAAAAAAAATCGAAAAAAAAAATTTTCGAAAAAATAAAAAAAAAAATTTCAAAAAAAAAATTCAAAAAAAAATTTCAAAAAAAATTCAAAAAAAAAATCGAAAAAAAAATTTTCGAAAAAATAAAAAAAAAATTCAAAAAAAAAATCGAAAAAATAAAAAAAAATCTCAAAAAAAATAAAAAAAAAATCGAAAAAAAAATTTTTCGAAAAAATAGAAAAAAAAATTCAAAAAAAAAAATTTTCAAAAAAAAATTTCAAAAATAATTCAAAAAAAAAAATTTCAAAAAAAAAAAAAAAAAAAATTTCAAAAAAAAAATCAAAAAAAAATTTTCAAAAAAAAAATTGAAAAAAAAATTTCAAAAAAAATTCAAAAAAAAATCGAAAAAAAAAAATTTTCGAAAAAATAAAAAAAAAAAATTCAAAAAAAAATTGAAAAAAAATTCAAAAAAAAAATCGAAAAAAAAATTTTTCGAAAAAATAAAAAAAAAAATTTCAAAAAAAATTAAAAAAAAAATTTCAAAAAAAAATTTCAAAAAAAATTCAAAAAAAAATCGAAAAAAAATTTTTTCGAAAAAATAAAAAAAAAATCAAAAAAAAATCAAAAAAAATTTTTCAAAAAAAAAATTGAAAAAAAAAAATTCAAAAAAAATTAAAAAAAAAATCGAAAAAAAAAATTTTCAAAAAAAAAATTGAAAAAAAAAATAAAAAAAAAATTTTCAAAAAAAAATTTCTAAAAAAATTTAAAAAAAATTTTCAAAAAAAAATTTCAAAAAAAATTCAAAAAAAAAATCGAAAAAAAAATTTTCGAAAAAATAAAAAAAAAATTCAAAAAAAAAATCGAAAAAATAATTTTTCGAAAAAATGAAAAAAAATCTCAAAAAAAATTCAAAAAAAAAATCGAAAAAAAAATTTTCGAAAAAATAAAAAAAAAATTCAAAAAAAAATCGAAAAAAAAATTTTTCGAAAAAATGAAAAAAAATCTCAAAAAAAATTTAAAAAAAATCGAAAAAAAATTTTTTCGAAAAAATAAAAAAAATTTCAAAAAAAATTTTTAAAAAAAATTTCAAAAAAAAATTGAAAAAAAATTTCAAAAAAAATTCAAAAAAAATGGAAAAAAAAAATTTTCGAAAAAATAAAAAAAAAATTTTCAAAAAAAAATTGAAAAAAAAATTTCAAAAAAAATTCAAAAAAAAATTTTCAATAAAAATTCAAAAAAAATCGAAAAAAAAAATTTCGAAAAAATAAAAAAAAAATTTCAAAAAAAATAAAAAAAAAATCGAAAAAAAAAATTTTCGAAAAAATAAAGAAAAAATTTTCAAAAAAAAATTGAAAAAAAATTCAAAAAAAAAATCGAAAAAAAAATTTTTCGAAAAAATAAAAAAAAAAATTTCAAAAAAAATTTAAAAAAAAATTTCAAAAAAAAAATTCAAAAAAAATTCAAAAAAAAATCGAAAAAAAATTTTTTCGAAAAAATAAAAAAAAAATTTCAAAAAAAAATCAAAAAAAATTTTTCAAAAAAAAAATTGAAAAAAAAAATTCAAAAAAAATTAAAAAAAAAATCGAAAAAAAAAATTTTCAAAAAAAAAATTGAAAAAAAAAATTAAAAAAAAAATTTCAAAAAAAAATTTCTAAAAAAATTTAAAAAAAATTTTCAAAAAAAAATTTCAAAAAAAATTCAAAAAAAAAATCGAAAAAAAAATTTTCGAAAAAATAAAAAAAAAATTCAAAAAAAAAATCGAAAAAAAAAATTTTCGAAAAAATGAAAAAAAATCTCAAAAAAATTCAAAAAAAAAATCGAAAAAAAAATTTTCGAAAAAATAAAAAAAAAATTCAAAAAAAAAATCGAAAAAAAAATTTTTCGAAAAAATGAAAAAAAATCTCAAAAAAAATTTAAAAAAAATCGAAAAAAAATTTTTTCGAAAAAATAAAAAAAATTTCAAAAAAAATTTTAAAAAAAATTTCAAAAAAAAATTGAAAAAAAATTTCAAAAAAAATTCAAAAAAAATGGAAAAAAAAAATTTTCGAAAAAATAAAAAAAAAAATTTCAAAAAAAAATTTCAAAAAAAAATCAAAAAAAAATTTTTCAAAAAAAAAATGAAAAAAAAAATTCCAAAAAAATTAAAAAAAAAATCGAAAAAAAAAATTTTCGAAAAAAAAAATTGAAAAAAAAATAAAAAAAAAAATTTTCAAAAAAAAATTTCAAAAAAAATTCAAAAAAAAAATCGAAAAAAATTTTTTCGAAAAAATAAAAAAAAAATCAAAAAAAAAATCGAAAAAAAAAGTTTTCGAAAAAATAAAAAAAAAATAAAAAAAAAAATAAAAAAAAAATTTTCGAAAAAATAAAAAAAAAATTTCAAAAAAAAAATTCAAAAAAAAATTCTAAAAAAATTCAAAAAAAAAAATCGAAAAAAAAAATTTTCGAAAAAATAAAAAAAAAATTCAAAAAAAAAATCGAAAAAAAAAATTTTCGAAAAAATGAAAAAAAATCTCAAAAAAAATTCAAAAAAAAAATCGAAAAAAAAATTTTCGAAAAAATAAAAAAAAAATTCAAAAAAAAAATCGAAAAAAAAATTTTTCGAAAAAATGAAAAAAAATCTCAAAAAAAATTTTAAAAAAATCGAAAAAAAATTTTTTCGAAAAAATAAAGAAAATTTCAAAAAAAATTTTAAAAAAAAATTTCAAAAAAAAATTGAAAAAAAATTTCAAAAAAAATTCAAAAAAAATGGAAAAAAAAAATTTTCGAAAAAATAAAAAAAAAAATTTCAAAAAAAAATTTCGAAAAAAAATCAAAAAAAAATTTTTCAAAAAAAAAATGAAAAAAAAAATTCCAAAAAAATTTAAAAAAAAATCGAAAAAAAAAATTTTCGAAAAAAAAATTGAAAAAAAAATAAAAAAAAAAATTTTCAAAAAAAAATTTCAAAAAAAATTCAAAAAAAAAATCGAAAAAAATTTTTTCGAAAAAATAAAAAAAAAATCAAAAAAAAAATCGAAAAAAAAAGTTTTCGAAAAAATAAAAAAAAAATAAAAAAAAAAATAAAAAAAAAATTTTCGAAAAAATAAAAAAAAAATTTCAAAAAAAAAATTCAAAAAAAAATTCTAAAAAAATTCAAAAAAAAAAATCGAAAAAAAAAATTTTCGAAAAAATAAAAAAAAAATTTCAAAAAAAATAAAAAAAAAATTTTCAAAAAAAAATTGAAAAAAAATTTCAAAAAAAATTCAAAAAAAAAATCGAAAAAAAAAATTTTCGAAAAAATAAAAAAAAAATTCAAAAAAAAAATCGAAAAAACAAATTTTCGAAAAAATGAAAAAAAATCTCAAAAAAAATTTAAAAAAAATCGAAAAAAAAATTTTTCGAAAAAATAAAAAAAATTTCAAAAAAAATTTTAAAAAAAATTTCAAAAAAAAATTGAAAAAAAATTTCAAAAAAAATTCAAAAAAAAATGGAAAAAAAAAATTTTCGAAAAAATAAAAAAAAAAATTTCAAAAAAAAATTGAAAAAAAAATTTCAAAAAAAATTCAAAAAAAAATCGAAAAAAAAAAATTTTCAATAAAAATTCAAAAAAAAATCGAAAAAAAAATTTCGAAAAAATAAAAAAAAAAATTCAAAAAAAATAAAAAAAAAATCGAAAAAAAAATTTTCGAAAAAATAAAAAAAAAATTCAAAAAAAAAATCGAAAAAAAAATTTTTCGAAAAAATAAAAAAAAATTTCAAAAAAAATTTTAAAAAAAATTTCAAAAAAAAATCAAAAAAAAATCGAAAAAATTTTTTTTCGAAAAAATAAAAAAAAATTTAAAAAAAAAATAAAAAAAAAATCGAAAAAAAAAATTTTCGAAAAAATAAAAAAAAAAATTTCAAAAAAAAATCAAAAAAAAATTTTTCAAAAAAAAAATTGAAAAAAAAAATTCCAAAAAAATTTAAAAAAAAATCGAAAAAAAAAATTTTCAAAAAAAAAATTGAAAAAAAAAATAAAAAAAAAAATTTTCAAAAAAAAATTTCAAAAAAAATTCAAAAAAAAAATCGAAAAAAATTTTTTCGAAAAAATAAAAAAAAAATCAAAAAAAAAATCGAAAAAAAAAGTTTTCGAAAAAATAAAAAAAAAATCTCAAAAAAAATAAAAAAAAAATTTTCGAAAAAATAAAAAAAAAATTCAAAAAAAATAAAAAAAAATCGAAAAAAAAATTTTCGAAAAAATAAAAAAAAAATTCAAAAAAAAAATCGAAAAAAAAATTTTTCGAAAAAATAAAAAAAAATTTCAAAAAAAATTTTAAAAAAAATTTCAAAAAAAATTCAAAAAAAAATTTTTCAAAAAAAAAATTGAAAAAAAAAATTCAAAAAAAATTAAAAAAAAAATCGAAAAAAAAAATTTTCAAAAAAAAAATTGAAAAAAAAAATAAAAAAAAAAATTTTCAAAAAAAAATTTCAAAAAAAATTCAAAAAAAAAATGGAAAAAAATTTTTTCGAAAAAATAAAAAAAAAAATCAAAAAAAAAATCGAAAAAAAAAGTTTTCGAAAAAATAAAAAAAAAATCTCAAAAAAAATAAAAAAAAAAATTTCGAAAAAATAAAAAAAAAATTTCAAAAAAAAAATTCAAAAAAAAATTCTAAAAAAATTCAAAAAAAAAAATCGAAAAAAAAAATTTTCGAAAAAATAAAAAAAAAATTTCAAAAAAAATAAAAAAAAAATTTTCAAAAAAAAATTGAAAAAAAATTTCAAAAAAAATTCAAAAAAAAAATCGAAAAAAAAAATTTTCGAAAAAATAAAAAAAAAAATTTCAAAAAAAATATTCAAAAAAAAATTCTAAAAAAAAAAAATTTTCGAAAAAATAAAAAAAAAATTTCAAAAAATATTTTAAAAAAATTTTCAAAAAAAAATTGAAAAAAAATTTCAAAAAAAATTCAAAAAAAAATCGAAAAAAAAAATTTTCGAAAAAATAAAAAAAAAAATTTCAAAAAAAAAATTCAAAAAAAAATTTCAAAAAAAATTCAAAAAAAAAATCGAAAAAAAAATTTTCGAAAAAATAAAAAAAAAATTCAAAAAAAAAATCGAAAAAATAAAAAAAAATCTCAAAAAAAATAAAAAAAAAATCGAAAAAAAAATTTTTCGAAAAAATAGAAAAAAAATTCAAAAAAAAAAAATTTCAAAAAAAATTCAAAAAAAAAAAATTTCAAAAAAAAAAAAAAAAATTTCAAAAAAAAAATCAAAAAAAAATTTTCAAAAATAAAATTGAAAAAAAAATTTCAAAAAAAATTCAAAAAAAAATCGAAAAAAAAAAATTTTCGAAAAAATAAAAAAAAAAATTTCAAAAAAAAATTGAAAAAAAATTCAAAAAAAAAATCGAAAAAAAAATTTTTCGAAAAAATAAAAAAAAAATTTCAAAAAAAATTTAAAAAAAAATTTCAAAAAAAAATTTCAAAAAAAATTCAAAAAAAAATCGAAAACAAATTTTTTCGAAAAAATAAAAAAAAAATCAAAAAAAATTTTTCAAAATAAAAATTGAAAAAAAAAATTCAAAAAAAATTAAAAAAAAAATCGAAAAAAAAAATTTTCAAAAAAAAAATTGAAAAAAAAAATAAAAAAAAAATTTTCAAAAAAAAATTTCTAAAAAAATTTAAAAAAAATTTTCAAAAAAAAATTTCAAAAAAAATTCAAAAAAAAAATCGAAAAAAAAATTTTCGAAAAAATAAAAAAAAAATTCAAAAAAAAAATCGAAAAAAAAAATTTTCGAAAAAATGAAAAAAAATCTCAAAAAAAATTCAAAAAAAAAATCGAAAAAAAATTTTTCGAAAAAATAAAAAAAAAATTCAAAAAAAAAATCGAAAAAAAAATTTTTCGAAAAAATGAAAAAAAATCTCAAAAAAAATTTAAAAAAAATCGAAAAAAAATTTTTTCGAAAAAATAAAAAAAATTTCAAAAAAAATTTTAAAAAAAAATTTCAAAAAAAAATTGAAAAAAAATTTCAAAAAAAATTCAAAAAAAAT
The DNA here is from genome assembly GCA_944452925.2 of Chrysolina oricalcia. Taxonomy (NCBI): domain Eukaryota; kingdom Metazoa; phylum Arthropoda; class Insecta; order Coleoptera; family Chrysomelidae; genus Chrysolina; species Chrysolina oricalcia. The sequence goes on along the minus strand of OX101810.2, from coordinate 35,453,347 downwards.
GGAAAAAAAAAATTTTCGAAAAAATAAAAAAAAAATTTTCAAAAAAAAATTGAAAAAAAAATTTCAAAAAAAATTCAAAAAAAAATTTTCAATAAAAATTCAAAAAAAAATCGAAAAAAAAAATTTCGAAAAAATAAAAAAAAAATTTCAAAAAAAATAAAAAAAAAATCGAAAAAAAAATTTTCGAAAAAATAAAAAAAAAATTTTCAAAAAAAATTGAAAAAAAAATTCAAAAAAAAATCGAAAAAAAAATTTTTCGAAAAAATAAAAAAAAAATTTCAAAAAAAATAAAAAAAAAAATTTCAAAAAAAAATTTCAAAAAAAAATCGAAAAAAAAATTTTTCGAAAAAATAAAAAAAAAATTTCAAAAAAAAATCAAAAAAAAATTTTTCAAAAAAAAAATTGAAAAAAAAAATTCAAAAAAAAATTAAAAAAAAAATCGAAAAAAAAAATTTTCAAAAAAAAAATTGAAAAAAAAAATAAAAAAAAAATTTTCAAAAAAAAAATTCAAAAAAAATTTAAAAAAAATTTTCAAAAAAAAATTTCAAAAAAAATTCAAAAAAAAAATCGAAAAAAAAATTTTCGAAAAAATAAAAAAAAAATTCAAAAAAAAAATCGAAAAAAAAATTTTTCGAAAAAATGAAAAAAAATCTCAAAAAAAATTCAAAAAAAAAATCGAAAAAAAAATTTTCGAAAAAATAAAAAAAAAATTCAAAAAAAAAATCGAAAAAACAAATTTTCGAAAAAATGAAAAAAAATCTCAAAAAAAATTTTAAAAAAATCGAAAAAAAATTTTTTCGAAAAAATAAAAAAAATTTCAAAAAAAAATTAAAAAAAAATTTCAAAAAAAAATTGAAAAAAAATTTCAAAAAAAATTCAAAAAAAAATGGAAAAAAAAATTTTCGAAAAAATAAAAAAAAAATTTTCAAAAAAAAATTGAAAAAAAAATTTCAAAAAAAATTCAAAAAAAAATCGAAAAAAAAAAATTTTCGAAAAAATAAAAAAAAAATTTCAAAAAAAAATAAAAAAAAAATTTTTCAAAAAAAAAATTGAAAAAAAAAATTCAAAAAAAATTTAAAAAAAAATCGAAAAAAAAATTTTTCGAAAAAAGGAAAAAAAAATCTCAAAAAAAATTTAAAAAAAATCGAAAAAAAAATTTTTCGAAAAAATAAAAAAAATTTCAAAAAAAATTTTAAAAAAAATTTCAAAAAAAAATTGAAAAAAAATTTCAAAAAAAATTCAAAAAAAAATGGAAAAAAAAAATTTTCGAAAAAATAAAAAAAAATTTCAAAAAAAATAAAAAAAAAAATTTCAAAAAAAAATTTCAAAAAAAAATCGAAAAAAAAATTTTTCGAAAAAATAAAAAAAAAATTTCAAAAAAAAATCAAAAAAAAAATTTTCAAAAAAAAAATTGAAAAAAAAAATTCAAAAAAAATTAAAAAAAAAATCGAAAAAAAAAATTTTAAAAAAAAAAATTGAAAAAAAAAATAAAAAAAAAATTTTCAAAAAAAAAATTCAAAAAAAATTTTAAAAAAATTTTCAAATAAAAATTTCAAAAAAAATTCAAAAAAAAAATCGAAAAAAAAATTTTCGAAAAAATAAAAAAAAAATTCAAAAAAAAAATCGAAAAAAAAAATTTTCGAAAAAATGAAAAAAAATCTCAAAAAAAATTCAAAAAAAAAATCGAAAAAAAAATTTTCGAAAAAATAAAAAAAAAATTCAAAAAAAAAATCGAAAAAACAAATTTTCGAAAAAATGAAAAAAAATCTCAAAAAAAATTTAAAAAAAATCGAAAAAAATTTTTTTCGAAAAAATAAAAAAAATTTCAAAAAAAATTTTAAAAAAAATTTCAAAAAAAAATTGAAAAAAAATTTCAAAAAAAATTTTAAAAAAAATGGAAAAAAAAAATTTTCGAAAAAATAAAAAAAAAATTTTCAAAAAAAAATTGAAAAAAAAATTTCAAAAAAAATTCAAAAAAAAATGGAAAAAAAAAAATTTTCAATAAAAATTCAAAAAAAAATCGAAAAAAAAAATTTCGAAAAAATAAAAAAAAAAATTCAAAAAAAATAAAAAAAAATCGAAAAAAATATTTTCGAAAAAATAAAAAAAAAATTCAAAAAAAAATCGAAAAAAAAATTTCAAAAAAAATTTTAAAAAAAATTTCAAAAAAAATTCAAAAAAAAATCGAAAAAAAAATTTTTCGAAAAAATAAAAAAAAAATTTAAAAAAAAAATAAAAAAAAAATCGAAAAAAAAAATTTTCGAAAAAATAAAAAAAAAAATTTCAAAAAAAAATCAAAAAAAAATTTTTCAAAAAAAAATTGAAAAAAAAAATTCAAAAAAAATTAAAAAAAAAATCGAAAAAAAAAATTTTCAAAAAAAAAATTGAAAAAAAAAATAAAAAAAAAAATTTTCAAAAAAAAATTTCAAAAAAAATTCAAAAAAAAAATCGAAAAAAATTTTTTCGAAAAAATAAAAAAAAAAATCAAAAAAAAAATCGAAAAAAAAAGTTTTCGAAAAAATAAAAAAAAAATCTCAAAAAAAATAAAAAAAAATTTTTCGAAAAAATAAAAAAAAAATTTCAAAAAAAAAATTCAAAAAAAAATTCTAAAAAAATTCAAAAAAAAAAATCGAAAAAAAAAATTTTCGAAAAAATAAAAAAAAAATTTCAAAAAAAATAAAAAAAAAATTTTCAAAAAAAAATTGAAAAAAAATTTCAAAAAAAATTCAAAAAAAAAATCGAAAAAAAAAATTTTCGAAAAAATAAAAAAAAATTCAAAAAAAAATCGAAAAAACAAATTTTCGAAAAAATGAAAAAAAATCTCAAAAAAAATTTAAAAAAAATCGAAAAAAAAATTTTTCGAAAAAATAAAAAAAATTTCAAAAAAAATTTTAAAAAAAATTTCAAAAAAAAATTGAAAAAAAATTTCAAAAAAAATTCAAAAAAAAATGGAAAAAAAAAATTTTCGAAAAAATAAAAAAAAAATTTTCAAAAAAAAATTGAAAAAAAAATTTCAAAAAAAATTCAAAAAAAAATCGAAAAAAAAAAATTTTCAATAAAAATTCAAAAAAAAATCGAAAAAAAAAATTTCGAAAAAATAAAAAAAAAAATTCAAAAAAAATAAAAAAAAAATTTTCGAAAAAATAAAAAAAAATTCAAAAAAAATCGAAAAAAAAATTTTCGAAAAAATAAAAAAAAAATTCAAAAAAAAAATCGAAAAAAAAATTTTTCGAAAAAATAAAAAAAAATTTCAAAAAAAATTTTAAAAAAAATTTCAAAAAAAATTCAAAAAAAAATTTTTCAAAAAAAAAATTGAAAAAAAAAATTCAAAAAAAATTTTAAAAAAAATTTTAAAAAAATTTTCAAAAAAAAAATTGAAAAAAAAAATTTCAAAAAAAAAATTCAAAAAAAAAATTCTAAAAAAATTCAAAAAAAAAAATCGAAAAAAAAAATTTTCGAAAAAAAAAAAAAAAAATTTCAAAAAAAATAAAAAAAAAATTTTCAAAAAAAAATTGAAAAAAAATTTCAAAAAAAATTCAAAAAAAAAATCGAAAAAAAAAATTTTCGAAAAAATAAAAAAAAAAATTTCAAAAAAAATATTCAAAAAAAAATTCTAAAAAAAAAAAATTTTCGAAAAAATAAAAAAAAAATTTCAAAAAATATTTTAAAAAAATTTTCAAAAAAAAATTGAAAAAAAATTTCAAAAAAAATTCAAAAAAAAATCGAAAAAAAAAATTTTCGAAAAAATAAAAAAAAAAATTTCAAAAAAAAAATTCAAAAAAAAATTTCAAAAAAAATTCAAAAAAAAAATCGAAAAAAAAATTTTCGAAAAAATAAAAAAAAAATTCAAAAAAAAAATCGAAAAAATAAAAAAAAATCTCAAAAAAAATAAAAAAAAAATCGAAAAAAAAATTTTTCGAAAAAATAGAAAAAAAATTCAAAAAAAAAAATTTTCAAAAAAAAATTTCAAAAATAATTCAAAAAAAAAAAATTTCAAAAAAAATTCAAAAAAAAAAAATTTCAAAAAAAAAAAAAAAAAATTTCAAAAAAAAAATCAAAAAAAAATTTTCAAAAAAAAAATTGAAAAAAAAATTTCAAAAAAAATTAAAAAAAAAATCGAAAAAAAAAATTTTCGAAAAAATAAAAAAAAAAAATTCAAAAAAAAATTGAAAAAAAATTCAAAAAAAAAATCGAAAAAAAAATTTTTCGAAAAAATAAAAAAAAAAATTTCAAAAAAAATTAAAAAAAAAATTTCAAAAAAAAATTTCAAAAAAAATTCAAAAAAAAATCGAAAAAAAATTTTTTCGAAAAAATAAAAAAAAAATCAAAAAAAATTTTTCAAAATAAAAATTGAAAAAAAAAATTCAAAAAAAATTTAAAAAAAAATCGAAAAAAAAAATTTTCAAAAAAAAAATTGAAAAAAAAAATAAAAAAAAAATTTTCAAAAAAAAATTTCTAAAAAAATTTTAAAAAAAATTTCAAAAAAAAATTTCAAAAAAAATTCAAAAAAAAAATCGAAAAAAAAATTTTCGAAAAAATAAAAAAAAAATTCAAAAAAAAAATCGAAAAAAAAAATTTTCGAAAAAATGAAAAAAAATCTCAAAAAAAATTCAAAAAAAAAATCGAAAAAAAAATTTTCGAAAAAATAAAAAAAAAATTCAAAAAAAAAATCGAAAAAAAAAATTTTCGAAAAAATGAAAAAAAATCTCAAAAAAAATTTAAAAAAAAATCGAAAAAAAATTTTTTCGAAAAAATAAAAAAAATTTCAAAAAAAATTTTAAAAAAAAATTTCAAAAAAAAATTGAAAAAAAATTTCAAAAAAAATTCAAAAAAAATGGAAAAAAAAAATTTTCGAAAAAATAAAAAAAAAATTTTCAAAAAAAAATTGAAAAAAAAATTTCAAAAAAAATTCAAAAAAAAATTTTCAATAAAAATTCAAAAAAAAATCGAAAAAAAAAATTTCGAAAAAATAAAAAAAAAATTTCAAAAAAAATAAAAAAAAAATCGAAAAAAAAAATTTTCGAAAAAATAAAAAAAAAATTTTCAAAAAAAATTGAAAAAAAAATTCAAAAAAAAATCGAAAAAAAAATTTTTCGAAAAAATAAAAAAAAAATTTCAAAAAAAATAAAAAAAAAAATTTCAAAAAAAAATTTCAAAAAAAAATCGAAAAAAAAATTTTTCGAAAAAATAAAAAAAAAATTTCAAAAAAAAATCAAAAAAAAATTTTTCAAAAAAAAAATTGAAAAAAAAAATTCAAAAAAAAATTAAAAAAAAAATCGAAAAAAAAAATTTTCAAAAAAAAAATTGAAAAAAAAAATAAAAAAAAAATTTTCAAAAAAAAAATTCAAAAAAAATTTAAAAAAAATTTTCAAAAAAAAATTTCAAAAAAAATTCAAAAAAAAAATCGAAAAAAAAATTTTCGAAAAAATAAAAAAAAAATTCAAAAAAAAAATCGAAAAAAAAAATTTTCGAAAAAATGAAAAAAAATCTCGGAAAAAATTCAAAAAAAAAATCGAAAAAAAAATTTTCGAAAAAATAAAAAAAAAATTCAAAAAAAAAATCGAAAAAACAAATTTTCGAAAAAATGAAAAAAAATCTCAAAAAAAATTTAAAAAAAATCGAAAAAAAATTTTTTCGAAAAAATAAAAAAAATTTCAAAAAAAATTTAAAAAAAAATTTCAAAAAAAAATTGAAAAAAAATTTCAAAAAAAATTCAAAAAAAATGGAAAAAAAAATTTTCGAAAAAATAAAAAAAAAATTTTCAAAAAAAAATTGAAAAAAAAATTTCAAAAAAAATTCAAAAAAAAATCGAAAAAAAAAAATTTTCGAAAAAATAAAAAAAAAATTTCAAAAAAAAATCAAAAAAAAATTTTTCAAAAAAAAAATTGAAAAAAAAAATTCAAAAAAAATTAAAAAAAAAATCGAAAAAAAAATTTTTCGAAAAAATGAAAAAAAATCTCAAAAAAAATTTAAAAAAAATCGAAAAAAAAATTTTTCGAAAAAATGAAAAAAATTTCAAAAAAAATTTTAAAAAAAATTTCAAAAAAAAATTGAAAAAAAATTTCAAAAAAAATTCAAAAAAAAATGGAAAAAAAAAATTTTTCGAAAAAATAAAAAAAACATTTCAAAAAAAATAAAAAAAAAAATTTCAAAAAAAAATTTCAAAAAAAAATCGAAAAAAAAATTTTTCGAAAAAATAAAAAAAAAATTTCAAAAAAAAATCAAAAAAAAAATTTTCAAAAAAAAAATTGAAAAAAAAAATTCAAAAAAAATTAAAAAAAAAATCGAAAAAAAAAATTTTCAAAAAAAAAATTGAAAAAAAAAATAAAAAAAAAATTTTCAAAAAAAAAATTCAAAAAAAATTTTAAAAAAATTTTCAAAAAAAAATTTCAAAAAAAATTCAAAAAAAAAATCGAAAAAAAAATTTTCGAAAAAATAAAAAAAAAATTCAAAAAAAAAATCGAAAAAAAAAATTTTCGAAAAAATGAAAAAAAATCTCAAAAAAAATTCAAAAAAAAAATCGAAAAAAAAATTTTCGAAAAAATAAAAAAAAATTCAAAAAAAAAATCGAAAAAACAAATTTTCGAAAAAATGAAAAAAAATCTCAAAAAAAATTTAAAAAAAATCGAAAAAAAAATTTTTCGAAAAAATAAAAAAAATTTCAAAAAAAATTTTAAAAAAAATTTCAAAAAAAAATTGAAAAAAAATTTCAAAAAAAATTCAAAAAAAAATGGAAAAAAAAAATTTTCGAAAAAATAAAAAAAAAATTTTCAAAAAAAAATTGAAAAAAAAATTTCAAAAAAAATTCAAAAAAAAATCGAAAAAAAAAAATTTTCAATAAAAATTCAAAAAAAAATCGAAAAAAAAAATTTCGAAAAAATAAAAAAAAAAATTCAAAAAAAATAAAAAAAAATCGAAAAAAATATTTTCGAAAAAATAAAAAAAAAATTCAAAAAAAAAATCGAAAAAAAAATTTCAAAAAAAATTTTTAAAAAAATTTCAAAAAAAATTCAAAAAAAAATCGAAAAAAAATTTTTTCGAAAAAATAAAAAAAAAATTTAAAAAAAAAATAAAAAAAAAATCGAAAAAAAAAATTTTCGAAAAAATAAAAAAAAAAATTTCAAAAAAAAATCAAAAAAAAATTTTTCAAAAAAAAATTGAAAAAAAAAATTCAAAAAAAATTAAAAAAAAAATCGAAAAAAAAAATTTTCAAAAAAAAAATTGAAAAAAAAAATAAAAAAAAAAATTTTCAAAAAAAAATTTCAAAAAAAATTCAAAAAAAAAATCGAAAAAAATTTTTTCGAAAAAATAAAAAAAAAAATCAAAAAAAAAATCGAAAAAAAAAGTTTTCGAAAAAATAAAAAAAAAATCTCAAAAAAAATAAAAAAAAATTTTTCGAAAAAATAAAAAAAAAATTTCAAAAAAAAAATTCAAAAAAAAATTCTAAAAAAATTCAAAAAAAAAATCGAAAAAAAAAATTTTCGAAAAAATAAAAAAAAAATTTCAAAAAAAATAAAAAAAAAAATTTCAAAAAAAAATTGAAAAAAAATTTCAAAAAAAATTCGAAAAAAAAATCGAAAAAATAAAAAAAAATTCAAAAAAAAATCGAAAAAACAAATTTTCGAAAAAATGAAAAAAAATCTCAAAAAAAATTCAAAAAAAATCGAAAAAAAAATTTTTCGAAAAAATAAAAAAAATTTCAAAAAAATTTTTAAAAAAAATTTCAAAAAAAAATTGAAAAAAAATTTCAAAAAAAATTCAAAAAAAAATGGAAAAAAAAAATTTTCGAAAAAATAAAAAAAAAATTTTCAAAAAAAAATTGAAAAAAAAATTTCAAAAAAAATTCAAAAAAAAATCGAAAAAAAAAAATTTTCAATAAAAATTCAAAAAAAAATCGAAAAAAAAAATTTCGAAAAAATAAAAAAAAAAATTCAAAAAAAATAAAAAAAAAATCGAAAAAAAAATTTTCGAAAAAATAAAAAAAAAATTCAAAAAAAAAATCGAAAAAAAAATTTTTCGAAAAAATAAAAAAAAATTTCAAAAAAAATTTTTAAAAAAATTTCAAAAAAAATTCAAAAAAAAATCGAAAAAAAAATTTTTCGAAAAAATAAAAAAAAATTTTAAAAAAAAATAAAAAAAAAATCGAAAAAAAAAATTTTCGAAAAAATAAAAAAAAAAATTTCAAAAAAAAATTGAAAAAAAAATTTCAAAAAAAATTCAAAAAAAAATCGAAAAAAAAAAATTTTCAATAAAAATTCAAAAAAAAATCGAAAAAAAAAATTTCGAAAAAATAAAAAAAAAAATTCAAAAAAAATAAAAAAAAAATCGAAAAAAAAATTTTCGAAAAAATAAAAAAAAAATTCAAAAAAAAAATCGAAAAAAAAATTTTTCGAAAAAATAAAAAAAAATTTCAAAAAAAATTTTTAAAAAAATTTCAAAAAAAATTAAAAAAAAAATCGAAAAAAAAATTTTTCGAAAAAATAAAAAAAAATTTAAAAAAAAAATAAAAAAAAAATCGAAAAAAAAAATTTTCGAAAAAATAAAAAAAAAATTTCAAAAAAAAATCAAAAAAAAATTTTTCAAAAAAAAAATTGAAAAAAAAAATTCCAAAAAAATTAAAAAAAAAATCGAAAAAAAAAATTTTCAAAAAAAAATTGAAAAAAAATTTCAAAAAAAATTCAAAAAAAAAATCGAAAAAAAAAATTTAAAAAAAAATTCAAAAAAAAATCGAAAAAAAAATTCAAAAAAAAAATCGAAAAAATAAAAAAAAATCTCAAAAAAAATAAAAAAAAAATCGAAAAAATAGAAAAAAAAATTCAAAAAAAAAATCAAAAAAAAAAATTTTCAAAAAAAAAAATTCAAAAAAAATTCAAAAAAAAAAATTTCAAAAAAAAAAAAAAAAAATTTCAAAAAAAAAATCAAAAAAAAATTTCCAAAAAAAAATTGAAAAAAAATTTCAAAAAAAATTCAAAAAAAAAATCGAAAAAAAAAATTTTCGAAAAAATAAAAAAAAAATTTAAAAAAAAATAAAAAAAAAAATCGAAAAAAAAAATTTTCGAAAAAATAAAAAAAAAAATTTCAAAAAAAAATCAAAAAAAAAATTTTCAAAAAAAAATTGAAAAAAAAAATTCAAAAAAAATTAAAAAAAAAATCGAAAAAAAAATTTTCAAAAAAAAAATTGAAAAAAAAAATAAAAAAAAAATTTTCAAAAAAAAATTTCAAAAAAAATTCAAAAAAAAAATCGAAAAAAATTTTTTCGAAAAAATAAAAAAAAAATTCAAAAAAAAAATCGAAAAAAAAAATTTTCGAAAAAATAAAAAAAAAATCTCAAAAAAAATAAAAAAAAAATTTTCGAAAAAATAAAAAAAAAAATTTCAAAAAAAAAATTCAAAAAAAAAATTCTAAAAGAATTCAAAAAAAAAATCGAAAAAAAAAATTTTCGAAAAAATAAAAAAAAAATTTCAAAAAAAATTTAAAAAAAAATTTCAAAAAAAAATTGAAAAAAAATTTCAAAAAAAATTCAAAAAAAAAATCGAAAAAAAAAATTTTCGAAAAAATAAAAAAAAAAATTCAAAAAAAAAATTCAAAAAAAAATTTCAAAAAAAATTCAAAAAAAAATCGAAAAAAAAATTCAAAAAAAAAATCGAAAAAATAAAAAAAAATCTCAAAAAAAATAAAAAAAAAATCGAAAAAAAAATTTTTCGAAAAAATAGAAAAAAAAATTCAAAAAAAAATCAAAAAAAAAAATTTTCAAAAAAAAAATTTCAAAAAAAATTCAAAAAAAAAAATTTCAAAAAAAAAAAAAAAAAATTACAAAAAAAAAATCAAAAAAAAATTTTCAAAAAAAAAATTGAAAAAAAAATTTCAAAAAAAATTCAAAAAAAAATCGAAAAAAAAAATTTTCGAAAAAATTAAAAAAAAAATTTCAAAAAAAAATTCAAAAAAAAAATCGAAAAAAAAATTTTTCGAAAAAATAAAAAAAAAATTTCGAAAAAAATAAAAAAAAAAATTTCAAAAAAAATCGAAAAAAAAATTTTTCGAAAAAATAAAAAAAAAATTTCAAAAAAAAATCAAAAAAAAATTTTTCAAAAAAAAAATTGAAAAAAAAAATTCAAAAAAAATTTAAAAAAAAATCGAAAAAAAAAATTTTCAAAAAAAAAATTGAAAAAATAAAAAAAAATCTCAAAAAAAATAAAAAAAAAATCGAAAAAAAAATTTTTCGAAAAAATAGAAAAAAAAATTCAAAAAAAAAATCAAAAAAAAAATTTTCAAAAAAAAAATTTCAAAAAAAATTCAAAAAAAAAAATTTCAAAAAAAAAAAAAAAAAATTACAAAAAAAAAATCAAAAAAAAATTTTCAAAAAAAAAATTGAAAAAAAAATTTCAAAAAAAATTCAAAAAAAAATCGAAAAAAAAAAAATTTTCAATAAAAATTCAAAAAAAAATCGAAAAAAAAAATTTCGAAAAAATAAAAAAAAAATTTCAAAAAAAATAAAAAAAAAATCGAAAAAAAAAATTTTCGAAAAAATAAAAAAAAAATTTCAAAAAAAAATCAAAAAAAAAATTTTCAAAAAAAAATTGAAAAATAATTCAAAAAAAAAATCGAAAAAAAAAATTTTCGAAAAAATAAAAAAAAAATCAAAAAAAAAAATTTCAAAAAAAAAATTGAAAAAAAAAATCCAAAAGAAATTCAAAAAAAAAACGAAAAAAAAAATTTTCGAAAAAATAAAAAAAAAAATTCAAAAAATATAAAAAAAAATTTTCAAAAAAAAATTTCAAAAAAAATTCAAAAAAAAAAATCGAAAAAAAATTTTTCAAAAAAAAATTCAAAAAAAAATTCAAAAAAAATTAAAAAAAAATCGAAAAAAAAAATTTTCAAAAAAAAAATGGAAAAAAAAAAATAAAAAAAAAAATTTTCAAAAAAAAATTTCAAAAAAAATTCAAAAAAAAAATCGAAAAAAATTTTTTCGAAAAAATAAAAAAAAAAATCAAAAAAAAAATCGAAAAAAAAAGTTTTCGAAAAAATAAAAAAAAATCTCAAAAAAAATAAAAAAAAATTTTTCGAAAAAATAAAAAAAAAATTTCAAAAAAAAAATTCAAAAAAAAATTCTAAAAAAATTCAAAAAAAAAAAATCGAAAAAAAAAATTTTCGAAAAAATAAAAAAAAAATTTCAAAAAAAATAAAAAAAAAAATTTCAAAAAAAAATTGAAAAAAAATTTCAAAAAAAATTCAAAAAAAAAATCGAAAAAAAAAATTTTCGAAAAAATAAAAAAAAATTCAAAAAAAAATCGAAAAAACAAATTTTCGAAAAAATGAAAAAAAATCTCAAAAAAAATTTTAAAAAAATCGAAAAAAAAATTTTTCGAAAAAATAAAAAAAATTTCAAAAAAAATTTTAAAAAAAATTTCAAAAAAAAATTGAAAAAAAATTTCAAAAAAAATTCAAAAAAAATGGAAAAAAAAAATTTTCGAAAAAATAAAAAAAAAAATTTCAAAAAAAAATTGATAAAAAAATTTCAAAAAAAAATCGAAAAAAAAAAATTTTCAATAAAAATTCAAAAAAAAATCGAAAAAAAAAATTTCGAAAAAATAAAAAAAAAAATTCAAAAAAAATAAAAAAAAAATCGAAAAAAAAATTTTCGAAAAAATAAAAAAAAAATTCAAAAAAAAAATCGAAAAAAAAATTTTTCGAAAAAATAAAAAAAAATTTCAAAAAAAATTTTAAAAAAAATTTCAAAAAAAATTCAAAAAAAAATCGAAAAAAAAATTTTTCGAAAAAATAAAAAAAAATTACAAAAAAAAAATCAAAAAAAAATTTTCAAAAAAAAAATTGAAAAAAAAAAATTTCAAAAAAAATTCAAAAAAAAATCGAAAAAAAAAAAATTTTCAATAAAAATTCAAAAAAAAATCGAAAAAAAAATTTCGAAAAAATAAAAAAAAAATTTCAAAAAAAATAAAAAAAAAATCGAAAAAAAAAATTTTCGAAAAAATAAAAAAAAAATTTCAAAAAAAAATCAAAAAAAAAATTTTCAAAAAAAAATTGAAAAATAATTCAAAAAAAAAATCGAAAAAAAAAATTTTCGAAAAAATAAAAAAAAAATCAAAAAAAAAAATTTCAAAAAAAAAATTGAAAAAAAAAATCCAAAAGAAATTCAAAAAAAAAACGAAAAAAAAAATTTTCGAAAAAATAAAAAAAAAATTCAAAAAAAATAAAAAAAAATTTTCAAAAAAAAATTTCAAAAAAAATTCAAAAAAAAAAATCGAAAAAAAATTTTTCGAAAAAATAAAAAAAAAATTCAAAAAAAAAAATTTTCAAAAAAAATTCAAAAAAAAATCGAAAAAAGAATTTTTCGAAAAAATAAAAAAAAAAATTCAAAAAAAATAAAAAAAAAATTTTCAAAAAAAAATTTCAAAAAAAATTCAAAAAAAAAATCGAAAAAAAAATTTTCGAAAAAATAAAAAAAAAATTCAAAAAAAAAAAATTTTAAAAAAAATTTCAAAAAAAAATTGAAAAAAAATTTCAAAAAAAATTCAAAAAAAAATGGAAAAAAAAAATTTTCGAAAAAATAAAAAAAAAATTTTCAAAAAAAAATTGAAAAAAAAATTTTCAATAAAAATTCAAAAAAAAATCGAAAAAAAAAATTTCGAAAAAATAAAAAAAAAAATTCAAAAAAAATAAAAAAAAATCGAAAAAAATATTTTCGAAAAAATAAAAAAAAAATTCAAAAAAAAAATCGAAAAAAAAATTTTTCGAAAAAATAAAAAAAAATTTCAAAAAAAATTTTAAAAAAAATTTCAAAAAAAATTCAAAAAAAAATCGAAAAAAAAATTTTTCGAAAAAATAAAAAAAAAATTTAAAAAAAAATAAAAAAAAAATCGAAAAAAAAAATTTTCGAAAAAATAAAAAAAAAAATTTCAAAAAAAAATCAAAAAAAAATTTTTCAAAAAAAAATTGAAAAAAAAAATTCAAAAAAAATTCAAAAAAAAATCGAAAAAAAAAATTTTCGAAAAAATTAAAAAAAAAATTTCAAAAAAAAATTGAAAAAAAATTTCAAAAAAAATTCAAAAAAAAATGGAAAAAAAAATTTTCGAAAAAATAAAAAAAAAATTTTCAAAAAAAAATTGAAAAAAAAGTTTCAAAAAAAATTCAAAAAAAAATCGAAAAAAAAAATTTTCAATAAAAATTCAAAAAAAAATCGAAAAAAAAAATTTCGAAAAAATAAAAAAAAAAATTCAAAAAAAATAAAAAAAAATCGAAAAAAATATTTTCGAAAAAATAAAAAAAAAATTCAAAAAAAAAATCGAAAAAAAAATTTTTCGAAAAAATAAAAAAAAATTTCAAAAAAAATTTTAAAAAAAATTTCAAAAAAAATTCAAAAAAAAATCGAAAAAAAAATTTTTCGAAAAAATAAAAAAAAAATTTTAAAAAAAAATAAAAAAAAAATCGAAAAAAAAAATTTTCGAAAAAATAAAAAAAAAAATTTCAAAAAAAAATCAAAAAAAAATTTTTCAAAAAAAAATTGAAAAAAAAAATTCAAAAAAAATTAAAAAAAAAATCGAAAAAAAAAATTTTCAAAAAAAAAATTGAAAAAAAAAATAAAAAAAAAAATTTTCAAAAAAAAATTTCAAAAAAAATTCAAAAAAAAAATCGAAAAAAATTTTTTCGAAAAAATAAAAAAAAAAATCAAAAAAAAAATCGAAAAAAAAAGTTTTCGAAAAAATAAAAAAAAAATCTCAAAAAAAATAAAAAAAAATTTTTCGAAAAAATAAAAAAAAAATTTCAAAAAAAAAATTCAAAAAAAAATTCTAAAAAAATTCAAAAAAAAAAATCGAAAAAAAAAATTTTCGAAAAAATAAAAAAAAAATTTCAAAAAAAATAAAAAAAAAAATTTCAAAAAAAAATTGAAAAAAAATTTCAAAAAAAATTCAAAAAAAAAATCGAAAAAAAAAATTTTCGAAAAAATAAAAAAAAATTCAAAAAAAAATCGAAAAAACAAATTTTCGAAAAAATGAAAAAAAATCTCAAAAAAAATTTAAAAAAAATCGAAAAAAAAATTTTTCAAAAAAATAAAAAAAATTTCAAAAAAAATTTTAAAAAAAATTTCAAAAAAAAATTGAAAAAAAATTTCAAAAAAAATTCAAAAAAAAATGGAAAAAAAAAATTTTCGAAAAAATAAAAAAAAAAATTTCAAAAAAAAATTGAAAAAAAAATTTCAAAAAAAATTCAAAAAAAAATCGAAAAAAAAAAATTTTCAATAAAAATTCAAAAAAAAATCGAAAAAAAAAATTTCGAAAAAATAAAAAAAAAAAATTCAAAAAAAATAAAAAAAAAATCGAAAAAAAATTTTTCGAAAAAATAAAAAAAAAATTCAAAAAAAAAATCGAAAAAAAAATTTTTCGAAAAAATAAAAAAAAATTTCAAAAAAAATTTTAAAAAAAATTTCAAAAAAAATTCAAAAAAAAATCGAAAAAAAAATTTTTCGAAAAAATAAAAAAAAATTAAAAAAAAAAATAAAAAAAAAATCGAAAAAAAAAATTTTCGAAAAAATAAAAAAAAAAATTTCAAAAAAAAATTGAAAAAAAAATTTCAAAAAAAATTCAAAAAAAAATCAAAAAAAAAAAATTTTCAATAAAAATTCAAAAAAAAATTTCGAAAAAATAAAAAAAAAAATTCAAAAAAAATAAAAAAAAAATCGAAAAAAAAATTTTCGAAAAAATAAAAAAAAAATTCAAAAAAAAATCGAAAAAAAAATTTTTCGAAAAAATAAAAAAAAATTTCAAAAAAAATTTTAAAAAAAATTTCAAAAAAAATTCAAAAAAAAAATCGAAAAAAAAATTTTTCGAAAAAATAAAAAAAATTTAAAAAAAAAATAAAAAAAAAATCGAAAAAAAAAAATTTTCGAAAAAATAAAAAAAAAAATTTCAAAAAAAAATCAAAAAAAAATTTTTCAAAAAAAAAATTGAAAAAAAAAATTCCAAAAAAATTAAAAAAAAAATCGAAAAAAAAAATTTTCAAAAAAAAATTGAAAAAAAATTTCAAAAAAAATTCAAAAAAAAAATCGAAAAAAAAAATTTAAAAAAAAATTCAAAAAAAAATCGAAAAAAAAATTCAAAAAAAAAATCGAAAAAATAAAAAAAAATCTCAAAAAAAATAAAAAAAAAATCGAAAAAAAATTTTTTCGAAAAAATAGAAAAAAAAATTCAAAAAAAAATCAAAAAAAAAAATTTTCAAAAAAAAAAATTCAAAAAAAATTCAAAAAAAAAAATTTCAAAAAAAAAAAAAAAAAATTTCAAAAAAAAAATCAAAAAAAAATTTCCAAAAAAAAATTGAAAAAAAATTTCAAAAAAAATTCAAAAAAAAAATCGAAAAAAAAATTTTTCGAAAAAATAAAAAAAAAAATTCAAAAAAAATAAAAAAAAAAATTTCAAAAAAAAATTTCAAAAAAAATTCAAAAAAAAAATCGAAAAAAAAATTTTCGAAAAAATTAAAAAAAAATTCAAAAAAAAAAATTTTAAAAAAAATTTCAAATAAAAATTGAAAAAAAATTTCAAAAAAAATTCAAAAAAAAATCGAAAAAAAAAATTTTCGAAAAAATTAAAAAAAAATTTTCAAAAAAAAATTGAAAAAAAAATTCAAAAAAAAAATCGAAAAAAAAATTTTTCGAAAAAATAAAAAAAAATTTCAAAAAAAAAATTAAAAAAAAAAATTCTAAAAAAATTCAAAAAAAAAATCGAAAAAAAAAATTTTCGAAAAAATAAAAAAAAAATTTCAAAAAAAATTTAAAAAAAATTTTCAAAAAAAAATTGAAAAAAAATTTCAAAAAAAATTCAAAAAAAAATTTCAAAAAAAATTCAAAAAAAAAATCGAAAAAAAAATTCAAAAAAAAAATCGAAAAAATAAAAAAAAATCTCAAAAAAAATAAAAAAAAAATCGAAAAAAAAATTTTTCGAAAAAATAGAAAAAAAAATTCAAAAAAAAAATCAAAAAAAAAAATTTTCAAAAAAAAAATTTCAAAAAAAATTCAAAAAAAAAAATTTCGAAAAAAAAAAAAAAAATTACAAAAAAAAAATCAAAAAAAAATTTTCAAAAAAAAATTGAAAAAAAAAAATTTCAAAAAAAATTCAAAAAAAAATCGAAAAAAAAAAAATTTTCAATAAAAATTCAAAAAAAAATCGAAAAAAAAATTTCGAAAAAATAAAAAAAAAATTTCAAAAAAAATAAAAAAAAAATCGAAAAAAAAAATTTTCGAAAAAATAAAAAAAAAATTTCAAAAAAAAATCAAAAAAAAAATTTTCAAAAAAAAATTGAAAAATAATTCAAAAAAAAAATCGAAAAAAAAAATTTTCGAAAAAATAAAAAAAAAATCAAAAAAAAAAATTTCAAAAAAAAAATTGAAAAAAAAAATCCAAAAGAAATTCAAAAAAAAAACGAAAAAAAAAATTTTCGAAAAAATAAAAAAAAAATTCAAAAAAAATAAAAAAAAATTTTCAAAAAAAAATTTCAAAAAAAATTCAAAAAAAAAAATCGAAAAAAAATTTTTCGAAAAAATAAAAAAAAAATTCAAAAAAAAAAATTTTCAAAAAAAATTCAAAAAAAAATCGAAAAAAGAATTTTTCGAAAAAATAAAAAAAAAAATTCAAAAAAAATAAAAAAAAAATTTTCAAAAAAAAATTTCAAAAAAAATTCAAAAAAAAAATCGAAAAAAAAATTTTCGAAAAAATAAAAAAAAAATTCAAAAAAAAAAAATTTTAAAAAAAATTTCAAAAAAAAATTGAAAAAAAATTTCAAAAAAAATTCAAAAAAAAATGGAAAAAAAAAATTTTCGAAAAAATAAAAAAAAAATTTTCAAAAAAAAATTGAAAAAAAAATTTTCAATAAAAATTCAAAAAAAAATCGAAAAAAAAAATTTCGAAAAAATAAAAAAAAAAATTCAAAAAAAATAAAAAAAAATCGAAAAAAATATTTTCGAAAAAATAAAAAAAAAATTCAAAAAAAAAATCGAAAAAAAAATTTTTCGAAAAAATAAAAAAAAATTTCAAAAAAAATTTTAAAAAAAATTTCAAAAAAAATTCAAAAAAAAATCGAAAAAAAAATTTTTCGAAAAAATAAAAAAAAAATTTAAAAAAAAATAAAAAAAAAATCGAAAAAAAAAATTTTCGAAAAAATAAAAAAAAAAATTTCAAAAAAAAATCAAAAAAAAATTTTTCAAAAAAAAATTGAAAAAAAAAATTCAAAAAAAATTCAAAAAAAAATCGAAAAAAAAAAATTTTCGAAAAAATTAAAAAAAAAATTTCAAAAAAAAATTGAAAAAAAATTTCAAAAAAAATTCAAAAAAAAATGGAAAAAAAAATTTTCGAAAAAATAAAAAAAAAATTTTCAAAAAAAAATTGAAAAAAAAGTTTCAAAAAAAATTCAAAAAAAAATCGAAAAAAAAAATTTTCAATAAAAATTCAAAAAAAAATCGAAAAAAAAAATTTCGAAAAAATAAAAAAAAAAATTCAAAAAAAATAAAAAAAAATCGAAAAAAATATTTTCGAAAAAATAAAAAAAAAATTCAAAAAAAAAATCGAAAAAAAAATTTTTCGAAAAAATAAAAAAAAATTTCAAAAAAAATTTTAAAAAAAATTTCAAAAAAAATTCAAAAAAAAATCGAAAAAAAAATTTTTCGAAAAAATAAAAAAAAAATTTTAAAAAAAAATAAAAAAAAAATCGAAAAAAAAAATTTTCGAAAAAATAAAAAAAAAAATTTCAAAAAAAAATCAAAAAAAAATTTTTCAAAAAAAAATTGAAAAAAAAAATTCAAAAAAAATTAAAAAAAAAATCGAAAAAAAAAATTTTCAAAAAAAAAATTGAAAAAAAAAATAAAAAAAAAAATTTTCAAAAAAAAATTTCAAAAAAAATTCAAAAAAAAAATCGAAAAAAATTTTTTCGAAAAAATAAAAAAAAAAATCAAAAAAAAAATCGAAAAAAAAAGTTTTCGAAAAAATAAAAAAAAAATCTCAAAAAAAATAAAAAAAAATTTTTCGAAAAAATAAAAAAAAAATTTCAAAAAAAAAATTCAAAAAAAAATTCTAAAAAAATTCAAAAAAAAAAATCGAAAAAAAAAATTTTCGAAAAAATAAAAAAAAAATTTCAAAAAAAATAAAAAAAAAAATTTCAAAAAAAAATTGAAAAAAAATTTCAAAAAAAATTCAAAAAAAAAATCGAAAAAAAAAATTTTCGAAAAAATAAAAAAAAATTCAAAAAAAAATCGAAAAAACAAATTTTCGAAAAAATGAAAAAAAATCTCAAAAAAAATTTAAAAAAAATCGAAAAAAAAATTTTTCGAAAAAATAAAAAAAATTTCAAAAAAAATTTTAAAAAAAATTTCAAAAAAAAATTGAAAAAAAATTTCAAAAAAAATTCAAAAAAAAATGGAAAAAAAAAATTTTCGAAAAAATAAAAAAAAAAATTTCAAAAAAAAATTGAAAAAAAAATTTCAAAAAAAATTCAAAAAAAAATCGAAAAAAAAAAATTTTCAATAAAAATTCAAAAAAAAATCGAAAAAAAAAATTTCGAAAAAATAAAAAAAAAAATTCAAAAAAAATAAAAAAAAAATCGAAAAAAAAATTTTCGAAAAAATAAAAAAAAAATTCAAAAAAAAAATCGAAAAAAAAATTTTTCGAAAAAATAAAAAAAAATTTCAAAAAAAATTTTAAAAAAAATTTCAAAAAAAATTCAAAAAAAAATCGAAAAAAAAATTTTTCGAAAAAATAAAAAAAAATTTAAAAAAAAAATAAAAAAAAAATCGAAAAAAAAAATTTTCGAAAAAATAAAAAAAAAAATTTCAAAAAAAAATTGAAAAAAAAATTTCAAAAAAAATTCAAAAAAAAATCAAAAAAAAAAAATTTTCAATAAAAATTCAAAAAAAAATTTCGAAAAAATAAAAAAAAAAATTCAAAAAAAATAAAAAAAAAATCGAAAAAAAAATTTTCGAAAAAATAAAAAAAAAATTCAAAAAAAAAATCGAAAAAAAAATTTTTCGAAAAAATAAAAAAAAATTTCAAAAAAAATTTTAAAAAAAATTTCAAAAAAAATTCAAAAAAAAAATCGAAAAAAAAATTTTTCGAAAAAATAAAAAAAATTTAAAAAAAAAATAAAAAAAAAATCGAAAAAAAAAAATTTTCGAAAAAATAAAAAAAAAAATTTCAAAAAAAAATCAAAAAAAAATTTTTCAAAAAAAAAATTGAAAAAAAAAATTCCAAAAAAATTAAAAAAAAAATCGAAAAAAAAAATTTTCAAAAAAAAATTGAAAAAAAATTTCAAAAAAAATTCAAAAAAAAAATCGAAAAAAAAAATTTAAAAAAAAATTCAAAAAAAAATCGAAAAAAAAATTCAAAAAAAAAATCGAAAAAATAAAAAAAAATCTCAAAAAAAATAAAAAAAAAATCGAAAAAAAATTTTTTCGAAAAAATAGAAAAAAAAATTCAAAAAAAAATCAAAAAAAAAAATTTTCAAAAAAAAAAATTCAAAAAAAATTCAAAAAAAAAAATTTCAAAAAAAAAAAAAAAAAAATTTCAAAAAAAAAATCAAAAAAAAATTTCCAAAAAAAAATTGAAAAAAAATTTCAAAAAAAATTCAAAAAAAAAATCGAAAAAAAAATTTTTCGAAAAAATAAAAAAAAAATTTAAAAAAAAATAAAAAAAAAAATCGAAAAAAAAAATTTTCGAAAAAATAAAAAAAAAAATTTCAAAAAAAAATAAAAAAAAAAATTTTCAAAAAAAAATTGAAAAAAAAAATTCAAAAAAAATTAAAAAAAAAATCGAAAAAAAAATTTTCAAAAAAAAAATTGAAAAAAAAAATAAAAAAAAAAATTTTCAAAAAAAAATTTCAAAAAAAATTCAAAAAAAAAATCGAAAAAAATTTTTTCGAAAAAATAAAAAAAAAATTCAAAAAAAAAATCGAAAAAAAAAATTTTCGAAAAAATAAAAAAAAAATCTCAAAAAAAATAAAAAAAAATTTTTCGAAAAAATAAAAAAAAAATTTCAAAAAAAAAATTCAAAAAAAAAATTCTAAAAGAATTCAAAAAAAAAATCGAAAAAAAAAATTTTCGAAAAAATAAAAAAAAAATTTCAAAAAAAATTTAAAAAAAATTTTCAAAAAAAAATTGAAAAAAAATTTCAAAAAAAATTCAAAAAAAAAATCGAAAAAAAAAATTTTCGAAAAAATAAAAAAAAAATTTCAAAAAAAAAATTCAAAAAAAAATTTCAAAAAAAATTCAAAAAAAAAATCGAAAAAAAAATTCAAAAAAAAAATCGAAAAAATAAAAAAAAATCTCAAAAAAAATAAAAAAAAAATCGAAAAAAAAATTTTTCGAAAAAATAGAAAAAAAAAATCAAAAAAAAAATCAAAAAAAAAAATTTTCAAAAAAAAAATTTCAAAAAAAATTCAAAAAAAAAAATTTCAAAAAAAAAAAAAAAAAATTACAAAAAAAAAATCAAAAAAAATTTTTCAAAAAAAAAATTGAAAAAAAAATTTCAAAAAAAATTCAAAAAAAAATCGAAAAAAAAAAAATTTTCAATAAAAATTCAAAAAAAAATCGAAAAAAAAAATTTCGAAAAAATAAAAAAAAAATTTCAAAAAAAATAAAAAAAAAATCGAAAAAAAAATTTTCGAAAAAATAAAAAAAAAATTTCAAAAAAAAATCAAAAAAAAAATTTTCAAAAAAAATTGAAAAATAATTCAAAAAAAAAATCGAAAAAAAAAATTTTCGAAAAAATAAAAAAAAAATCAAAAAAAAAAATTTCAAAAAAAAAATTGAAAAAAAAAATCCAAAAGAAATTCAAAAAAAAAACGAAAAAAAAAATTTTCGAAAAAATAAAAAAAAAAATTCAAAAAAAATAAAAAAAAATTTTCAAAAAAAAATTTCAAAAAAAATTCAAAAAAAAAATCGAAAAAATTTTTTTCGAAAAAATAAAAAAAAAATTCAAAAAAAAAAATTTTCAAAAAAAATTCAAAAAAAAATCGAAAAAAGAATTTTTCGAAAAAATAAAAAAAAAAATTCAAAAAAAATTAAAAAAAAAATTTCAAAAAAAAATTTCAAAAAAAATTCAAAAAAAAAATCGAAAAAAAAATTTTCGAAAAAATAAAAAAAAAATTCAAAAAAAAAAATTTTAAAAAAAATTTCAAAAAAAAATTGAAAAAAAATTTCAAAAAAAAAATCGAAAAAAAAATTTTTCGAAAAAATAAAAAAAAAATTTCAAAAAAAAAATTCAAAAAAAAAATTCTAAAAAAATTCAAAAAAAAAATCGAAAAAAAAAATTTTCGAAAAAATAAAAAAAAAATTTCAAAAAAAATTTAAAAAAAATTTTCAAAAAAAAATTGAAAAAAAATTTCAAAAAAAATTCAAAAAAAAAATCGAAAAAAAAATTTTTCGAAAAAATAAAAAAAAAATTTCAAAAAAAAAATTCAAAAAAAAATTTCAAAAAAAATTCAAAAAAAAAATCGAAAAAAAAATTCAAAAAAAAATCGAAAAAATAAAAAAAAATCTCAAAAAAAATAAAAAAAAAATCGAAAAAAAAATTTTTCGAAAAAATAGAAAAAAAAATTCAAAAAAAAAATCAAAAAAAAAAATTTTCAAAAAAAAAATTTCAAAAAAAATTCAAAAAAAAAATTTCAAAAAAAAAAAAAAAATTACAAAAAAAAAATCAAAAAAAAATTTTCAAAAAAAAAATTGAAAAAAAAATTTCAAAAAAAATTCAAAAAAAAATCGAAAAAAAAAAAATTTTCAATAAAAATTCAAAAAAAAATCAAAAAAAAAAATTCGAAAAAATAAAAAAAAAATTTCAAAAAAAATAAAAAAAAAATCGAAAAAAAAAATTTTCGAAAAAATAAAAAAAAAATTTCAAAAAAAAATCAAAAAAAAAATTTTCAAAAAAAAATTGAAAAATAATTAAAAAAAAAAATCGAAAAAAAAATTTTCGAAAAAATAAAAAAAAAATCAAAAAAAAAAATTTCAAAAAAAAAATTGAAAAAAAAAATCCAAAAGAAATTCAAAAAAAAAACGAAAAAAAAAATTTTCGAAAAAATAAAAAAAAAAATTCAAAAAAAATAAAAAAAAATTTTCAAAAAAAAATTTCAAAAAAAATTCAAAAAAAAAAATCGAAAAAAAATTTTTCGAAAAAATAAAAAAAAAATTCAAAAAAAAAAATTTTCAAAAAAAATTCAAAAAAAAATCGATAAAAGAATTTTTCGAAAAAATAAAAAAAAAAATTCAAAAAAAAAAATTTTAAAAAAAATTTCAAAAAAAAATTGAAAAAAAATTTCAAAAAAAATTCAAAAAAAAATCGAAAAAAAAATTTTCGAAAAAATTTTAAAAAAAATTTCAAAAAAAAATTCAAAAAAAAAATCGAAAAAAAAATTTTTCGAAAAAATAAAAAAAAAATTTCAAAAAAAATAAAAAAAAAAATTTCAAAAAAAAATTTCAAAAAAAAATTTTAAAAAAAATCGAAAAAAAAATTTTTCGAAAAAATAAAAAAAAAATTTCAAAAAAAAATCAAAAAAAAATTTTTCAAAAAAAATTGAAAAAAAAAATTCAAAAAAAATTTAAAAAAAAATCGAAAAAAAAAATTTTCAAAAAAAAAATTGAAAAAATAAAAAAAAATCTCAAAAAAAATAAAAAAAAAATCGAAAAAAAAATTTTTCGAAAAAATAGAAAAAAAAATTCAAAAAAAAAATCAAAAAAAAAAATTTTCAAAAAAAAAATTTCAAAAAAAATTCAAAAAAAAAAATTTCAAAAAAAAAAAAAAAAATTACAAAAAAAAAATCAAAAAAAAATTTTCAAAAAAAAAATTGAAAAAAAAATTTCAAAAAAAATTCAAAAAAAAATCGAAAAAAAAAAAATTTTCAATAAAAATTCAAAAAAAAATCGAAAAAAAAAATTTCGAAAAAATAAAAAAAAAATTTAAAAAAAAATAAAAAAAAAATCGAAAAAAAAAATTTTCGAAAAAATAAAAAAAAAAATTCAAAAAAAAATCAAAAAAAAAATTTTCAAAAAAAAATTGAAAAATAATTCAAAAAAAAAATCGAAAAAAAAAATTTTCGAAAAAATAAAAAAAAAATCAAAAAAAAAAATTTCAAAAAAAAAATTGAAAAAAAAAATCCAAAAGAAATTCAAAAAAAAAACGAAAAAAAAAATTTTCGAAAAAATAAAAAAAAAATTCAAAAAAAAAAAAAAAAAATTTTCAAAAAAAAATTTCAAAAAAAATTCAAAAAAAAAATCGAAAAAAAATTTTTCGAAAAAATAAAAAAAAAATTCAAAAAAAAAAATTTTCAAAAAAAATTCAAAAAAAAATCGAAAAAAGAATTTTTCGAAAAAATAAAAAAAAAAATTCAAAAAAAATAAAAAAAAAAATTTCAAAAAAAAATTTCAAAAAAAATTCAAAAAAAAAATCGAAAAAAAAATTTTCGAAAAAATTAAAAAAAAAATTCAAAAAAAAAAATTTTAAAAAAAATTTCAAAAAAAAATTGAAAAAAAATTTCAAAAAAAATTCAAAAAAAAATCGAAAAAAAAAATTTTCGAAAAAATTAAAAAAAAATTTTCAAAAAAAAATTGAAAAAAAAATTCAAAAAAAAAATCGAAAAAAAAATTTTTCGAAAAAATAAAAAAAAAATTTCAAAAAAAAAATTCAAAAAAAAAATTCTAAAAAAATTCAAAAAAAAAATCGAAAAAAAAAATTTTCGAAAAAATAAAAAAAAAATTTCAAAAATAATTTAAAAAAAATTTTCAAAAAAAAATTGAAAAAAAATTTCAAAAAAAATTCAAAAAAAAAATCGAAAAAAAAATTTTTCGAAAAAATAAAAAAAAAATTTCAAAAAAAAAATTCAAAAAAAAATTTCAAAAAAAATTCAAAAAAAAAATCGAAAAAAAAATTCAAAAAAAAAATCGAAAAAATAAAAAAAAATATCAAAAAAAAAATCAAAAAAAAAAATTTTCAAAAAAAAAATTTCAAAAAAAATTCAAAAAAAAAAAATTTCAAAAAAAAAAAAAAAAATTACAAAAAAAAAATCAAAAAAAAATTTTCAAAAAAAAAATTGAAAAAAAAAATTTCAAAAAAAATTCAAAAAAAAATCGAAAAAAAAAAATTTTCAATAAAAATTCAAAAAAAAATCGAAAAAAAAAATTTCGAAAAAATAAAAAAAAAATTTCAAAAAAAATAAAAAAAAAATCGAAAAAAAAAATTTTCGAAAAAATAAAAAAAAAATTTCAAAAAAAAATCAAAAAAAAAATTTTCAAAAAAAAATTGAAAAATAATTCAAAAAAAAAATCGAAAAAAAAAATTTTCGAAAAAATAAAAAAAAAATCAAAAAAAAAAATTTCAAAAAAAAAATTGAAAAAAAAAATCCAAAAGAAATTCAAAAAAAAAACGAAAAAAAAAATTTTCGAAAAAATAAAAAAAAAAATTCAAAAAAAATAAAAAAAAATTTTCAAAAAAAAATTTCAAAAAAAATTCAAAAAAAAAATCGAAAAAAAATTTTTCGAAAAAATAAAAAAAAAATTCAAAAAAAAAAATTTTCAAAAAAAATTCAAAAAAAAATCGAAAAAAGAATTTTTCGAAAAAATAAAAAAAAAATCAAAAAAAATAAAAAAAAAATTTTCAAAAAAAAATTTCAAAAAAAATTCAAAAAAAAAATCGAAAAAAAAATTTTCGAAAAAATAAAAAAAAAATTCAAAAAAAAAAAATTTTAAAAAAAATTTCAAAAAAAAATTGAAAAAAAATTTCAAAAAAAATTCAAAAAAAAATCGAAAAAAAAAATTTTCGAAAAAATTAAAAAAAAAATTTCAAAAAAAAATTGAAAAAAAAATTCAAAAAAAAAATCGAAAAAAAAATTTTTCGAAAAAATAAAAAAAAAATTTCAAAAAAAATAAAAAAAAAAATTTCAAAAAAAAATTTCAAAAAAAAATTTAAAAAAAAATCGAAAAAAAAATTTTTCGAAAAAATAAAAAAAAAATTTCAAAAAAAAATCAAAAAAAAAATTTTCAAAAAAAAAATTGAAAAAAAAAATTCAAAAAAAATTTAAAAAAAAATCGAAAAAAAAAATTTTCAAAAAAAAAATTGAAAAAAAAAATAAAAAAAAAATTTTCAAAAAAAAATTTCAAAAAAAATTTAAAAAAAATTTTCAAAAAAAAATTTCAAAAAAAATTAAAAAAAAAAAATCGAAAAAAAATTTTTCGAAAAAATAAAAAAAAAATTCAAAAAAAAAATCGAAAAAAAAAATTTTCGAAAAAATGAAAAAAAATCTCAAAAAAAAATTCAAAAAAAAAATCGAAAAAAAATTTTTCGAAAAAATAAAAAAAAATTCAAAAAAAAAATCGAAAAAAAAATTTTTCGAAAAAATGAAAAAAAATAAAAAAAAAATCTTTCGAAAAAATAAAAAAAATTTCAAAAAAATTAAAAAAAAAATTTCAAAAAAAAATTGAAAAAAAATTTCAAAAAAAATTCAAAAAAAAATGGAAAAAAAAAATTTCGAAAAAATAAAAAAAAAATTTCAAAAAAAATAAAAAAAAAATCGAAAAAAAAATTTTCGAAAAAATAAAAAAAAAATTCAAAAAAAAAATCGAAAAAAAAATTTTTCGAAAAAATAAAAAAAAATTTAAAAAAAAATAAAAAAAAAAATCGAAAAAAAAAATTTTCGAAAAAATAAAAAAAAAAATTTCAAAAAAAAATCAAAAAAAAATTTTTCAAAAAAAAAATTGAAAAAAAAAATTCAAAAAAAATTAAAAAAAAATCGAAAAAAAAAATTTTCAAAAAAAAATTGAAAAAAAAAAATAAAAAAAAAAATTTTCAAAAAAAAATTTCAAAAAAAATTCAAAAAAAAATCGAAAAAAATTTTTTTGAAAAAATAAAAAAAAAATTTCAAAAAAAAAATTCAAAAAAAAAATTCTAAAAAAATTCAAAAAAAAAATCGAAAAAAAAAATTTTCGAAAAAATAAAAAAAAAAATTCAAAAAAAATTTTAAAAAAATTTTCAAAAAAAAATTTTCGAAAAAATAAAAAAAAAATCTCAAAAAAAATAAAAAAAAATTTTTCGAAAAAATAAAAAAAAAATTTAAAAAAAAAAATTCAAAAAAAAAATTCTAAAAAAATTCAAAAAAAAAAATCGAAAAAAAAAATTTTCGAAAAAATAAAAAAAAAAATTCAAAAAAAAATTTAAAAAAAATTTTCAAAAAAAAATTGAAAAAAAATTTCAAAAAAAATTCAAAAAACAATCGAAAAAAAAAATTTTCGAAAAAATAAAAAAAAAAAATTCAAAAAAAAATTTCAAAAAAAAAATCGAAAAAATAAAAAAAAATCTCAAAAAAAATAAAAAAAAAATCGAAAAAAAATTTTTTCGAAAAAATAGAAAAAAAAATTCAAAAAAAAAATCAAAAAAAAAATTTTTCAAAAAAAAAAATTCAAAAAAAATTCAAAAAAAAAATTTCAAAAAAAAAAAAAAAAAAATTTCAAAAAAAAAATCAAAAAAAAATTTTCAAAAAAAAATTTCAAAAAAAATTCAAAAAAAAAATCGAAAAAAAAATTTTTCGAAAAAATAAAAAAAAAATTTAAAAAAAAATAAAAAAAAAATCGAAAAAAAAAATTTTCGAAAAAATAAAAAAAAAAATTTCAAAAAAAAATCAAAAAAAAATTTTTCAAAAAAAAAATTGAAAAAAAAAATTCAAAAAAAATTAAAAAAAAAATCGAAAAAAAAATTTTCAAAAAAAAAATTGAAAAAAAAATTAAAAAAAAAATTTTCAAAAAAAAATTTCAAAAAAAATTCAAAAAAAAAATCGAAAAAAATTTTTTCGAAAAAATAAAAAAAAAATTCAAAAAAAAAATCGAAAAAAAAAATTTTCGATAAAATAAAAAAAAAATCTCAAAAAAAATAAAAAAAAAATTTTCGAAAAAATAAAAAAAAAAATTCAAAAAAAAAATTCAAAAAAAAAATTCTAAAAAAATTCAAAAAAAAAATCGAAAAAAAAAATTTTCGAAAAAATAAAAAAAAAATTTCAAAAAAAATTTAAAAAAAATTTTCAAAAAAAAATTGAAAAAAAATTTCAAAAAAAATTCAAAAAAAAAATCGAAAAAAAAAATTTTCGAAAAAATAAAAAAAAAATTTCAAAAAAAAAATTCAAAAAAAAATTTCAAAAAAAATTCAAAAAAAAAATCGAAAAAAAAATTCAAAAAAAAAAATCGAAAAAATAAAAAAAATCTCAAAAAAAATAAAAAAAAAATCGAAAAAAAAATTTTTCGAAAAAATAGAAAAAAAAATTCAAAAAAAAAATCAAAAAAAAAAATTTTCAAAAAAAAAATTTCAAAAAAAATTCAAAAAAAAAAAATTCAAAAAAAAAAAAAAAAAATTACAAAAAAAAAATCAAAAAAAAATTTTCAAAAAAAAAATTGAAAAAAAAATTTCAAAAAAAATTCAAAAAAAAATCGAAAAAAAAAAAATTTTCAATAAAAATTCAAAAAAAAATCGAAAAAAAAAATTTCGAAAAAATAAAAAAAAATTTCAAAAAAAATAAAAAAAAAATCGAAAAAAAAAATTTTCGAAAAAATAAAAAAAAAATTTCAAAAAAAAAAATTTCAAAAAAAAATTGAAAAATAATTCAAAAAAAAATCGAAAAAAAAAATTTTCGAAAAAATAAAAAAAAAATCAAAAAAAAAAATTTCAAAAAAAAAATTGAAAAAAAAAATCCAAAAGAAATTCAAAAAAAAAACGAAAAAAAAAATTTTCGAAAAAATAAAAAAAAAAATTCAAAAAAATAAAAAAAAATTTTCAAAAAAAAATTTCAAAAAAAATTCAAAAAAAAAAATCGAAAAAAAATTTTTCGAAAAAATAAAAAAAAAATTCAAAAAAAAAAATTTTCAAAAAAAATTCAAAAAAAAATCGAAAAAAGAATTTTTCGAAAAAATAAAAAAAAAATTCAAAAAAAATAAAAAAAAAATTTTCAAAAAAAAATTTCAAAAAAAATTCAAAAAAAAAATCGAAAAAAAAATTTTCGAAAAAATAAAAAAAAAATTCAAAAAAAAAAATTTTAAAAAAAATTTCAAAAAAAAATTGAAAAAAAATTTCAAAAAAAATTCAAAAAAAAATCGAAAAAAAAAATTTTCGAAAAAATTTAAAAAAAATTTTCAAAAAAAAATTGAAAAAAAAATTCAAAAAAAAAATCGAAAAAAAAATTTTTCGAAAAAATAAAAAAAAAATTTCAAAAAAAAAATTCAAAAAAAAAATTCTAAAAAAATTCAAAAAAAAAATCGAAAAAAAAAAATTTCGAAAAAATAAAAAAAAAATTTCAAAAAAAATTTAAAAAAAATTTTCAAAAAAAAATTGAAAAAAAATTTCAAAAAAAATTCAAAAAAAAAATCGAAAAAAAAAATTTTCGAAAAAATAAAAAAAAAATTTTCAAAAAAAAATTGAAAAAAAATTTCGAAAAAAATTCAAAAAAAAAATCGAAAAAAAAATTCAAAAAAAAAATCGAAAAAATAAAAAAAAATCTCAAAAAAAATAAAAAAAAAATCGAAAAAAAAATTTTTCGAAAAAATAGAAAAAAAAATTCAAAAAAAAAATCAAAAAAAAAAATTTTCAAAAAAAAAATTTCAAAAAAAATTCAAAAAAAAAAATTTCAAAAAAAAAAAAAAAAAATTACAAAAAAAAAATCAAAAAAAAATTTTCAAAAAAAAAATTGAAAAAAAAATTTCAAAAAAAATTCAAAAAAAAATCGAAAAAAAAAAAATTTTCAATAAAAATTCAAAAAAAAATCGAAAAAAAAAATTTCGAAAAAATAAAAAAAAAATTTCAAAAAAAATAAAAAAAAAATCGAAAAAAAAAATTTTCGAAAAAATAAAAAAAAAAATTCAAAAAAAAATCAAAAAAAAAATTTTCAAAAAAAAATTGAAAAATAATTCAAAAAAAAAATCGAAAAAAAAAATTTTCGAAAAAATAAAAAAAAAATCAAAAAAAAAAATTTCAAAAAAAAAATTGAAAAAAAAAATCCAAAAGAAATTCAAAAAAAAAACGAAAAAAAAAATTTTCGAAAAAATAAAAAAAAAAATTCAAAAAAAATAAAAAAAAAATTTTCAAAAAAAAATTTCAAAAAAAATTCAAAAAAAAAATCGAAAAAAAATTTTTCGAAAAAATAAAAAAAAAATTCAAAAAAAAAAATTTTCAAAAAAAATTCAAAAAAAAATCGAAAAAAGAATTTTTCGAAAAAATAAAAAAAAAATTCAAAAAAAATAAAAAAAAAATTTTCAAAAAAAAATTTCAAAAAAAATTCAAAAAAAAAATTTCAAAAAAAAATTGAAAAAAAATTTCAAAAAAAATTCAAAAAAAAAAATTTAAAAAAAATTTCAAAAAAAAATTGAAAAAAAATTTCAAAAAAAATTCAAAAAAAAATCGAAAAAAAAAATTTTCGAAAAAATTTAAAAAAATTTTTCAAAAAAAAATTGAAAAAAAAATTCAAAAAAAAAATCGAAAAAAAAATTTTTCGAAAAAATAAAAAAAAAATTTCAAAAAAAATAAAAAAAAAAATTTCAAAAAAAAATTTCAAAAAAAAATTTTAAAAAAAATCGAAAAAAAAATTTTTCAAAAAAATAAAAAAAAAATTTCAAAAAAAAATCAAAAAAAAATTTTTCAAAAAAAAAATTGAAAAAAAAAATTCAAAAAAAATTAAAAAAAAAATCGAAAAAAAAAATTTTCAAAAAAAAAATTGAAAAAAAAAATAAAAAAAAAATTTTCAAAAAAAAATTTCAAAAAAAATTTTAAAAAAATTTTCAAAAAAAAATTTCAAAAAAAATTCAAAAAAAAAAATCGAAAAAAAATTTTTCGAAAAAATAAAAAAAAAATTCAAAAAAAAAATCGAAAAAAAAATTTTTCGAAAAAATGAAAAAAAATCTCAAAAAAAAATTCAAAAAAAAAATCGAAAAAAAAATTTTCGAAAAAATAAAAAAAAATTCAAAAAAAAATCGAAAAAAAAATTTTTCGAAAAAATGAAAAAAAATAAAAAAAAATCTTTCGAAAAAATAAAAAAAATTTCAAAAAAATTAAAAAAAAAATTTCAAAAAAAAATTGAAAAAAAATTTCAAAAAAAATTCAAAAAAAAATGGAAAAAAAAAAATTTCGAAAAAATAAAAAAAAAAATTCAAAAAAAATAAAAAAAAAATCGAAAAAAAAATTTTCGAAAAAATAAAAAAAAAATTCAAAAAAAAAATCGAAAAAAAAATTTTTCGAAAAAATAAAAAAAAATTTAAAAAAAAATTTAAAAAAAAATCGAAAAAAAAAATTTTCGAAAAAATAAAAAAAAAAATTTCAAAAAAAAATCAAAAAAAAATTTTTCAAAAAAAAAATTGAAAAAAAAAATTCAAAAAAAATTTAAAAAAAAATCGAAAAAAAAAATTTTCAAAAAAAAATTGAAAAAAAAAATAAAAAAAAAAATTTTCAAAAAAAAATTTCAAAAAAAATTCAAAAAAAAATCGAAAAAAATTTTTTTGAAAAAATAAAAAAAAAATTCAAAAAAAAAATCGAAAAAAAAAATTTTCGAAAAAATAAAAAAAAAATCTCAAAAAAATAAAAAAAAAAATTTCGAAAAAATAAAAAAAAAATTTCAAAAAAAAAATTCAAAAAAAAAATTCTAAAAAAATTCAAAAAAAAAATCGAAAAAAAAAATTTTCGAAAAAATAAAAAAAAAAATTCAAAAAAAATTTAAAAAAAATTTTCAAAAAAAAATTTAAAAAAAATTTCAAAAAAAATTCAAAAAACAATCGAAAAAAAAATTTTCGAAAAAATAAAAAAAAAAAATTCAAAAAAAAATCGAAAAAATAAAAAAAAAATTTCAAAAAAAATTTAAAAAAAATTTTCAAAAAAAAATTGAAAAAAAATTTCAAAAAAATTCAAAAAAAAATCGAAAAAAAAAATTTTCGAAAAAATAAAAAAAAAAATTCAAAAAAAAAATTCAAAAAAAAATTTCAATAAAAATTCAAAACAAAATCGAAAAAAAAATTTCGAAAAAATAAAAAAAAATTTCAAAAAAAATAAAAAAAAAATCGAAAAAAAAATTTTTCAAAAAAAAAATAAAAAAAAAATTTTCAAAAAAAAATTGAAAAAAAATTTCAAAAAAAATTCAAAAAAAATCGAAAAAAAAAATTTTCGAAAAAATAAAAAAAAAATTTCAAAAAAAAATCAAAAAAAAAATTTTCAAAAAAAAAATTCAAAAAAAAATTGAAAAATTATTCAAAAAAAAAATCGAAAAAAAAAATTTTCGAAAAAATAAAAAAAAAATCAAAAAAAAAAATTCAAAAAAAAATCGAAAAAAAAATTTTTCGAAAAAATAAAAAAAAAATTTAAAAAAAAATAAAAAAAAAATCGAAAAAAAAAAATTTCGAAAAAATAAAAAAAAAATTTCAAAAAAAAATCAAAAAAAAATTTTCAAAAAAAAATTGAAAAAAAATTTCAAAAAAAATTCAAAAAAAATCGAAAAAAAAAATTTTCGAAAAAATAAAAAAAAAATTTCAAAAAAAATAAAAAAAAAATCGAAAAAAAAATTTTTCAAAAAAAAAATAAAAAAAAAATTTTCAAAAAAAATTGAAAAAAATTTTCAAAAAAAATTCAAAAAAAAATCAAAAAAAAAATTTTCGAAAAAATAAAAAAAAAATTCAAAAAAAAAATCGAAAAAAATTTTTTTCGAAAAAATAGAAAAAAAATTCAAAAAAAAAAATTTTCAAAAAAAATTCAAAAAAAAATCGAAAAAAAAATTTTCGAAAAAATAAAAAAAAAATTCAAAAAAAAAATCGAAAAAAATTTTTTTCGAAGAAATAGAAAAAAAATTCAAAAAAAAAAAATTTTCAAAAAAAATTCAAAAAAAAATCGAAAAAAAAATTTTCGAAAAAATAAAAAAAAAATTCAAAAAAAAAATCGAAAAAAAAAATTTTCGAAAAAATGAAAAAAAATCTCAAAAAAAATAAAAAAAAAATCGAAAAAAAAATTTTTCGAAAAAATAAAAAAAAATTTCAAAAAAAATTTAAAAAACAATTTCAAAAAAAAATTGAAAAAAAATTTCAAAAAAAATTCAAAAAAAAATCGAAAAAAAAAATTTTCGAAAAAATAAAAAAAAAATTTTCAAAAAAAAATTGAAAAAAAATTTCGAAAAAAATTCAAAAAAAAAATCGAAAAAAAAATTTTTCGAAAAAATAAAAAAAAAAATTTCAAAAAAAATAAAAAAAAAAATTTCAAAAAAAAATTTCAAAAAAAATTCAAAAAAAAATCGAAAAAAAAATTTTCGAAAAAATAAAAAAAAAATTCAAAAAAAAAATCGAAAAAAATTTTTTCGAAAAAATAAAAAAAAAATTCAAAAAAAAAATCGAAAAAAAAAATTTTCGAAAAAATAAAAAAAAAATCTCAAAAAAAATAAAAAAAAAATTTTCGAAAAAATAAAAAAAAAATTTCAAACAAAAAATTCAAAAAAAAAATTCTAGAAAAATTCAAAAAAAAAATCAAAAAAAAAATTTTCGAAAAAATAAAAAAAAAATTTCAAAAAAAATTAAAAGAAAATTTTCAAAAAAAAATTGAAAAAAAATTTCAAAAAAAATTCAAAAAAAAATCGAAAAAAAAAATTTTCGAAAAAATAAAAAAAAATTTCAAAAAAAAAATTCAAAAAAAAATTTCAAAAAAAATTCAAAAAAAAAATCGAAAAAAAAATTTAAAAAAAAAATCGAAAAAATAAAAAAAAATCTCAAAAAAAATAAAAAAAAAATCGAAAAAAAAATTTTTCGAAAAAATAGAAAAAAAAATTCAAAAAAAAAATCAAAAAAAAAAATTTTCAAAAAAAAAATTTTAAAAAAAATTCAAAAAAAAAAATTTCAAAAAAAAAAAATTTCAAAAAAAAAATCAAAAAAAAATTTTCAAAAAAAAATTGAAAAAAAATTTCAAAAAAAATTCAAAAAAAAAATCGAAAAAAAAATTTTTCGAAAAAATAAAAAAAAAATTTTAAAAAAAATAAAAAAAAATCGAAAAAAAAAAATTTTCGAAAAAATAAAAAAAAAAATTTCAAAAAAAAATTTTTCAAAAAAAAAATTGAAAAAAAAAAATTCAAAAAAAATCGAAAAAAAAAATTTTCAATAAAAATTCAAAAAAAAATCGAAAAAAAATTTTTTCGAAAGAATAAAAAAAAAATTTAAAAAAAAATAAAAAAAAAATCGAAAAAAAAATTTTTCGAAAAAATAAAAAAAAAATTTCGAAAAAAATAAAAAAAAAATCGAAAAAAAAATTTTTCAAAAAAAAAATAAAAAAAAAATTTTCAAAAAAAAATTGAAAAAAATTTTCAAAAAAAATTCAAAAAAAAATCGAAAAAAAAATTTTCGAAAAAATAAAAAAAAAATTCAAAAAAAAAATCGAAAAAAATTTTTTTCGAAAAAATAGAAAAAAAATTCAAAAAAAAAAATTTTCAAAAAAAATTCAAAAAAAAATCGAAAAAAAATTTTTCGAAAAAATAAAAAAAAAATTCAAAAAAAAAATCGAAAAAAATTTTTTTCGAAGAAATAGAAAAAAAATTCAAAAAAAAAAATTTTCAAAAAAAATTAAAAAAAAAATCGAAAAAAAATTTTTCGAAAAAATAGAAAAAAAAATTCAAAAAAAAAATCAAAAAAAAAAATTTTCAAAAAAAAAATTTTAAAAAAAATTCAAAAAAAAAAATTTCAAAAAAAAAAAATTTCAAAAAAAAAATCAAAAAAAAATTTTCAAAAAAAAATTGAAAAAAAATTTCAAAAAAAATTCAAAAAAAAAATCGAAAAAAAAATTTTTCGAAAAAATAAAAAAAAAATTTTAAAAAAAATAAAAAAAAATCGAAAAAAAAAAATTTTCGAAAAAATAAAAAAAAAAATTTCAAAAAAAAATTTTTCAAAAAAAAAATTGAAAAAAAAAATTCAAAAAAAATCGAAAAAAAAAATTTTCAATAAAAATTGAAAAAAAAATCGAAAAAAAATTTTTTCGAAAAAATAAAAAAAAAATTTAAAAAAAAATAAAAAAAAAATCGAAAAAAAAAATTTTCGAAAAAATAAAAAAAAAAATTTCAAAAAAAAATCAAAAAAAATTTTTTCAAAAAAAAAATTGAAAAAAAAATTCAAAAAAAATAAAAAAAAAATCGAAAAAAAAAATTTTCAAAAAAAAATTGAAAAAAATTTCGAAAAAAATTCAAAAAAAAATCGAAAAAAAATTTTTTCGAAAAAATAAAAAAAAAAATTTCAAAAAAAATAAAAAAAAAAATTTCAAAAAAAAATTTCAAAAAAAAATCGAAAAAAAAATTTTCGAAAAAATAAAAAAAAATTCAAAAAAAAATCGAAAAAAATTTTTTCGAAAAAATAAAAAAAAATTCAAAAAAAAAATCGAAAAAAAAAATTTTCGAAAAAATAAAAAAAAAATCTCAAAAAAAAAAAAAAAAAATTTTCGAAAAAATAAAAAAAAAATTTCAAAAAAAAAATTCAAAAAAAAAATCTAAAAAAATTCAAAAAAAAAATCGAAAAAAAATTTTTCGAAAAAATAAAAAAAAAATTTCAAAAAAAAAATTCAAAAAAAAATTTCAAAAAAAATTCAAAAAAAAAATCGAAAAAAAAATTCAAAAAAAAATCGAAAAAATAAAAAAAAATCTCAAAAAAAAATAAAAAAAAAATCGAAAAAAAAATTTTTCGAAAAAATTGAAAAAAAAATTCAAAAAAAAATCAAAAAAAAAAATTTTCAAAAAAAAAATTTCAAAAAAAATTCAAAAAAAAAATTTCAAAAAAAAAAAAAAAAAAATTCAAAAAAAAAATCAAAAAAAAATTTTCAAAAAAAAATTGAAAAAAAATTTCAAAAAAAATTCAAAAAAAAAATCGATAAAAAAATTTTTCGAAAAAATAAAAAAAAAATTTAAAAAAAAATAAAAAAAAAAATCGAAAAAAAAAATTTTCGAAAAAATAAAAAAAAAATTTCAAAAAAAAATTTTTCAAAAAAAAAATTGAAAAAAAAAAAATTCAAAAAAAAATCGAAAAAATAAAAAAAAATCTCAAAAAAAAATAAAAAAAAAATCGAAAAAAAAATTTTTCGAAAAAATTGAAAAAAAAATTCAAAAAAAAATCAAAAAAAAAAATTTTCAAAAAAAAAATTTCAAAAAAAATTCAAAAAAAAAATTTCAAAAAAAAAAAAAAAAAATTTCAAAAAAAAAATCAAAAAAAAATTTTCAAAAAAAAATTGAAAAAAAATTTCAAAAAAAATTCAAAAAAAAAATCGATAAAAAATTTTTTCGAAAAAATAAAAAAAAAATTAAAAAAAAAATAAAAAAAAAAATCGAAAAAAAAAATTTTCGAAAAAATAAAAAAAAAAATTTCAAAAAAAAATCAAAAAAAAATTTTTCAAAAAAAAAATTCAAAAAAAATTTTAAAAAAAATCGAAAAAAAAAATTTTCAAAAAAAAATTGAAAAAAAAAATAAAAAAAAAATTTTCAAAAAAAAATTCCAAAAAAAATTCAAAAAAAAAATCGAAAAAAATTTTTTCGAAAATATAAAAAAAAATTAAAAAAAAAATCGAAAAAAAAAATTTTCGAAAAAATAAAAAAAAAATCTCAAAAAAAATCGAAAAAAAAATTTTCGAAAAAATAAAAAAAAAATTCAAAAAAAAAATCGAAAAAATAAAAAAAACTCTCAAAAAAAATAAAAAAAAAATCGAAAAAATAGAAAAAAAAATTCAAAAAAAAAATCAAAAAAAAAATTTTCAAAAAAAAAATTTCAAAAAAAATTCAAAAAAAAAAATTTCAAAAAAAATTCAAAAAAAAAAATTTCAAAAAAAAAATCAAAAAAAAATTTTCAAAAAAAAAATTGAAAAAAAAATTTCAAAAAAAATTCAAAAAAAAATCGAAAAAAAAAATTTTCAATAAAAATTCAAAAAAAAATCGAAAAAAAAAATTTCGAAAAAATAAAAAAAAAATTTCAAAAAAAATAAAAAAAAAATCGAAAAAAAAATTTTTCAAAAAAAAAATAAAAAAAAATTTTCAAAAAAAAAATTCAAAAAAAAAATTGAAAAGAAATTAAAAAAAAATCGAAAAAAAAAATTTTCGAAAAAATAAAAAAAAAAATTCAAAAAAAATAAAAAAAAAATTTTCAAAAAAAAATTTCAAAAAAAATTCAAAAAAAAAATCGAAAAAAAAATTTTCGAAAAAATAAAAAAAAATTCAAAAAAAAAAATTTTCAAAAAAAATTCAAAAAAAAATCGAAAAAAAAATTTTCGAAAAAATAAAAAAAAAATTCAAAAAAAAAATCGAAAAAATTTTTTTTCGAAAAAATAGAAAAAAAATTCAAAAAAAAAATTTTCAAAAAAAATTCAAAAAAAAATCGAAAAAAAATTTTTCGAAAAAATAAAAAAAAAATTCAAAAAAAAAATCGAAAAAAAAAATTTTCGAAAAAATGAAAAAAAATCTCAAAAAAAATAAAAAAAAAATCGAAAAAAAAATTTTTCGAAAAAATAAAAAAAAATTTCAAAAAAAATTTAAAAAAAAATTTCAAAAAAAAATTGAAAAAAAATTTCAAAAAAAATTCAAAAAAAAATCGAAAAAAAAAATTTTCGAAAAAATAAAAAAAAAATTTTCAAAAAAAAATCGAAAAAAAATTTCGAAAAAAATTCAAAAAAAAAATCGAAAAAAAAATTTTTCGAAAAAATAAAAAAAAATTTCAAAAAAAATAAAAAAAAAATTTCAAAAAAAAATTTCAAAAAAAATTCAAAAAAAATCGAAAAAAAAATTTTCGAAAAAATAAAAAAAAAAATTCAAAAAAAAAATCGAAAAAAATTTTTTCGAAAAAATAAAAAAAAAATTCAAAAAAAAAATCGAAAAAAAAAATTTTCGAAAAAATAAAAAAAAAATCTCAAATAAAATAAAAAAAAAATTTTCGAAAAAATAAAAAAAAAATTTCAAAAAAAAAATTCAAAAAAAAAATTCTAAAAAAATTCAAAAAAAAAATCGAAAAAAAAAATTTTCGAAAAAATAAAATAAAAATTTCAAAAAAAATTTAAAAAAAAATTTCAAAAAAAAATTGAAAAAAAATTTCAAAAAAAATTCAAAAAAAAATCGAAAAAAAAAATTTTCGAAAAAATAAAAAAAAAATTTCAAAAAAAAAATTCAAAAAAAAATTTCAAAAAAAATTCAAAAAAAAAATCGAAAAAAAAATTCAAAAAAAAAATCGAAAAAATAAAAAAAAATCTCAAAAAAAATAAAAAAAAAATCGAAAAAAAAATTTTTCGAAAAAATAGAAAAAAAAATTCAAAAAAAAAATCAAAAAAAAAATTTTTCAAAAAAAAAATTTTAAAAAAAATTGAAAAAAAAAAATTTCAAAAAAAAAAAAAAAAAATTTCAAAAAAAAAATCAAAAAAAAATTTTCAAAAAAAAATTGAAAAAAAATTTCAAAAAAAATTCAAAAAAAAAATCGAAAAAAAAATTTTTCGAAAAAATAAAAAAAAAATTTTAAAAAAAATAAAAAAAAAAACGAAAAAAAAAAATTTTCGAAAAAATAAAAAAAAAAATTTCAAAAAAAAATCAAAAAAAAATTTTTCAAAAAAAAAATTGAAAAAAAAAAATTCAAAAAAAAATCGAAAAAAAAAATTTTCAATAAAAATTCAAAAAAAAATCGAAAAAAAATTTTTTCGAAGAAATAAAAAAAAAAATTCAAAAAAAATAAAAAAAAAATTTTCAAAAAAAAATTTCAAAAAAAATTCAAAAAAAAAATCGAAAAAAAAATTTTTCGAAAAAATAAAAAAAAAATCTCAAAAAAAATAAAAAAAAATTTTTCGAAAAAATAAAAAAAAAATTTCAAAAAAAAAATTCAAAAAAAAAATTCTAAAAAAAATCAAAAAAAAAATCGAAAAAAAATTTTTTCGAAAAAATAAAAAAAAAATTTCAAAAAAAATTAAAAAAAAATTTTCAAAAAAAAATTGAAAAAAAATTTCAAAAAAAATTCAAAAAAAAATCGAAAAATAAAAAAAAAATTTCAAAAAAAAAATTCAAAAAAAAATTTCAAAAAAAATTCAAAAAAAAAATCGAAAAAAAAATTCAAAAAAAAAATCGAAAAAATAAAAAAAAATCTCAAAAAAAATAAAAAAAAAATCGAAAAAAAATTTTTTCGAAAAAATAGAAAAAAAAATTCAAAAAAAAAATTTTTCAAAAAAAAAATTTTAAAAAAAATTGAAAAAAAAAAAATTTCAAAAAAAAAAAAAAAAATTTCAAAAAAAAAATCAAAAAAAAATTTTCAAAAAAAAATTGAAAAAAAATTTCAAAAAAAATTCAAAAAAAAAATCGAAAAAAAAATTTTTCGAAAAAATAAAAAAAAAATTTAAAAAAAAATAAAAAAAAAATCGAAAAAAAAAATTTTCGAAAAAATAAAAAAAAAAAATTTCAAAAAAAAATCAAAAAAAAATTTTTCAAAAAAAAAATTGAAAAAAAAAATTCAAAAAAAAATCGAAAAAAAAAAATTTTCAATAAAAATTCAAAAAAAAATCGAAAAAAATTTTTTTCGAAAAAATAAAAAAAAAATTTAAAAAAAAATAAAAAAAAAATAGAAAAAAAAAATTTTCGAAAAAATAAAAAAAAATTTCAAAAAAAAATCAAAAAAAAATTTTTCAAAAAAAAAATTCAAAAAAAATTAAAAAAAAATCGAAAAAAAAAATTTTCAAAAAAAAATTGAAAAAAAAAATAAAAAAAAAATTTTCAAAAAAAAATTCCAAAAAAAATTCAAAAAAAAAATCGAAAAAATTTTTTTCGAAAATATAAAAAAAAATTAAAAAAAAAATCGAAAAAAAAAATTTTCGAAAAAATAAAAAAAAAATCTCAAAAAAAATCGAAAAAAAAATTTTCGAAAAAATAAAAAAAAAATTCAAAAAAAAAATCAAAAAATAAAAAAAAATCTCAAAAAAAATAAAAAAAAAATCGAAAAAATAGAAAAAAAAATTCAAAAAAAAAATCAAAAAAAAAATTTTCAAAAAAAAAATTTCAAAAAAAATTCAAAAAAAAAATTGAAAAAAAAATTTCAAAAAAAATTCAAAAAAAAATCGAAAAAAAAAAATTTTCAATAAAAATTCAAAAAAAAATCGAAAAAAAAAATTTCGAAAAAATAAAAAAAAAATTTCAAAAAAAATAAAAAAAAAATCGAAAAAAAAATTTTTCAAAAAAAAAATAAAAAAAAAATTTTCAAAAAAAAAATTCAAAAAAAAAATTGAAAAGAAATTCAAAAAAAATCGAAAAAAAAAAATTTAGAAAAAATAAAAAAAAAAATTCAAAAAAAATAAAAAAAAAATTTTCAAAAAAAAATTTCAAAAAAAATTCAAAAAAAAATCGAAAAAAAAATTTTCGAAAAAATAAAAAAAAAATTCAAAAAAAAAATCGAAAAAAATTTTTTTCGAAAAAATAGAAAAAAAATTCAAAAAAAAAAATTTTCAAAAAAAATTCAAAAAAAAATCGAAAAAAAAATTTTCGAAAAAATAAAAAAAAAATTCAAAAAAAAATCGAAAAAAAAATTTTTCGAAAAAATGAAAAAAAATCTCAAAAAAAATTAAAAAAAAATCGAAAAAAAATTTTTTCGAAAAAATTAAAAAAAATTTCAAAAAAAATTTTAAAAAAAATTTCAAAAAAAAATTGAAAAAAAATTTCAAAAAAAATTCAAAAAAAAATCGAAAAAAAAAATTTTCGAAAAAATAAAAAAAAATTTTCAAAAAAAAATTGAAAAAAAATTTCGAAAAAAATTCAAAAAAAAAATCGAAAAAAAAATTTTTCGAAAAAATAAAAAAAAAAATTTCAAAAAAAATAAAAAAAAAAATTTCAAAAAAAAATTTCAAAAAAAATTCAAAAAAAAATCGAAAAAAAAATTTTCGAAAAAATAAAAAAAAAAATTCAAAAAAAAAATCGAAAAAATAAAAAAAAAATTCAAAAAAAAAATCGAAAAAAAAAATTTTCGAAAAAATAAAAAAAAAATCTCAAAAAAAATAAAAAAAAAATTTTCAAAAAAAAAATTCAAAAAAAAATTCTAAAAAAATTCAAAAAAAAATCGAAAAAAAAAATTTTCGAAAAAATAAAAAAAAAATTTCAAAAAAAATTTAAAAAAAATTTTCAAAAAAAAATTGAAAAAAAATTTCAAAAAAAATTCAAAAAAAAATCGAAAAAAAAAATTTTCGAAAAAATAAAAAAAAAATTTAAAAAAAAAATTCAAAAAAAAATTTCAAAAAAAATTCAAAAAAAAAATCGAAAAAAAAATTCAAAAAAAAAATCGAAAAAATAAAAAAAAATCTCAAAAAAAATAAAAAAAAAATCGAAAAAAAAATTTTTCGAAAAAATAGAAAAAAAAATTCAAAAAAAAAATTTTTCAAAAAAAAAATTTTAAAAAAAATTTTCAAAAAAATTTTCAAAAAAAAAATTTCAAAAAAAAAAAAAAAAAAATTTCAAAAAAAAAATCAAAAAAAAATTTTCAAAAAAAAATTGAAAAAAAATTTCAAAAAAAATTCAAAAAAAAAATCGAAAAAAAATTTTTTCGAAAAAATAAAAAAAAAATTTTAAAAAAAATAAAAAAAAAATCGAAAAAAAAAAATTTTCGAAAAAATAAAAAAAAAAATTTCAAAAAAAAATCAAAAAAAAATTTTTCAAAAAAAAAATTGAAAAAAAAAATTCAAAAAAAAATCGAAAAAAAAAATTTTCAATAAAAATTCAAAAAAAAATCGAAAAAAAATTTTTTCGAAAAAATAAAAAAAAAATTTAAAAAAAAATAAAAAAAAAAATCGAAAAAAAAAATTTCAAAAAAAAATCGAAGAAAAAATTTTCGAAAAAATAAAAAAAAAATTCAAAAAAAAAATCGAAAAAATTTTTTTCGAAAAAATAAAAAAAAAATTCAAAAAAAAAATCGAAAAAAAAATTTTTCGAAAAAATAAAAAAAAAATCTCAAAAAAAATAAAAAAAAAATTTTCGAAAAAATAAAAAAAAAATTTCAAAAAAAAAATTCAAAAAAAAAATTCTAAAAAAATTCAAAAAAAAAATCGAAAAAAAAAATTTTCGAAAAAATAAAAAAAAAATTTCAAAAAAAAAATTCAAAAAAAAATTTCAAAAAAAATTCAAAAAAAAAATCGAAAAAAAAATTCAAAAAAAAATCGAAAAAATAAAAAAAAATCTCAAAAAAAATAAAAAAAAAATCGAAAAAAAAATTTTTCGAAAAAATAGAAAAAAAAATTCAAAAAAAAAATCAAAAAAAAAAATTTTCAAAAAAAAAATTTCAAAAAAAATTCAAAAAAAAAATTTCAAAAAAAAAATTCAAAAAAAATTAAAAAAAAAATCGAAAAAAAAAATTTTCAAAAAAAAATTGAAAAAAAATTTCGAAAAAAATTCAAAAAAAAAATCGAAAAAAAAATTTTTCGAAAAAATAAAAAAAAAATTTCAAAAAAAATAAAAAAAAAAATTTCAAAAAAAAATTTCAAAAAAAAATCGAAGAAAAAATTTTCGAAAAAATAAAAAAAAAATTCAAAAAAAAAATCGAAAAAATTTTTTTCGAAAAAATAAAAAAAAAATTCAAAAAAAAAATCGAAAAAAAAATTTTTCGAAAAAATAAAAAAAAAATCTCAAAAAAAATAAAAAAAAAATTTTCGAAAAAATAAAAAAAAAATTTCAAAAAAAAAATTCAAAAAAAAAATTCTAAAAAAATTCAAAAAAAAAATCGAAAAAAAAAATTTTCGAAAAAATAAAAAAAAAATTTCAAAAAAAAAATTCAAAAAAAAATTTCAAAAAAAATTCAAAAAAAAAATCGAAAAAAAAATTCAAAAAAAAATCGAAAAAATAAAAAAAAATCTCAAAAAAAATAAAAAAAAAATCGAAAAAAAAATTTTTCGAAAAAATAGAAAAAAAAATTCAAAAAAAAAATCAAAAAAAAAAATTTTCAAAAAAAAAATTTCAAAAAAAATTCAAAAAAAAAATTTCAAAAAAAAAAAAAAAAAATTTCAAAAAAAAAATCAAAAAAAAAATTTTTCGAAAAAATAAAAAAAAAATTTAAAAAAAAAATTCAAAAAAAATTCAAAAAAAAATCGAAAAAAAAATTTTCGAAAAAATAAAAAAAAAATTCAAAAAAAAAATCGAAAAAAATTTTTTCGAAAAAATAAAAAAAAAATTCAAAAAAAAATCGAAAAAAAAATTTTTCGAAAAAATAAAAAAAAAATCTCAAAAAAAATAAAAAAAAAATTTTCGAAAAAATAAAAAAAAAATTTCAAAAAAAAAATTCAAAAAAAAAATTCTAAAAAAATTCAAAAAAAAAATCGAAAAAAAAAATTTTCGAAAAAATAAAAAAAAAATTTCAAAAAAAATTAAAAAAAAAATTTTCAAAAAAAAATTGAAAAAAAATTTCAAAAAAAATTGAAAAAAAATTTCGAAAAAAATTAAAAAAAAAAATCGAAAAAAAATTTTTTCGAAAAAATAAAAAAAAAATTTCAAAAAAAATAAAAAAAAAAATTTCAAAAAAAAATTTCAAAAAAAATTCAAAAAAAATCGAAAAAAAAATTTTCGAAAAAATAAAAAAAAAATTCAAAAAAAAAATCGAAAAAATAAAAAAAAATCTCAAAAAAAATAAAAAAAAAATCGAAAAAATAGAAAAAAAAATTCAAAAAAAAAATCAAAAAAAATAATTTCAAAAAAAAAATTTCAAAAAAAATTCAAAAAAAAAAATTTCAAAAAAAATTCAAAAAAAAAATTTCAAAAAAAAAATCAAAAAAAAATTTCAAAAAAAATTCAAAAAAAAATCGAAAAAAAAAAATTTTCAATAAAAATTCAAAAAAAAATCGAAAAAAAAAATT